>VZTH01013960.1:1103549-1217383 GCA_013397815.1 Aleadryas rufinucha
AAAAAAAGAAAAAAAGAAAAAAAAGAAAAAAAAGAAAAAAAAAAAGAAAAAAAAGATGTTACACTGTCTATGTCAGAGGAGAACAGATTAGGCTGAATAAACCTCTTTAGGTAAGGAGAGAAGCGTTACAGGGATTGTCTGAGCTCCACCAGTACCCACGCTAGTGATTCTCCTGAGTGGTTCTGCCCCGCCCGGGTGCTATCCAACAGGAAAAGCAAATCTCAGGCAGGGGACTCACCCTGTCCCAGCATGGTTTACAGAAACCCAAACATATTGAAAAAACACAAGCCAGATAATCTGGGCAGGTATTAGCCACCAGCTAACTTGACCCTTACTTCTACACATCTATGACTGGCTTTTTAATCACTGTGGTTTGTGCCTGGATGATGCTTGCAAATAACAGCCATCTTTCCTAACTGCTACCTTTTATTTTAAAAATATACAGGAGAGAGAGGCCTCCACATTTCCATTTAATTTTATTATCAAAGAGAAAAGCCCAATTGTTTTAATTGTATTTTTTTTTTTGTTTTCATCCTTGAAGATGCAGTAGTTCAATGACAATATTTTCTTTGTCTACTCAGCTTCCAAGTCACTATATTAAAATGCTATGGATAGAAATATTTCTAAGAGAATATATGAAGACACCAGCCTCGCCTTTCTGATTATTTCTGCAGTATCTGAGTTCTCTTCTTTCTAAAAGAGCTATCACTTCTTCAGGAAGTATTTTCTTCAATAAATGAGCCAGGCCCATCCATCTAATTTCAGCAGAAAAGGCTGAAATAAATACCTTTCACACTATTTTACAAAATTACATGGACTGTAATTTTGCAGATAACCATGAATTTATAGAAAACATCTATACAAAAAAGTCACTTTATTAGACAATTTTCTGGCTCAGTAAGCTATCTTCAAGAATCTCCAAACCTGTACTAAGTAACCAATTGTTGCTGTGTCACTGACTCATGTGACAGACAGCTTTTACTGCATTAATATTCTAAAGATTCTTCCATTATTTCAATTTTACAGAACCCATTCATCAGTATCACTTACAACAGTACTGTCTGAGATGCTATCCTAGCATTCAGCTACAATTTCCAGAGGTAGCAAATAGCTTTTCTCACATTAATAATTCATTACGGATGCTGAAGTTGCCAGACCGCATCAGTCGTGTTGTTCACAACCATTGAGGTTGAGGCCTTTTTGGGGGGGAAAAATGGTCTACCAGCTTCACAGCTACCTTGTGGAAGCAAAAACCTATATAAACGGTCAGTTTTCCAGCTAAATTTCTACCTGTGCTGTCACACCAGGGTGTAGCAGCTGTGTCAAATCTGTCACTCCTGGAGAGTGGAAGACATCCTCAGGATCACGGCTGATAACTACACATCTTATGGAGGGGGCTCAGACTGCACGAGGAGGAGTGCTCAGCACATGCTGGTTACTTCATCCCTCTTTATCATTTTCCACTTGTGGAAAACTTAATTCTAGTTTTACTCTTTTGGGACAATACCAAGCATAAAGTCAAAGACATTACTAAATGTAGTCAACAACATGAAGGAGAACAGGTAATTCAAAGCCTTAAAAGAAATAGTCCCATGTGTTATGTGTGTGAGTTTAGTATGCAGCTTCTATAAAGGTCTATATTTAAATACAATAATACTTTAATGAGACCTGCTTTTTCTGCTTGAGAGCTGGATTTCTATTTTGTATACTTTAAACTATCTAAATGCTTATAAAATATCTTTGGGAAAGAAAATTCCCACTAGAACTTGCATATTAAGTTAAGCTTTTCTACTGAGAATATTATTAAATCCCACTAAATCCTATTTCCATTCAGTCATCAGCAGCTCTGTGCATAAATACATAGAAAGAATGCTATAAGGGATTTTTTGTGAAAGAACTCTCAGCCAGCATTCTTGGCTTGCTCCTTACCAACAAAATAATGATGGTTCCTAAAAAAAGTTAGTTTTCATTTCCCTAAATCAAGAAGTTACTGATAATACCATTTTAAATCACTTAAGTACCTTTAAGAACCTTAGAAAGATCAAACCATGAGGAAAAACTCCTGGAGATGAGCACTTTTCTTGCTGTACCTTGCATAATGGCCAGGAATACAGAATAAGGGATTATACCAGATTTGCCCCCAAATACTCTGAACACTGGAAATTAGAGATGTCATTAAATATATAGAAAGATGTATGAAAAAAACTTTTATATTTGTTTAATATGGTGTGAACTTATCCAACAGGGAAAGAAATTTCTTCTGAAACACTTTTGACAGGTGAAGAAAGAAGATGCAAGATGTAAAATATTTCAATAGCTTGTTCTGGAAAGAAAACATTGGGTGTGGTGCTATTCTTTCTTTTCCCTAAGAATACCTCACTGTCCTTAGAAAACGTTCAATTCAGTACCAATACTGAAACAGCATTTTCTTTTGAATAATGCACTGGTGGTGGCTGCATAGGCAGCCTACCTTTGCTGGATGAGTAAAGACAAGCATACGGAGCCAAATAAATTTCTTATTTCCAGAGGCTGCAGATTAAGAACAACTCTGTGGATGCACATTTAACCACTCTAGTGTAAGTCTTCAGCTTTCTGAGGCATTTCTTTATGGCATTTTCTATGCTGATTTTCCCATGATTAAGTTACATATTTTACATTTTTAATGTAACTTTGCAGCTTTGATAGCTGATATTAACAGCCTTTTCCTGCATTCTATAGCAATTCCAAATGCTCTTTGTGTATGGACATATTTAGATTCAAACAAACTGTCCCAGTTTCTTCACACTGGCTAGCAATAAGTATTTCAATTAATGTTTGGGGGACCTTGAGGGAGCTTTGTGGCCATATCGATAAGACAGAAATGGTGGACTTCTGCCTTTCTGTGGAATTCTGACACATGACTGAAAATTACAATACAAGAGAGCACATCATACCACACAGGAACACCATGTAAAATAATAAATCAGATTATTCAGGCAGTATAAAAGCATCAAATCTGAATTGAAGCCGATGTTATTTGTTTAGCCCAGATAACAATTCAATGTGTGTCATTGGAGCTAAAGCCCGGAAGGAATGGCAGTTTTTGGCTCCAAAACACTAAATGAGAAATGAAAGATGTGTCAGTGTGTGTGCCTTCAAGAGCAGCCCTCACCGTCTCGTGTTTGCCTTAAAATGTTCTGAGGCACCTGGATTTAAGACCATTTCCTTCAGCTGTTTCCAAATTTATACTATTAAAAACAAAGGTGCAGCAGCTGACAAGATAGTTGGGTGATAAGATACAGTAACCTGTATAGTCTACAGACTACTTCAAAGTTCCATACATTGGCCATCATTGATCATGAGGATAAATAAGACAAATAGATTAAATGTGTCCTCTAATGTCAATTATATTCATAAAATGAAAAGTACAGTGAAGGTTAACTAACACTGAAGTCCATTCATTCACTTCAGTGCATTGCAAAACCATCAGTTATGATTACTTCAATGAAGCACATTTACCCTACAAGGTGTCTGGTTAAATGAAATTACTTTATCAAAATCTATAGTTAAACTGTAGCTGACTGAATCTAGATTTTATTTTCCAGTGCTTAAGCTCAGACAAATGTTTTTAATCCTCCCCTCCTGAAGCTGTGACATTTTTCTGTTCTGACTTTTATATGGCATATATGATGGATAGACACTGCATTGACAGCACAGCCATACATAAATTTAAACTGTCACAGCAGGAAGAAAAAACCATGTGTTAAGAGTAGTCAGAAAAAACTGCCAAGTTCTGTATCCGTTCTTTTCCCTTCTTTGAACTAGAAGAGTCTGTAGCTGAATGTACTTAAAATACCTGTCTTTCTTTAAAAGATGACATGGAAAATATTTTGAAAATCAAAGTGTCACAATTTTTTTCCATCGTCGGAAAAACAAAAGGGAAATTTACAGTACCTATATGAGTAGATAGAGACACAAACTGCATTCTTTATTCTTTTTTCCTCCAAGAAATTCTAAATATGATTGAAAAATAAATGTTATTTAGCTACACAATATCTGGCAATAGACAATGTCTATTGTTCAGGTTGCAAGGAGAAATATTTAGCAGTGTTTAAATTCCTTTTTATTTATCTAGTAGTTAGTGTTGTATGTCAAACCAAAAAAAAACACGGAAAAACCCCCAATAGAATAAATCCAGAATCAATGTTTCCTGTAACAAAATCCATTTCTAACTAATGAGACTTTCCTGTACTCTAGACTGCCAGAACTAATTTGGCTTTTTGCGCCTGCATAGTGTCTCTCCTGCATTTCTGTGCTTTGATACAGAGTGGCAACAGTCTCAGGCAGTTTAAAATCCACTTCTGCCAAACAGCAAAGAGAAGAATGAGTATCTGCTTTAGCTGTGGAACAAGGAGTGCTCTGCAATCATGTCCTCATACAGCAAAGGGCATTGGGCAAGTCACCCTCTGTCCTTTCTTCCCTCATGACCACCAGTCTACTCCAAATGCTGTTGTTTGTCCCAAACCCGTGGTTAGCCTCTCCAGGCCAGGATTCCTCACACACACTGAGGAGAAGAGTACACATGTGGGGAACAGTACACCCTGGAATTCCCATGCCATTGCAGAGAAGAAAGGGATAAGAGCATGAAAAAAGAGAAAATAAATGGTGCCTTCAGTTCCCATTTATACCTAGAAGCTGAGGGCTACAAAAGGCAAAACAGATCAGATAAATGAACGAAAACCAGACATCACATACAGGTGCCATGCTATCCCTCCTCCCAGAGACACCGCCTCTCGCTCCTCCTGTCCCGTGAACGCAGTAGGCTGCACACACCCTTGTATCATTACCTCTCCACATATATTTCAGGAGATCAATAAAGCCACTAAAAGACTTAGTTCCCTACTGCCCTGCAGCTAAACATTGGTTAACAGTCACTAGAGAAGTTCTGTCAGCCTCTGTGCATGTCTCTGATTCCACATGATAAAAGCACTTTTTATAGATGGTGAAAGATTTAGTTATGCCTCATCAAACACTGTGGAGGTGTTGGTAGTCTTTGTGAAACACAGCACACTGTTAAGCACAGATTAAAAATAAACGTGGCAAAATTGAGAAATGTCTACCTGTTTTCCAGGAATTTTAATTATATTTACATTTCATGGCTGTGGCTGTACTTTTGTCCACAGAAACAGATCTGTGGAAATAGTCACAGCTTATTGTAATTATATATCACTTACAGATGTTTTCTTGCAGCAGATGGAAATTACTAAAGTTATATCTCATAAGTCAATGAAAATGCTTCCCCTGAGCAGACTGTGGCAAAAAAATTGCACTGTTATTTTTCTAATAAAATAAAACACTGAACACATGATTTTCTGATTCCCTTATTGAGAAAGGAGAATAGATTTCATTCTTACAGTCAATTTACCTGCTACATTTCATAGACTTATATTTCATATTCACAGCATCCCAAATGTTCATTTCAAATGTGTGTTCATATGCTTATTGAGGCATAGACTGAAATTAATACCTAGGTTTTCCAAAAAAAAGTAATTAAGCATTTCAAAAGCTTAATATTCATCCAGTCCACATCTGAAAGATAACAGAAAAGCAGTTTATGCCAAATTAACAAAAAATTCAATTCTCTTCCCTCCCCAAGAGCATTTAAAAACAAAAAAAGGGAGAGATCAAAATAGTGTTTGGATATTCTTGGCTGATACCGATTGTCTATTTCCACAGGCATCTGAAGTGTTTTCAGGGTTCAAAGCCATAAACAGTACCTGCAAGTCTGTTGGCAGACTCACAGGCTGGATATTTGACAGACGATCTGCTGCAGATGGTTGCACCACAGCAGCTCCTCGAGAACTTCTGCTTTGCCCTTTCAGCTAGCACTGCACATATATGTTGCAATACCTGTGTACTAGAAAAAGCAGTTTCAAGGGAAACAAGCCTCCACTAACACATACACTGGCCAAAAGCTCCCCCACCCTTGGAAGAGCAGAGATGCCTGTAGAGAAGTATTCCATTTGAAATCTCTTAAATCCCTCACTTAAGAACCAGATGGTTTTTTCAGTTGCCAAACCTTATTTCTGAGAATCAGTTACCGTATATTGGAAACCACAGTTACTTATGACTTCATAAAAGAATGTTCAGATATGTACAGAAACAGTACAGAATTGACTCCCTAAACTGGCCTGGTTACCCTGCAAAGAAATCATATCCATGAACAACAGATATCTAAAAAAACATTGCTTTGGTATCTCTGGAAAAGCCCCTCTGCTGCTGCACATACCTGTGCATACTCATGCTATTTTTCTCGTAGTTCAAACCTAAAATCATGTGAAGCAATATCATTAATATTCCTACAACAGATGTAAAAATTTTTTGTAGATAAAAAATACCATATATAAATACTTTGAAATAACACTAAGAAGTAACATGTTAATGAGTAGCTTACAAGCCTTCAAGAATATTTCTCAAATAATAATTCAACAGGGTAAATACAAGAGTCCAAGGAAAGTGCCAAAGTGTTTTATAAGAATAACATAGCTATTTCAAGAAAAAGAAAACCAGCCTGAGAGTTCATTAATTAAAATAGTTAAGTAGCTTTTCCATAGGAAAAAAAATCTATTAGCACTAGGAACGTAAAGAACGCTTAAGGGTGAGGGATGTCTGCAGTCACACTGCTAGCAAAGAGCTGAAACCTCTACTTAGGGCTTTCTCAATTTTCCCATTTGTGCCTCAACTATGTGTTCATGGCAACAGTAATTATGTCAGCAACATACAGTGTCTCCTGTGTGCCTGATATAACACAAAATACCCATTCTCATTCTTAGTCAATGTTTATTCATTTCCTCTCCATTTGCATAGTTGAATGAAATGTTAGTTCTAAGCATAACAAGAACTGTTCCAAACCTCCAGACAAAAACGTTGCCTTAAGTACAAAGTAAAGGAGAATCTTTAACAAGGCATTTCAGAGACATCTCATCTCCAGTGTATTGCCCAGAAAACTCCTGCTTCTTAGACCTGCTCATTTACCACATACACAGCTACCTCTGTTTCACTGCTCCTGTTCTTCGTTGATCACACAGGTACTGAGCCTTAGGAGGCCAAACTGATTCTGAGCTTGTAAGGACAGTTCCACTGGTTAGACCACAAGCATATCAGCACAGGCTCCCTCAGGGTGTAGGAGAAGCACAGATGTGCTTCTCTAATATCCTATTCAGTTTTCCAAGCCTAGAAAATCATAGGCTGACAATGTGTAAGAAAACAATTAGAACAGTAAATCCAAGGTCAAATCAAAGACAGAGATATAAGCAATCTTGCAGCATACATTGTTTCTTGAATTGGAAACATATGAAAAAACATGTCTAGAGCAAATAAAAACTAAATTTTGATATGTTCATGATACTGATCATGTATGACAGTTAAAATCTGTCCAGCTACTGACATTTCACAGAGTCAATGAGAATGATTTAAAAGTAAAATTTTTTTAACAATGTTTTCAAATATCTACTAAAGCCAGTCTCTATTGACATTTCCTGGTAGACAAATTTTAAATTATTAAAACTGGTAATATCAGCCAACTGTACTACCAAAACAATTTAGTTCTGTCTGAATTGAATTGGACACGTACTCCCCATTGTTGTTAGCAGCAGCTGGGAGGCACTGTGCTGGAAGCAGCCTTTGGTATAGCACATCTTATTTGTATCAAACAGCGTTGTTGGAAAACCTTTCTACGTATGGCACCTCTATCAGACTTTGTGCCTTTAGGACAAGCATAACAGGTAATGGAAAAATATTCCTGGCCCTAGACTCCATGCATACATGTTAATTCAAAGGGTAAAATACTGCCAAATCTGAATGCAGCCACATAGCACCTCATTAAAGACAGTTTTAGTCAGTTCTGCCTAGAGCCATTCCACATCTTTAAGTACCCAACCAAAATGATTAACCTAGAGATGTGGCAATCCTGAACTCTGCACCTATATGAACTCATCTAATCCCTCAGGATAACAATTTCAGGGAACTCTAATCTTAACTTTGGTGCTGCAGTTCCATGCCTATGGGTAGCTGGTCTTAACTGACCTCCATCTGCACCAGTACAAGGTTCAGGTCACACGTGTATGTCACGTGTCTGCTTGCGGCTGTGTTTTGGGGAGAGGCCCCTTGAAAGATATTGTGGAACTATTTAAAACACCAAGAAACTGTGACAGTGACAGGACACTGTATCTTTTGCTACTCATTAAAGGAATACAATTACCAGAGAATAAAAGGAAAATAAACATACTGGCACTACTCAAAATTGGCCTGAACTATCAATTATTAAGAGCCACCAAACTGTCTTACACTGCTTTCCATTCACCTGATCCCAGAACTAGTTTAGGCACACAGTACCTATGCCTGTTGTGTGCAAGGAACAAAGCCTCTCTAATGAAGACACTGTCATTTAGATGCCTCAGCTCTAACCTTATTTGCATTATGAAATGCTTCTATTCTGGGGGGGGTATTAAAAAAAAAAATCTCAAATATATACAATGTAGTGCAATAAATGTGAGGATTAAGTACTATTTTCAGTCTACTATGAAAATACTGGGTACTGATGGCAGTTCTTTTGAAAGAAGGATGTTTATAGTGTTATTCTACAGCTGAAAAAAAATAAAACTCTCCTGCTGTGAAAAAAATGAATCAGCTGTACTAACGTGCATGCTGATACAAGTCACACAGAAGTAGAGGTGTTAGACAAATATGAGAACCAAGTATCTTATTTGCAGCATCCCGTTCATGGAAGATGAGAAACAACAGGACAAAGTCCAGATCACATCATCTGAACTCTAGAAAATCTGCCCTCTTCTTGAAAGGGTTTGGTTTCTTTATTATAGGGGAGAAATAAACTTGGAGTCACATGGTGATAGGTGATTATGAGACTGCAGTGAAGAAGACAGAAGTAAACTCTGCTCCGTGTTCATTGTAGGAAGGACAAGTAACAACCTTAAACTGCAAAAAGGACATTCAGGTAATGGAAAATATTCTCACTAAATAGACAAGCTGCTTCAGCTCTCAACCCTCATCTACTTTTCTGTTAGTTGAATAAACTAACTATGTGGCCAACTCATATTTTGAAGTGAATGAGTTAATTTTTAAAAAAAAGGAAATAATTATTAGACATGAAAAAGGTACCTAGTTCACTAAAGACAGCAGCAAAAAATTCCATCAACTTTTGTATTTTTAGAATCTTGCCCCTTGAGAAGATTCAATGCTGATATAGCTGTTTTCCAGTTTAGAATGTGTAAAAAGAGAGTAAAAAATATTTTAGTGAGCTCAATCTCCACAGCAGAAATTGAAATTAGTGTTACTAGCAGTAGCTGCAGAACACATATCTATTTACTTTTTTTAGCCACTAGTATATCAAGAGGGATTCTGCAGTGCTTGGATTAAATATATTCATTTTCTTCTAAAATTAGAGCCACATCTGTATTTTGAAACATGTAAAAAGCAATTACTATACTTTTTAATAGATTTCAGGTGGATTACACTACTTTTTCATACACCTCCTTTTCCCGGTGCTAAAAAAAATTTAAAATATCAGAACATTCATGAGACAGCAAGTGTTAAGCTGACAATTTATGTTTTTGAAGGCAAATAACCCTGTACTGGTGGTGTGTTTTTTCCCTTTATGGTTCATCTTACATAAAATCCAATTTTATTCAGTTTTCTTAAGTGCCCAAAAAGCAATATCCTGGTAAGAACATTGTAGAAAGCAGTAATTGAGTGAATCAGCTATGAATCCTAGTCCTGTACTCATCTAGAAAATACAGGACATTACAAAATAATTGTCTTCACTTTGCAGTTACTCCAAGAGCAATATTTTACAGATAAATGCAAAAAGACAGGGTGAAAAAACGCCTTTATTTTTCAGCATTACTTGAACAAGAGCTCAAGCCATGCTCTGAGAGCTTTAATCAATTTTGGCCCCAATTTTGTACATTTGCTATCAGACAGTTTCAAATCAAATCAGGCTGAATGTTTGTACCTGGGCTATCAGTTCAAAACTGATGGGATTTTTGTTACAAAAGGTTTTCAATTACTTATCTTTCTGAATTTATAAGAAGAATCCATCTTGGGAGCAGATTTAGATGCACATTGCCAACAGTACTTTGGTTTGACTTTTTATAGATATATATTTTATTTTAAAACTACAAACAATTTTTGGACAGTAAATTGACTAATGCTAAGGTGGGAGGTTCTAAAAAAAAACAGTAACAAATTACAGCTAAATATGAACATTAACAATTTATTACAGAATATTTCACAGCTAAATATTTGATCAAGAACTCAAAAAAAATCAGCAACATGCTGAAACATTGTGACTGTGCAATGCAACTTGATAAGTGAAGCAATTGTTTCCATTTATGCCTGTATTATTATATTTGGGTTGAATTAAAACAGATGGAACTGATTGTGTTTCTGTATTTAAGCCACTGTTGCTATTCACAAAGCAGACATATTGGTGAAATCAAGGATAAATTGGATTCTGACCCATCCTTTCCTCCTAAAAGTTCCTAAGGCCACAGAGCTGTGGCAGCTGCTGAGGCAGCGGCCGGTTCTGAAGGGGGTGAATGGAGGCAATACCCAGGAGTGCCCATGGCTCTGCATTCAGAGCAATTGCAGATTCGAGAGTTCAAACACTCCTACAAGCCTCTGCAACACTGGGGTTGCAGTTTTAAGCTTGCCCCTCCACCCCAGTTTTCATGTTCTTATACCACCTTCACGTAACACTGCTCTATACTGGTATTGTACTGGTGAATAAGTGCTGATTCCGTATTATGTATGGGGATTACAAAGAGCATGTTTGAATGCTAAAAAAGCACAAGAGAACAATGCTTGCAGATGTTCTATAAGCATAACAAACATCTCTCAGGTTCAGGTTTAGATCTTCTGGACATCTTGATAATTACTGCTGAGAACTAGGCCCAATCAAATTACAGATTAACATATGCTTCTGTCTGCTTATATATGACAAAGCCTCCCAAATAACAAATGTTTTTAACCGAAGGTTAGATGTTAAAATTCTTTTGAGGATTTTGTTCCCTCGGCCACCACTCTCTGCCTGTAAAATAGGACAATAATCATTACCACTTACACACTTCTGTAAAATTTAGATTCTGTCTGAAACTACCTGAGTTTACAGAGTTTTACTGGACAGGCTTAGTAATTTTGAGAACAAACACTGCGTCTTCAATGTTTCTTCAGGAAACATCACCTCTCATCAATTTCAGTATAGTATGCTGTACACTGATCATGCTTGTTTATATATTCTTGCAGAGACAGGGACAAAGTTTTTCATTTAGAAGATATATCCTTCTGAAAAAAAGATTTTAATGAATATTGCTAAAATATGTCTAACCATTCCCTTGAATTCAGGCAATAAAGGAAAAAATTGTTTACTATACGAGGCATTTCATTAGGTCTTCAGTGTACTCTACCTGCTTCTTTAATCAATAAATTGTGGACACATGGGGCCAATCTATTCAATTTATTTAAACTTGAGATCCTTTTGATTCAAAGTTATTTGAATTTCTATAGTTATATATCATTTATCCAGTTTATATATAGTCTGTAGGCTATCTTCTTACTGAGGGGAAATTTCGTTACTGTGTTAGAAATAATTAGCTCTGCAATAATGTTATAGCAACACACACATCCTTGACACTAACAGATTTGTTTTCACTGCTTTTGGGTATCTCTACATGTTCTGATAGCTTTATTCTTCAACCGAATCCAGACTAAAAGTCAGCTCTAGTACCAAGTACACAATTCATTTATTTCTAATGAGTTGTTTAATCAAAATATATTTGATATCTTAGCTGTGGAAAGTAGTACCGAATATTATGAAAGCACAGGATCAATGAGCCAGAAAATATGCTTGCTCTTCCTCCTGAAATGTTTAGGAAGCAATAGTTTCAGACCATGAAAAGACATCCATAAATTGCAATCCCAACTCTAGAACTTTAAAATACCATTTAGATAACTATTAAATAAAATGATACCACAAAAAAACTGAAGTGCCAGCCAGGTTGTGTTACACACCCAATTTTGAATCCAAAAATTGGAGGATGTTGTAAGAACTTCAGAACTGCAGAAGCAAGACAGACAAACTCCAAGATGGTAGATCTGTGTTTGTTGTCTTAGGAAAATATTTTCTGAGTTAGTATTATACTGACACTGCATGCTGTATACTTATCTCCAAGGCCAAAGAATTCTCCATAACAGAGAAAGGTTTTCTATTTCTAAGGTAACAATGCCTCCCTTTGCAATGAAGTGACCTGTCAGGAGAGCACAAGGCTGTGCCAGAGCTGTGAGCACACCGGCTGGGAGGAGGCAGTTGGCAGGAGCTGGACCAGGATGAGATGCCTTAGAGTTATCTGGGCTACCATTTACATACTCCCCTGCAGGCAGGATAAGAATTGGCAGATAACTAGTGGGAGGGCACAATGCTACTGTCTAGCTCCTCTCTATTTTAATTTTGGTCAAGCTGAAAGGAGGAAAGCATGAAGGAAACAAAACTTCCACTGCAGTCTACAGAGTATATTTCAGTTCAGCCTTACTGCACAAGCAGTGAAAGTAAAGGAGCAGGTTGCTATTGGATTTTTACAAAGGCAGATCTCAGACAAGAAACTGAGAAAGAAGAAGGTGAGAAACTCCTAATTCTGCGCTTAGTTAAGCGGACAACACCATATCTATACATTTGCTAAAAGAAGATACAGATTTTATATCACTGGTAGGGGCCCTTCGGCCTTTTAGGTTCCTCCCAGCACAACAGTTGGAGACATGAGCAGGTGTAAGAGTCACATTCTGTGTGTTCCCCAGACACTGACTGCTGCAGCTACCTTTAACTTCAGCAACATTTGGCTATTAACAATACTTATCAAATGTTGCAAAATGGCACCAAGGTATGATTTTAAATGCTCTACAGTATGACCCCAGATTTCTTAATTTATTGTCCTTTATAACACAATTTTTATAGCTAATCAAATAATGTTAATGAGTTTACTTAATAAATGGTGTAAAAATATTATAAAAGAAGATGGTACATTAGAATTTGCTATAGCTTATGTCAAAGAAAAATTGATTCAGTTCTTCAGCATAATATCCTCTGAATATTGTTTCCATTATACTTGTACAAAAAGCTGCCTGAGAGCGACTGGTCAGGCCAATGTCTCATTCCAGGCAAGGGAAGATGAGAATATATCTCATCTCTTAAACACACAATTTTTCCCAAGCTCTGCAGCTTTTTCTTTCCCTGGATGCCGTGCACACATGGAGGGAATGAAGACACCAAAGACTAATTGCTTGTTCAATAGTTAATTGTCCATGAATATTATAGGCACAGAAATGGATGGAAAGGCAGGTGCAATTCGATATGACTAACAGCAGCCTAATGTTGATAAAAACACTTGTTTACAAGCAAATTAAAGAAGTCGAAAAACACTTCCACACATCAGCAGAAACAAATAATGGGTTTCTAATGTGACATTTGACACTCTTGAGAATGATACAAAGATTACAAAAATTTTAAAATGTGCTAACAAATATGATGCCTGCAAAAAGAGAAACCACTTGGTATGAAAATTCCGCAAGAGGTTTTTAGCTACAATGTTTTAAAAACACATTAAAATAGGGATTGCGGATATGATCAGACATGTCTGTTGGCTTTTGCTCCCTTCACTACTTCTCTTTGCTGAAACAGAAAATCACCCAGCAATCCATGATCTATACAGCATAGCCTGCCCAAAATTAATAAGGCTATAAACATGACTCAGCCAGCTGTCCTCTGTTACTAAATATTACTCAAGTATCTTGCCTGCTGAAGTCACAGGCACAACTAAACTCATACTTTAGTACAAATACATCTAAGGGATAAGACACGCCTTATAGCTTAGAAAATCCTCAGCAACTCCATCTACTCCAGTGTGGATGCCCGAAGTGAAAGAAATTCTGATATGCTGAGTTCATTCAAAGACATGTCCAAAACCCAAAGAGTATTGAAAGTCAAGGAAGTCTTGGCTTGATGTTATAGACAAGGTCAGAAAGCAAAAGTGAACTGCCATTTGCACAGCCAAGGAAAACAATTTCAGGGACAGTGTCATCCCCTCTGATGTTTGCAACTGTGCACACAACCTGAACAACTGAGGCCAGAGTTTCATCACCTCAAGCACAGAATCAGAATTGCAAACACAAAAACTAGGTAACAGCTCCATTTTCCCTCTCTCCAACATACTCCAGTCATGCAGAGACCTTGAAATATTTTGGTTTGAAAAATGGAAGTGAAAGAACAATGTTTGAGGGTGACTTCATATTGTATTTTTATAAAGAATTCTACAGTTTCTGGAATAGATTCATTTTGATCAAGCCCAAAAGATTCAAATAACTGTATTTTTAAAAAGGTTATGCCCAGAGGTTGAGAAAAGGGGATTTTTTTGACCTAATCAAAAGCCTTCCAGGGACACCCTGAACATACTTATTCTCTGACGTAAATTAGAACAGCTTCAAAGCTATTCTAAATTCAACTTTTTTCTGCAAAAGTCAGGGAAATTATGCTTCCCAAAGGCTGCTCCAATCCAGTATACTCTGAGGAGAAAGAATAGAGCAGACAGCTAACCTGCTACCTTTTTTCTGCATAGAGATTTATTTTACCAATAGGCAACTTCAGCTGTCCAATGAGACCAATTGCTAGACTCTCATTTTTAACACAATGAATGCACATAATTTAGCAGTCCTGGCCATGCAAATCTGTTTTTGAAAAACAGCATGATAAAGGGCTATATGGTGAGTGCTTTCTTACGCTAATCTATAGAACACAGTTGTTTAAAAGATGCCAGATCACAGTGAAAAGGAATAACTTCACCCCAGAGTCAACTGCAGCAATTTCTTTATGAAAACCCTGACTGCGATTTGTGATTATGTGCAATGGCCCACAGTTCATTTCAGATTTTTGAAGAGGCACTGCAATAAGCCAGAAGAAATGTTTCAAAAACATTCCCAGGTGGAAAAGCATCTGCACAAAGATTACCACTAACATTTAGTTATACAGGCTTGGACCACTTCCACAGCATTTTATAACAACTCCAGAAATTAAGATTTCTCTTGATAATCCTTCGTAGAGGATTAGATAATATTTTGTAAAGACTGCAGCCTATGCTTCTAGGTTACCCCCGTCTACCAATACAAAAGCAGTGACTGAGCAATAAGAGAGTACAGCTCTCAGGGATTCTGCCTGGGCTGAACTCCCACAGTAGGGATTAGATTTCAAAGTTATGAAGAAGCAGCTAGGAGCTTCATCTTTCTCAGTTTCTCATAGGACCCAGCATAGCCTCAAGGAAGCACATGGGGGTAAGCCTCCAAGAGAGATGAATTGTGAGCACTATCAGATCTATTGTTCTTTTTAACTCAAGGGGGAAATATCCTTTTCCACAGTCAGTCTACTTCCCTTCATTACGTCTACCACAGAATTGCAGCATTTCTAGTCACAGTCAATGGGGAAAAAGCTCCAGTTCATAAAAATATGCCAAGCTTGAGTATTTCTACAGAAAATTGTTTTTCTTTTCAAAATGCAATTTTTGAAGTGTCCAAACAGCACTTCCTGTAAAATATGCCCAAATGTTGCTTGCCACACCTCAGATGGATAATCCTAAATGAAAATAAAAAATACAAGGCACAAAGCAGCAGGCTGAATCCTGAGACTAGTCTATCCCAGCAACCAGAACACTCAAGCTAAAGGCTGGTGAATATTCATTCTGGAGCAGATTCTCATTATCTTACTCATGACAAGCAGTATCTTCTTCCTCATATTACTGTACTGAATTGGAATTACTCGTACAGTTCAAACAAATAGTTTATACCCCATGTACCTGTTACTTCACTTGGGCCATATGATGCTGCTACGAATTCATGAAAATCCTTTTGGCCAGGCTTTTTTGCCATTAAAAAATACAATCTATTGTATCATTGGGTTTGACAGCATAGCTTGACAAGAAGCCTACCTGCTGAGGAAAGGCTTTGTTGCAGCTGCTACTACTGGATACGACCATCCAGATGTATTTCCTTCTGGCAAATTAAAGCCTTCAAAGTTACCAAAGTTATTACCATTGTTTTGGCAGTTTGCTGAATTTCTAAGCACTAGATGTCACAAAACCCTTATTGCTTGTTTTCAAACCACACTCAGTAGCAAAACACAGACCACTGTCCATCTTCAGCACAGATTTTTCATTAGGAAGGAAGAGGGAAAGCCTAGTGGTTGTCTTTGCCTTCAGAACAACGGCACGAGCTAAGCTCAGAGGACTGCTGTATATCCTGTGAAACACTGTCTGTTGTGCTAGTCAGGAAAATAGAGTTGCCACCACATCCTCCCTTCTCCCACTCCTCAGGATCGCATTTTCTCCTACGTGCTCTTTGACTTTTATTTCTCCTGGTGATTATCTCCTGGTGTTTCTAACTTCCTTTTGCAACAACAATGAAGAAATAATGTAGTTGCCTTGGGGAAGACAATGCAGAATGGCAGTCAGAGAGAGCAAGATGCTCAACCACTCCAGAACTTCCTCATTCCTACCTGCATTGTGCTATTACCTCGTGTTATGCATAGCTTCCCGTGATGCAAAGTAATGGAGAAAGCAAATACGTAATTACTTCTAATGGATTATATTTACATGATTTCTGTCTCAAATAATAAATTAGGAAAGGTTTTATGAAGGTCACCTTGTTAATGCAGTGACAGAGGACAAGCTGCCACCCCATATTAATGCAGGGTGGAACCATAGCTAATGAGACTTGCAGTTCCTGGGTGGAGGGATCACCCAGCAATCTCATATTTCTATGCACAATGTGTTTCTGCCAGTAGCACCAACTGGTACCTTACCACAGATCAACTCAAACCTCTAAGGAAGAGATCTGGCAAAGAGAACAAAAATCACTAGTGACTCTTCAAAAAAGGCTTCTTTTTAAAAATGGTCTCTAAAAATTCTGATGGAAAATACCACATGATGGAATTTCATTTTTCATGTGACAACCATTAAGAAGTATCCAAATTTAATCTGGAAAATTTGGCCAAAGCTGTGGGTAAACAATCTAAGAAATGGGTGCTACTTTAAGAATCTGAACTTCAATCCTTAATGAAAATCTCAAAAACTAAAAATTGAAAATATATATCTTTACTTTCAGGAACCACTGGAAAAAATTTCCTCTGAGCTGTTTTTAAAACATATTCCTTAGTTGCTTTACTTGGAGAAAATGGTTCATTTTCTCTGAAGTCTTCAAAAATAACAGTTTAAGCTGCTCTGCAAAAAGTACCAAGTCAGTCAATTCTTAGAATTTAACACTCATTATAAAAATAAATTTAAAAAAAAAAAAAAAGAAGAAATTAAACAAAAAAAATTCATATAACATCTCAGTGGAATGTTTTGCTTCCAGGTAGATCAACTGACAATGCATACAACTGTGTGCTAATAAGAATTAGATCAGAGGAGATTATTTTATGTTGAAAAATGTCCATGACAATTCTAACATCTTCAGGGAGATAATTTAAAGAGATATTATTCAAAATAGTATATTGATGCACTGCTGAGACAGAAATTTTAATCCACAGAATCAGGGAACTTCTTAACCCAAGGCTTGTTCCCATAGCAACTGCAATTACATAGCTTCATATATGCATTATTGCCTTTTCTTCCGAGCTGTCAGAACAGAGTCTGGCAGTCTGAAACTCTACCAGGACACTGCTTTTACTACATTTCTAACTCTGATCTACAGGTGCTACTACAATCTGAACTTTTATTTTTGCACTCTATTCTGAGTTGCATTTTGTCTTGAAGGTCAGCAATATTAGCACAAATCCAGACTGAAACAGCAAAGCCACAGCACTTCGAATCTCACTGAAATACACAACCCAGAGGAGCACATAAAGCTTGTCACATATGCTTTTTATGACAATAAGCTGTTGCTACCTCATGATGGACAACACTCCCTTTTTTTCGTTAATGCCTATTATTTCAAGAGTTGCTATTCTGGAAACATTAAATTTCTCAGAATCAAGCTAGACAAGGAAGACAGTATACTTCTGTTAGTAAAGGAAATTCTTAATAACGGGGTGAACCAAACTCTTGAGGAATAAAAATACTTGACTTTAGTCTCTCAAAAACCCCTGCCCTCTGCATTACAGATTACTATAGAAACCCCAGCTAAATATGTTGGGATTACCTCTTTTTTCCTAAGTTTATTCTGAAGTAGTACATTTCCCTTTGAATTTAAGAATGAATAAAATAAATCCTCACACAACTGAACCATTCTCCTTTCAGTTTGGTTAGACAATGTAAACTTGAGTCAATAGTTCGGTTCACAGCAAGGAACAGTTGCAGCTGCTGAGATCTTGTTAAACTATAACATAAACACACAAAAATAAGAAAATTAAGAAAATATATTAGGAGCCACCTAACATGCTGAGAAATAGCATTTAAGCAATTTAAGTATAACTATTATGCTCGTGTTTATATTTTTTGGCTTACTGAGTTAAAAAACAATGTAGCACACTCATATAATATGAGCTTTCAAGGCACCTGAAGGTACACAGCTCCCACTGAAACAGAACATACCAGAAATCTGAAGGTCTCTGAAAATCTGGGTTTATTGACTCTAAGTGCGGTTAGTGGTGCTCACATACTGCCAGAAGCCCTATCAGAAGGATGATTGGTGCAATAAAAGTGAGCTTATTTTCTTATTATTCAGAAAGATATGTGGAAATGGACCAAGTATTTTGGACAACAGCAAACTGGCAGAACTTTGGTTATTATATCTAGAAATTGCAAACTCTAAGAGGAATTTAAGGGTTGGCCACTTCCAGAGTAAGTGGAACAAATAATCTCCACTTTCTTGTCAGAGGCAGAGACTATTCATCTCCAAATCCAAAGAAGATATTTACAATGCAAAGCTATGCTAGGAACTGTCATCAATGATCCACCTTAAAATAAAACAAACTCCAAACAGAGCATGATTATGACTATGGTGTAAAGAGCAGTTTTTTTGATGACCATTGTTCTTTACACAAAAACTAAAAATCTGAATTAAATTTGAGCTCACCTATACACTTCAGATCTGATATCTATAAAGAAAAAAAATGTAATGACTTCTCTTCCTAGGGGACTTTATACATGAGCTCACCCATGTTTAGAGCTCTCAGGAAGGCTGTTCAGAGCCCTGAGAAATTCAGGTTTTGCGGACTGCTCTGTGGCCAGCACTACTCTCATGCATCCTGCAGTGCAGTTCTGAGAGCCTCACCTCTGCAGTGGGCACTCAGGGAACATCCTCAGGGTATCCCTCATCACATCTCTGCAGAAGGCTCTTCCAAACCTCAGCCAACCTCCACTGAGGTCAAACACTCCCTTAAAACAGCAAGTAGGATACCATTTCAGGTGGGTTTAGTTTTTTGGGAGGAAAAAGGTGGAACGGGTTGGGGGGTTCCTTTTTTGTTGTTGTCAGTTTGAGGTGAGTTTTGGGGGTTTTTGGTTGGTGGGGGTTTTGTTTGGTCAGCTCCTTTTATTTAATAGTATTAAAAAGGATTTGAAGTCTAACAGGTTCTTTATCTTTTCAAGGAAAATAGTGAAAAAAATCAAGTTATCACTAAGCTATACAAAATATTCTGCTGTCTTGTACTTTTCCAGCTACTTGCTGATCACAGAAATACCCACTCTCCATTTCTCAGTTCCTTTCTTTGTGCATATGTCAAATGCTGGCATGCAGGCTCCCCAAAGGGAATAGAATATCATCTCCAGGAAGTTGTTAACATAAGGCTGTGCATGTACCGTGCCGTTATTATGACAGTTGGCTCTAAAGCAGAAGAGACAAGCAGAGCAGGGGAAAAGTGCACAGCTCCTGTTTCTACCACATATGTCTCCTGTTCATTCCTTAATGCTAACCTTACTGGGCTCTCACATGCAGACAACTATAAAGCGCAGAGCACTTCAGCAGCTCAGTTTGCTGTAGCTGGGTTCCTCTTCCGTTACTGACAGTTAACAACAATCTTCTCCAAAGGCTCCTGAATTGCTAACTTCAGCCAAAATACATCACAGAAGTATCTTGTGTGACAAGAATCTCACAGCTCTTCCCCTTATTTGAACTGTGGGGTCATTTGGGTATGAGTTGCAGAGATATCCCATCCTGCAACAAACAGTAACCTACAGCAGGAACCCATTCACTTGATATTGCTTGAAGTGGCCAATCTGGATCAAACTCAATTAGCAATCTTGCTTCAGATATGTTATTGCTCCTCACCTCTTCTGCCTCATTATATTCCCATCTCATAGAACTAGCCTGGAAATACTTGAAAACACATGACTTGCATAAATATCTTAAATAAAATATTAATGAATTATTGTTTCCATTAGCTTCTTGAGTATTTTCCCCAGAGTGAACACTGCAGCCTTGAAATATTCAAGAACAGTTTCTGCTCTCATATTGTCAGTTCCTATCAGAGCTGTCCTCTGCTCCTTTCCCAACACTAAAGCAATCTCATCAGCCTCTGGTATTCCCTGCCCTCTTTCTCTAATAGGCCCCAAAGAGATCATTTTTAATTTCCTTTCTACCTCTTGAATAATTAAACCAGAGAACCCCGTCTTCCATTCTGTGATTTAATGGATGCAAGAATGGTAGACCACAGTATTTCTTTTCTATCAATACTCACATTTACCATCTACATTTTGTTATTGATAGAGTTTTTAAAACTGAGTTGATACATAAATTTGACCTGGTTGGGTCAATATGGAATTCCTCTCAACCATTTGACAATTTGCTAAAAAGTAGCATTTTATATCTTTCATAAATAACTTAAATGCAAGGGTTCCCCTGGTTTTGGACAGAGTGCCTAGTCAGAAGAGCAGAGTTAGTCTCAAAGAAAGCCCCTTGCACCCTCATCAGGATACCTGTCTCAGGTGCCAGAGGACAAGCCCTTTCCCTACAGGAATCCAGGCAGCTCATGGAGAGGGGCGTCCCTTTGCAGGTCCCTACCCATCATGTAGCATTTATTTTGGGATAACCCTCTCTCTCTTTTGTGCCCTTGGCACAAATGTTTCTGCTACATTCAGAAAGAAAATCAAGGACAATAGCTAGATCTGAATATATTTTGCTTAATGAGTCTTCCAGCTAGCTCACACATAAATCAAACCAGTTCCAAAAAAAAGATATTTTAGACATTGCAAAGGGGCTGAATTTAAAACATCATACTGCATAATTGGTTTTTGGGGACTTTTATTACTTTAGTCATAATATAAAGATAGAAATCAAATATCAAACAGCAGAAACCAAGTACAGTCAGATGCCAAAAGGGATCTCTTCAAAGAGAATACATCAGACTGGTAATATTACTCACTTTTTTTTCCTTTTTTTAATCTTATAGATTGTCAGTAGACCATAATATTCACAAGTTCTACAGAACAGAACAAAAAAACCACACAGCAACCTGAGAAGAGGGTCTGGTGTGATGAAGAAACCACAGGAAGAGACTGAGCCAAATACTGACAGATGTTCACAGACTACTTCAATTGCCTCCCCAGCAAAGGACAAAGTTAAATTCAAGGATATTTTCCTACTCGCTCAACCCACATTCAACCCAAATTTCTTTCTTCTAGAAAGAAATTCCAGAATATTATTTTCTTCAGTTATTTTCACTATTTCGTAAAATGCAAAGTGACTGGAATAGAGAGGAAAATAATATGTAATAGCTTAATAAGTTAAGGCTGTGGAGGGGTGCTTTTCTTTTCCCACTTCTTTAAGCAATCTTGAAACAATTTGAGGTGGTTTTTTGTTTAACAGGTAAAAATCTGCTCTAGCAAACTCTCAGCTTGTAGCTATTTCTTGGCCACAATTCTAAGACCTTCTTAAAAAATTTTGTTCCTTAACACCCACTACTTACTGATTATCTACCCTGACCTGATATGTAAACAAAATTAGCTGAAATGCTTTAAAGAGGTTAACGTATTGTAGCAGAAATATAAAAAGCCCACAATATAATTCCCTATTGGAAAGGTATGGACACATTTTGATGGATTTTTGCCCCCTAAAATGAAGGAATGAAACCAAATACATTTCAGCAGAGCTTATTCACTGTTTAGCTTAGTTTGAGTTATTTCTAAACGAAATATTGCATGCATGTAAAGCCATATGCTTCTTAGCCTTGTTTTGATCTTTTAATTAATCTTGCACTTTTCAGAAGACAATTTGGACTGTAACAGAAATGGATTTGAAACACTGATGGACTTCTTTATGCCTTCCTGCCTACAAAAAGTCTATTATTGTAACCTTGACATTAGCTTACTGAAAAAATGGTTTAGTACTCAAAATTAAATACTATGTTTTGTGGAAAATAATATTAAAAAAATTAAAGAAATTATGTATGCATTTGCTCCTTTCTCCTTTGGAGATGAAAAAGACCCTGAGGCAGCTCATTTACAGCCTGTTTGCTGTCAAGGGGCAATGAAGTGCAAATGGAAGGCAATCGAACTTGGTGATTTGTTTACTCAGGAAGACAACAGCTGGAGAAAAATGGAGGATTTTAATAATCAGCCAGTCACATTAGATAAGGGACAATCTGGTATACAATATAGCATTATTAATAAGGAGGCTTCCTTTGGGGTATTAGAGAGAATGAGTAATTATCTTCCTTGAGGATCAAGGAATTGACTTCACCTTATCTGAGTTTGCTGGAAACTATGGTCCAAGATATCCTTGTCTGCTTTTTCCAAACCCTCAGGCAGTACAGACTTCACAGGTTTTTACTTCAATATTCACAAACCATTCTGGTATACCCAGTAGTCTCTAAAGTCTCCAAAAGCAAAGCTTTGTAAAATGGAAATGGTTTAATGAATTCATACTATGTATCTGGTGAAATTACAATTTGTGTTATCAGGCATATATCATTGACTTCTAAATATGTTCAATTATCCCCTACCCACTGGCTCAATTATCCCCTAACCACTGGCACATACAAGGGACAAGAAAAAAATATTTCTTCATTAAAATGGCTGCATGCAAAATGCCTAATCCAGAATCTGCTACAGCAAATAAAAGCCTTCCTGATAACCATCATTGACTTTTCCAATCAGACTCTGTCTTGCAGAACAACTCGAACTCCTTCTATGAACAGCTGAGTAGATTTTAATGCTCGGTGAGTTCAATTGAAATTGGTGCTACAAGATGTTATTTTAGACCTTTGGCTAAAGTGGCAAACTTTCTTGACATGCAATTAGAAAGCATCAGAACTCATGACACACAGCCCTGAAAAGCATACAGAGAGAGAATCTGTAGAAATTACAGGGGATGCAATCTGAAGAAAATAATTGTTCCTTAACCCTCTCTAACAATATTCTTTGTATTGATTTATCTGAGTAACAGTGACTCATCATAACTGGACAAATTAGAGGATGAGGTCCATCTCTAGCTAGAGCCTATCCTATAGTCCTCAAATTTAAGCTGCTCATTTTCTGTACATTTCTTATTTCTGCAAGACTACAAAAGAAATAGACCTAATACTAACTGTAATACATTAGGGAAAGCTATTGCTATGAAAATTTGGGTGTTCGTTAAATCAGTATCTCCTCAGTTGCTCCATCCCCCCATCAGCCCGTGTTTTGTTCCAAAAATCCCACAAAATTCAACTGAAAATCACAGTGGGGAAGAGCAGCAGAAACTGGTATTTTCAAGCTTTGACAAGCTCCCGGGAGGCAAGTCTCACATCCTTGTTAACTAAAAAATGCTATTCCATTATCTTGTCTTCTAACAAGTAATTACAGTATTCCTTTGCTGCTGTTGGCTCTTCAGGACCAACACCTTCCTGGCACTTTGGTTTCTCATGAAGGTGCATCTGACAAATACTACAGAGGCACAACCTGAGCAGCCTTTCTTGCCACTGCTGCAGCTGTCAGCTTGGATAATTTAAGCAATTTTGTGTCCATAGAAAAGAAATCAAAGAAATAATTCTGCCAGTTTGGGAAGTAGCTGCTTAATTCATGCTAATTGAAATCAGGTGTTACACAGAAGAAGCTGCAGGTAATAGTTGCTAAACCACTATCTCTACAATTTTATTTGTACAGTCTGTCATACAGCACATACACAACAGGGCTTTATGACATTTGTGGTTAAGCTAATTACAGCAAAAAAAAATTTAAAACTGCCTCAAGATTATGTGTTTCATGATACAATTTTCTCATTGTTTCCTTCATTTTATCATTACAATCTTGTTAAAAATCTCTGCTAGAAAGCAGTTCAATCTTTTTCTGCTGATAAGCTGGTGCCATACTTAAAAACTCATATCTTTTTATCTAAAGCTATTCGGAGGCCAACAGCCTAATCTGAAGTTTACAACAACTTCCCGCACAGCCTGGAATTCTCACCAGCTACGTCCACGTTCTCTCTGTGAGTAACTGGAAAAGAGGCAGAAGCAACATTGACAATGAGTCAGAAATAAACTATGGCAACATATTTTTGAAAGTTAATTTCGAACACACCCTGAAAGAATTTGCACCAGAATCCTGCCTTGTATGAGGCAAACTCACATTCCATAGATATTGTTGGTATCAAACAACACTGCATCCTCATTTCTCTCCAGATCAAGAATTATTTTGAAAATAATTAAAAATACAAATGAACTAACATCTTCATGGGTAATTTGTAAGCTTAAAAGAGGACAAATATACAGAACACATTGTGTCCCCCTTAAAACACAACTGTCTCTAGTTGTTGTCTAATTCAGGACAAGCTACAAAAGTAAAAAGTTATCATTTTAACACCAACCCAAGTACAACCTCCTGTTCCTGCAAAAAAAAAAAAAGCTGAGACAAATTATTTCTAGTCAATGAAAGAGAAAATATCAAAAGACACCAAAAATAAGTTTAATAAGACACCTAGGCACAAGAATTTCTAGAGTTTCCTATTTAATGTATTCAGAGATTCCTTCTGCAGATGTGTAAATAGCTTTTCTCCCCATTAGGACAAATTAAATTATGTTTTTATACTTATAAAAACACAGAATCAACTTCAAAGAAAAACAGGGACCATGTAAAGGAACTTATTCTTTTAAGTTTGTGAAATTGATAAGACCTCAGATTTCTAGAAAACTAATTAAGAGAATAACTTGGTAAATAAATTATAGGATGTGAAATTTATTAAATAAAAAGGAAACCAAACTTTCAAATGTTTGTTCTGCTTTAACTGAATTTTTCATTGAGACTCATTCTTTTGACTTTAGTCCCCTCTCTTACCACAAGTTGTCTAGGAAATGACCACCATTTTATTCAAATATTCATTACCTGCAAGCATTTGCTGAATATTTTATGTCAACAATTTTGACTCCTTGGGATGCTCTGCCTCAGTACCATACTACTCTTTTATGTGCCTGGAATGTTTGGCCAACTTAATTAAATAACAGTGTTTCTAGTGCTCTTATTGACTGACTAAAACTGTTTAAACAAGAGTAAAACAAACTATGAACACTGAATAGCAAGTAATGAAGCACAAAAAAAATATCAAGCAAAATATTTAAGGCACAGGTATAAGAGTGGGACATTGATATGTTTCATCACTGCCTTACTTGAGAGTCATTTGGTATCTTTGTGTTTCTCCACTTTCTCTCCAAGTTGTTAATTGTCTTGAAGCTGTGTTTTTCAAGGTAATTCCATATCAAAAGATGAGAACAAGCTCAAGAAAGGATTTATGCATGCATATAAATGCCTTGGTTTAAAGGCACTTTTGAAAATTCTATTTTGATGGTTTTTACATCACAAGGTGCCTAAAAACATAAGGGTTTTTGTGTGTTGTACACCTCATTGCCTTAATTATTCATATTTTTTTATTAATAACAGCCCTATTGACTTTATTTGGAGAATTTTTAACATGTATAGACAGGATAAACACTGGGTCTTGATCCACTACAGACTGAAACAGTGCTGAATTTCATGCCCAAACTATGAACAGCAGCAGCTCAGTTCATTACCCTCAGTCACACAGGGATTTGACTGGGAGTCAGAGAGAGATGGCAGGCTTCTCCAGCTATTTTAAAATCAAATCCTAAAAATAATTTGAAAGGATAAACTGAAAGAATCTTACTACTTTTGAATATACAGTAATCAATTACTGTGATGGGCAAAAATTATTCTTTATCTGCTTGATAAAACTAAACTGAACTGCAGTAAACCTTAGTTGAAAAGATGAAGATGATGCTCTGTGTTTCAAGGTATTCTCAATTGTAAGACTAATTCTACATGGAAATAGTGTTTATGGTGACTGTTTCACCAATTCCATGACAGCTGGACTAATAGGCATTTTTACCAAATGAGGAATATATTCAAAATTAAAGTAAAATCCCAGACAAACATTTCAAGTTCACCCAAGACTTCGCAGCAACCTGTGCATTAACACATGGTTACATTTCTCTGAAGTTCTGCAAAGCAGCAATTCCCTATAAACTCAACATTTTGCTTTATCTTCTTAACTATAGGTCATGTCTCTAATATTACATAAAGCCATTTGAAAACCTCATTCACGAGCTCCCTAAAAACCAGGCACAATGTCAAACTAGCAGAATAAACATTTAAATCAGAAACAGTCCTGGCCTTATACAGTAACATTCCATTATGAATCTCATAAACAGCCATTTACCTTTTCCAGAACTATTTACATGCTGTAACTTCATTTTGCTTTGAATTAGAATTTAATTTTTCAAAACACACACTTTAATATAAATTAGTTTTATCTAACACAGGGGCCTTATACCTCAATAACGCTGAAAAAATTACTGAATTTCACATATCGGCTATATCTGCAATATCGAACATGTGGGAGGTGAAATGAGGAGTATGTTAATGAAAGTTTTGGAACAGAAACCAAAGCAAAAAAGGGTCAAGACAGACAAAAAAAATTTAAATATTTCAGCTACATCAAAATTAAAGTTTTCAGCATCTATTTTGACTTTTTATAGAATCCTGTAATTAGTTTGAGTTTAATAAAACTGCATTTTCTGATCATTCTGCTTGAAACACCACAGAATGCAAAATTTAGAATCAAACATTTTTGAAACCTCCCTGCTGCCTTCTGTCAGACATTAATTCTAAGGAAATGCAGTACCAATATCTGTGCTGGAGCCACAGCGCAATTGGAGAATATCAGTGTTTTATAAGGATGGAAAAGGAGCATCTGGAACTGAATTCTGGGAATATCTGCAATCCAAATACATTGTTGTATTCAAGCAGTATATTAATGAGGTATTCTGCAAAGACTTCAGAAGTAGGACATGAGAGAAAGTCAGACAGTAATTAGAGCGTTTCATGGAAACAACCAGTAGCACCAGTTTAATAGAACTTCTGGTGATAGTGACTTTCCAAATGAAATCAGTGTCACAAATTCAGAAGATCCAAATAATTTTGAACTAATATCTTATTGGAAGCCAATAATACATTAACAAGGGGGCACCTCTAATCATTAAAAGAATTCCTGTGTAACAGAGCTCAAAATTAAAAGGATCTGCTAGGGCAACAAGAGACAACGACATTTCTTGGAAAGACATCAGTGGGATATAATAGCAAGGAAGAAAAAACCCTACTTTTTCTATTATCGAACAAAGCTGAGGTAAGATATTTGCATAAGTAAAAAATCTGTTGACACGTGAGTTGAAGAATAGAAATTGAACTGTCACACAGGAGAGTGATATGAAGAACATGGAGAAGTTACGAGAAGGATGCAGAATGAAATAAACATGAACACTGTACAAACTGTAGATGATAACGCAGCGTGAAAGCAGCCACTGGGAAGGAAAAAAAGAAAGCTCTTCATTGTGATGAAAAACCATAACAAAGACCAAATTTCAAACCAGAAAAATCACCATCATATACAGAGGGTGCTAACTGGAATAATCAGTGCAAATTCAAATGGGTGTGCAAGAAATTGCAATGAATCAGACATTCCCTCTGTTTCCAGAAAAGGCTGAATGTGCCATTTCATTGCTGTTGAATGTTGCATTCTTTGCAAACAAAAGGGGCTGCTTTTCCTTCTCCTCACAATACACTACCCCTGCATCTCCCAGAGTTATACAAATCGCACACAATACAAATTATAGATGTATGGGTATGGATCAATAGAAGCTGACTGTAGGACTCATTCTATGTCCAGTGCTGTATTGTTTACCTGGAGAGATGTTAATCACAGGATCTTTTAAACAAGGAGAAAAAGAAATTCTAAAGGAAAAAAAATGTCATTTTAAACAGTGCCTGTATTTTCTTCCTCAGACATTTATTACAGGGTCCTGTAAATTTAGAGATAAAAGAACTAACAAAAAAAGTCATACAAAACTGTTGAAGAATTAAGGATATTACTAAAAGGAAGACAATGGATTTTTCTTGCTATAATTTCTTCATGTTTGCAGGATCCTTTAATAAATGGCAGGAAAGAAAAAAGGACTTTAACGTACACATAGACAGAAGCAGCATTGGGAAGGATAGCTAAGACCAGTGTATGAGCTTAAATATTAACCACTATGGCTTCCTGAGAGCCATTTCATCCTGTCTGACTGTACATAATCATTTTATTTTCAAAGTTGTGTGCTGCCATTTTTATCTAACAATTATTTCTTATAGGTTACTATCAGACAGATGGCACCTCCAGTGCTTAGGGCATTTGATGTCAATTTACTCCACTTGTCAGGAAAAGCAAATCATGCTCTCCTACTTCCACTTTGCATCAGTGTCTGGCTTAATGTACCACACATCTCAAATTACTGTTCTTACTGTAATCTACTCTGGTCACCCACATATATACATCAGTGTTTATTCCTAACATTTGGGTAAAATTATCACCCTTTTCCCTTTCAGCATAATCTACTGTACTCATCACACTGATCGAAACCATCTCCGGACAGTGGCAGGACAAACACTGACTTTTACTGCTCACTTCGTTACTCTTTCAGATACACCTCATTTTTGTATAGGCTAATCATTGACTAATGGAAATATTAATTTGTAAAGAACATCATGGGTTTATAAAAGAAAACAGTTAATATGACCACTATTTGTAAAACATTACCCCTCAGTCTACAGTAGTAATTGCCTTAAAACATCAGTTGCAGTCTAAATATTCTTGCAGACCTTTGTAACATCACGACTGCATTGACTATAGATAAATTCCTCATACAAATTAGGATTGCAGCTAAACAAAAGAGCATCATCACTTTTGCAAGCGAATTTTCTTGGGATGAAGAAAGGAGAATTACCCTTGACACACTCAGGGTGTTCAGTTTCATTACAGCATCAGAAGGAAGATCAAGATGACTGCCCTTGATTAGACACCTAATTTTGCACAAGTGAGACAAACCCATTCTAAAACCTGCACATATAAGCAGTAACTTCCATTTGTGGCCACCAAAATAATTGCTTCATTTCAACATGTTATTACAGTTTCTTATTAAATTGCCTAAAATAATTATGTTTTTCAGGCATTGTTTTGTCCCAAGTGACCCTCATTAAATTCAGTAACAGATTTACTATTGACTCAAATGGGAGCAGAATTAGACCTATACAGCGTGGATACTATTTTCTTTGTCTAATACTTCTTTACAGAATACACTAGAGAAAGGAAGGGAGTCTTCCTTTTCAGACAATGAAAATACATGGTTTTAATTCCTATTTGAAGTACATCCAGTACTATCCCCATGATATTCAGTAAATTCCATAAACATGACTAAAGAATAAATACAGCCTCATCCATCTGCAAAACGCAACCCATTGAGACAAGAGTCTGTACAGTTCACGGTTTCTATATTTTTATTTTTTAATCCGTTGACCTTAGTAGTAGCACTAGCACAAAGCAGAGGTGACCAAGCTGGCCTTAAAGCTTGGTACCCCCATCAGAACCCCAGATTAACACTGAGCTGTAAGACTTTTTCTTCACAAACTTCATCAGTAGCTTAAGCCAATAAGCACAATATTATCTGAAATAAATCTCTTGGAAACAATTCCTATTAACAAGTCCTTTACTGATCTCTGGTATTAACATTAGGGGATCATTTGAAGAATGTTAGCTACAAGAAAACAGAAACTGTATTTTTCTAAGTTGAGATATAATGAAGTAAATTATTAGAACAAACAGATAAACAACACTCCTACTACAACTTCACTCTGCCAGCATCCACAAGCAAATATCAGGATGACACTACAGTGACTCATTAAGCAGTTGGAAAGATTTTGCTCCAGTCTAGTATTTCTTCCTCAAAGTACTACATATGGAGATATAAGAATTTGGTGCCAGTGTGCTCTGCCTAACAAAAAGATAACAAAACAGATTTGAGGAACAAAAGGAAATAAACACATCTTTTTCAGATGCTATTGAAATAAAACCTTTAAATAGTCTCTGAGGATGTTTGAAGGTAAACACAATTTTAGAGATTATTTAATTCTATTTCTCTGAAAAATATTTTAATGTGCCTTAATTTTAGAGAGAATTAAACAATGAATATCTAACATCCATCAATCCACGCTCAGACCAGTAGTTAGTCATTACCTGCTCCACAATTTTTATAAACAAGTATATAGGGAATATTGAAACACATAACTGATACAAACATACACATGAAGCATTTCACAGGCCCCATCTACCACACATCTGGGGAAAGCAATTCCTAAGGTACTTAATCAAGTTTTTTCACATATAAGCAACTTTGATCATTTGCTCTGCTGTTAGTTGTTCTTGAGCCTGGAATTATTCACAGAAACATTGAGCCTAAAACTTTTTGTAGGTGGCACCCAAGAAGACCCAAGGTTCACATGAAAACCTGTTCTGTGTACGTGTTATAAACTTTCCTCCGTTTATTCACCTGCTTTTTAAAAGTTCGCTGCTGAAAAATTAAACAGAAGCAATAATGTCTGAGTTAAGTGACTAGTCACACACCATGCAAATTCAAAATGAGCAGCTCCCAAACAACCGAATCATGCAAATGTATTGGCTGAGCTGTCTGCCAAGTGCCTCTAAATTACAAATAGATCCCTAGAAATCAATAGCCATTTCCAAACAAAAATATTTAAACTGAACTGATATTATAACTATTCTGAGCAGTTCAACTATTTCTAATAGTAAGAACACAAATTAACAAGAGATGCAAATCCTATGTAAAAAATAATTCAACCAGTAAGACCAACTCACACCCAGTTTGGTTCTAATGCAAAAAGTGCTCTGTCTCCTTAGATGTCATATATTCTGCTGCAAGTTAACTTATGTCTTTTCTTATTGCTGCTTTCAAGGTGGTTTTTTTTGTATTTCTGTTTCAGAATCTTTTTCTTTAGGTGCAATGAAAATGTTCTTTGCACACTTTACCAGCAACATCCATAAACTGCATAGATAGTACAGTGCACTTCAAATAAAGAAGCCAGCTCCAGGTAGCCCATCTTTTCTGCTATCACAGGTGAACAGACTGCAGCAACATTACACAGGCAGCTGGGTAGGACAGGGTAGGACTGGGCATGGTGCCTAAGGGATATGGCAGCCCCAACAATTACATCATGGCAACATCATAAAGCAAGTGGCTGGAAAGGTTATCTTGCTTATCTTGCTCTAATTTTTAAGATGTTTGAGAAGTCATTCCCACTTGCTTTTCTTCTTCAATATGATTTTTTTTTCCGTCACCTTTAGTAGTTTGTCCATTCTCACATAAAGGGGAAGAGGACCTCAATTTGCCTCCGTCCCATCCCATGGGAGATAACCCAAGCAGAGGATGGCCATCACATATTCAAACACCACAATGTGTTCACATAACACAATTCAAAGCTAGGTGTTCTTTCCTTCACAATTTTCTTTTTAAAAAAAAACTGCTCACACTTCAGCAATCCCATAACAACATATTTTTACAGATGTGTCACAATCAGATACAGTTTTTAGTAGAAGCCAAAACATGAGTGCAGGCCTTCAAAAAACTTTATTCCCAAATTCCATTTTCTGAGATCCACAGCCAGCCTTTACTGCCCCCAAAGAATTCAGTTTTATTTTTAAAAGTGCATTCAGCTATCCATCTTTCTGAGAAGTAAATCTTTCATCTGAAAAATAGCTTTATAAAAAAACCTGACATCTTATTTTCTTCCACTGTATTTGTAGGTACCTACTGCAGTAAAAGTACAAAAAAACTCCACATAAATCACATTTCCCAAAAGCAAACATTATGATGCTCAGGAACTTTATCTGGACATTGTTACAAAGCAGAATTTCTCAAAAGAGCTATGCCTGGGAAACAAAATTTGACTCTGGGAACAAAACAAACAAAAAGGAGAAATCTTTCACTTGCTGCTAAGGGAAAGACAGTGGGTAAGGGGGAGGGAGCAAGAAACAGCCAGGACTCACACTAACTTACAGGGGAAAAGCTGGGAAGAGATTCAGTGCAGGACCTGGTCATTTGGTCTACAAATGACTCTGGAAGCCTCCTGCTTAGACTATAAAATCTATCATGTTGCCCCTTTCTGAGGATAAACATTCATGCCTGGTGACCTCCCTTTTTTCTGCTTTTAGTATTTTGCCTTTCACCTCGGAGCCTCTTGATGCTTGGTCTTGCCTGCCTCTTTCTTTTCCAAAGAAAGTGTTTCTTACAGTCCTAGTCTGAGTCGGGTTTTTTGAGGGGCTTTTTCATATTTTCAAGTGTTAAACATAATTGATTTTTTATGATTAATCATCTAGTGCCCAACTAATGCAATCTATGTGTTATAATTTATTAATTCCTTGCTTTAGGCTTCACCTATTGAGAGAAAATAGAAAATCTGCTTTTTTAGTAAACAGATTGGATGACAAATTAGAAGCAAAATGAAGTGGAGAATGATGTTGCATGCTGCTTCTACGTGTTCTCTGATAGATAGTTGTTCCTAAAAACTCCCCCGGGACTCCAGGACCCTGAAGCTCTGGATAAGTTAAGTGTCAGACTAAAAGTTTCTCATTTCTATGCTTTAGTCTCAGCTATCTGTAGAACATAATGATGACATTATTTTCCTCCACACCCTTAAACTTGTTACTGGTGTGAGAAGGAATAACTACTCTTCCCTAAGAGGAAGTTATAGTTTGATAGTGTTAAAGCCTCTTGCCAAATACAGGGCTATTGCTCCTCAGCATTTGCCTGCCCTAAGAGCATATGGCTGAACTGTAGCAGAACCATTCAAGGATGATTTAGTTTCCCCCAGTAGATCATGGCAGCACATAGTAAAGTACCTCATTCTTTTATGTTTCCCTCCCTGCCAGTGTTTGAGTACAGGTCTGCATTACATTTGTATAACTTAACAGGTTGCCAAGAGCACCACTGCTACTGCAAACACTGTTTTTCAGGCAGAATAGTAATTTTTTTGTGGGTACACCATTCTCCTCAAAGTTACTTGCTGATACATTAAGTGCCAATCACACATTATCAGCATAAGCATCACTTGGACTGCTCTAGCTTAGGCTGATGACACTGCAGAGGCCAAGAATGAAATCAGCTATTTTATTTCCTTTTAAATTTATTCTTATTCTATTATTTCTAAATTTTAAACTTTTTAATCAGTTTGTATGCTAGAGAGTACACATTGAGACATAAATTATTAAAAACTCAAATATAGACAAGAAAAAGGGAAAGGTATCATATTAAATTTTTTCCCATCTCCATCACTACTTAATACTGGCATAGTTTTATGTGAAAAACACTGGTTGCTGAAGTCAGACAATACAGAATTTGTAAAGGAAATATTAGTCTTAATTAAAATATTGAAGAAAGTATGAGATATCCTTCCTAATGCTCAGCAAATGAACACAGTAAAGAATTAGAACATAGAAAAGTTTAGGTTGGAAGGAACCCTAAAAATCTTCTGGCTCTAAGTAGATCTAGTTTTAATACCCATGGAGGACTTTTCCAAACTATCTACACAGACAACCATAGCAGTTTGCTTTTTATGTCAGCTCTGTGGTTTCACTTCAAGATGCCTGAGATCACTGCCAAATACATCTGGATTCTACAGAACTTTCAATCAAACCAAATTTACATTACAAAGAAGTCCTTATGCCACATTCTAGGGAACTGAACAAATTCACTTCAAAAATAAATGCAATTGAACATCAATAACTCAAGCTGAACAAATAATTTTGTTTTATAGTTAGAAACTTGCAGTTCTTCTCCAGTTCTCATACAAGTAGGGATTGATTTTCACAACCCTAAGATTCAACTAAACAAAAATACGGAGGTCCCAGTCTCCAATGAAATAAATTACAAAGTAAAACATGCATGCTGGTGAAAAAATTAATCAGGCTGAAGCTCAGGTAGAAGGGAGACAAACCCTGAGCATGTGATGAATGTGTTCATCTGGCTGCTGGCCAGTACAGTTGAAAACCTTAATGCAAAATTTTTGGAGAGAACTGCCTAATTTAGAAGCTAAATTTATTAATGTGGGCTACGTGCTCATATTAACTGCTATCATGTTTGAGTCACCACTAAGCACCATGCTATTATGTAATTAACTTAAAAGAAACCCAAGATGGAAAAATAAACTTCCTGATCTCAGAGTTATGTTATTCTGGAACTGGAACTTTAGATTTAAGAATTTACATCTGCTCTGCACAAATGCAAATATCTGCTCACCTCTACAACCCACCTAACTCATATGCACAGCTGAGAGATACACACAGGGCTGTGTGTACACATTCATACATACAAACCCAAAAAGGTTGCTTTGTGGAAAGACCACAAAACATTAAGAAATTTTATTGTTAGTCATCCCTAGAAACATCATCTGTTACAAACTTTACTGAGTGAATTATAAGAGATTATTCAAGTAAAAGGGAGAAAAGACACATGTAACCAATGATACTTGCAATTTACTATTTTTGCATGCACAAGAATCACTTCTAGATCTTGAGTTTAAAATCTGCAGCTACAATCCACCAGAATATTTAAACAGTTGTTTAACACCATGTATGTCAGCAAGGCTGTAAACTTCAAAGGTGCTTCACAGGCTCAATACAAAGCAGGTCTTGAAGGATATGATCCTATAACATTTTTTTATTACTACAATTAAGAGATCATTAGAATATAGGTCAAATGTTTAAGATCACCTAATGAATTTAATCCTACATAGCATTTATAATCCACCTTATTTACTTACCAGCTCCTGAGATGGCTTATGATTTGAAATGATTGACAGTTGATTTTTTTCCACCTTCTCTGCTCAGATTTTCTTCTTTATAATATTTACTGTATTGTCTAAGCAATGCTATCATCAGGCATCTCAACAGCAATGAGTCAAAATCTCAGCATTGTTAACAGGAATATTACAGACTTTCCTTAATACTACTTTAAGTTTAACTGATATGCTAAAAGAATTAGTGTTAAACTTCTAAGACGTTATTAATTATTATATTAACTAGTATCAAAAAGACAAAGTTTTCTGTATTTTTTTGTTAATTTATAAACATAAGTTTGCTGCCTGAGCAGTGCTGTGAGCATTAAGAAAACCCCAATTTTGCTGAGTAGAATTCTTAAGGAAATTTGCTTCCCAGCTTGCTGCAGTGTAACTTTGTTCTCATTGAGTCTTAGGGCAAAATAAACTCAGCATTCATACAAGTGCCCCATGCAACTTCAGAGACAGAGTGAGCATCAGGCATACTGGCACCCTGTTTTTTCCTCACTCTTTGCTTCCTCTTTGCCCCTTATGATTGAGAATATATACTAACTTCTCAGGATTACTGCAGTCAGGGAAGAATGTACAAAAATGCATCCCTCCCTTGAGAACAAAGTCAGGGATAGCTGTAGAGTCTCTGGGGACCAGAAAAATCAACACAGCAGGAAACACTGCAGAATCTAATAAAATAACCTGGTTGTACTCCCCTCATTTCCTATAAGCTAAATGTTACTGAAAATATTTTGAAAAAATCAATCAACACAGGCAATGTGCACACCCATGTGCACTGGTACAATTCCAAACAAATATGATGCCGTATAATTGAGCACATACATTTTTAAATACAGGGTTTTTTCCTTCCACTATTCTAATTCATATGTCTCATCCCACAGGATGAGATACAGATAACCCGTGCTATGGGTTAACACCCAAAAAGACACTTGGGGATTTTTACTACAATATGTGTGGAGGAGAAAAAAAACAGCCCCACCAAACCAGCAAAGAGGTAATGGATTAGCTCTACACAAACTTGTCTCCTGTTCTCTCTCTCAGTGGAGGGAAACCAGCAGAGCTTTACAGATGCTTCCCATCTTATCCCACATATCACCCCAGCTGAGAACTTGCCAGACACTCAGGATTAATACTCAAACTCTCCAATAGAAAAGCCTAACATGTTCCACTGCCAAAGCACATCTCAGGTAAGAGCCATTAGGGAAAAACAAAGATGCCAGACTGTAGGGTCTGGGTCAATAGGGGTCAATAATTGGGTCAATAGGGATTGCACATGGATTGAAACACAAGCATGAGATTGTTCATTTGTCATGAATGTGAAGGAATATTTGTCTTGTTTTTTCCACCTGTGTTTAATTAAAAATTTAAGATTTTAGAGGCCTACAAAGCCACAAGCAATCTCACCAAGGGCATATGCATTTCCTTGTAGATAAAACTTATCCTTGTGACCACTGACTTTGGGGAATTTTGTTATTACAAGGGCAAAAAAGCTGCTGAGAAACAAGAACAAACAAGATTTTACAGCAGAAACAACTTGGGATGAACATTGTGAATAGCAAAAAAACTCCCAAGATATTCCATGATGTATAACAATTCTGGGGAAAAGAAAACAGAGACAGCAACATCTGTGCTGTGTGATGCTGGTGTTGGAGCCCACAGAGAGGGATTTACAATCCCAAATGTACTAAGAAGTGATTTTGTGAATCTGTTTGTGTACACACACACACCCCATACTGAAGACCTAGGGTTTTGTGTACTGCACATGCAACAGAGTTAAAACCCTTTATTTCCAGCTAGTACTTGAAAAACTAAGACTGTCATTTGGTTAATACTCATTTAAAGTTACAAAACTATTGCCAGCAAAAGCAATTTATCAGAACATTTGCCAAGCTGTTTGGCTGATTGTTTTTTGGCATGGGGCTGCTGCAGCCTGAGTCATTCACATCAATTAAAATGAAGACTCTCATTCACAAAACATTGCTTTATTAAAGCAGAATGCTCCTTTGCTTCATTTTTCATAGTGCATTTCTGTGTTATTTCTGTGACATCTAGGACAATGGGAATTAGAGCCTTAGATCACAAACTCCCAAATGTCTATGAATAGAGTGGTGCAGTACAAATATTTCCAGAGTATACCTGACACTTATCCTTTTCATTCAATTCTGAAAGATGTGGCCTGCTAATCTCAACAGCATTAGCGATAGAAACAGAGCATGCATATACCCAGAATCTTCATATCATTCTGTTAGAAAAGAAGCAGCTCTGAATCTGAGACTGAAAATTAAGTATGACCTCCACATTCTCAGACAGTTCAGTCAGATAAAGGACAGTTTCTGTCAGCCTCAATTTGTGCCAAATCCTCACTCAGCAAAACTTTCTGCTTTTGTTATCAGCACAGAGATCCTTAGGAATTTTAGAACATTCTAAAAAAATCTTCCTTGGCCCACAGTCCTGATTAAAGCATTCTTAAGTGTACAAATACAGATTTCATTAATAGAACATGCTTATCACATATGAAGGAAAGTGATAATGCTAGGACAGGAAGAACTATTAATCCATTGGCTATACTTCATAGCATTTTCCATTACAACTTTCTTGTATACTTGCAGCCATCTCAAATGTTCAGGCAATTTTTGATGGCTTTCACTTGAATATAGATGCTTAAATCACTGAAGCTTGGGTCTTATATCCACTGAGATGATGAAAGTAACTTCTTGAATAAATGCTAAACCAAAAACCCAGAGGTTTAAGATTAAAAAAAACCACAAGTTTCAGCCTCTGCCCATTATGCCAAATTCTCCAAGAATGCATAACACCAAGTGGTACTAGTCAAAGGCTGTGTTCTCAGGGCTAATAGATTTTTCATATTGGACTTCATTGTCAATTCACAGTAAATTTTTGTGCTCTGGCACATGAAGACTCCCACAGTTTTGCTCCATCTCTCAAAGGTTAAACACTGTCCACTGACTCTGCAGTCTGATCCCCTTCAATCAGACTTTTGTGGTAAGTGCTTCTTACCACATAAATCCAAACTCTTTTACCTCTCTCTAGCCACAGCAGAAAGTCAGTTTGCTGATTTGAAAGGCAGCCAGCATAGGCCAATATCCATTTTCATCACACTACAGCTTCACCAACTGCATGAAGACTGAGGAGACATATCTTCTAGTTTAAGACAACAAAAAGAAGTTTAATTGCCTAATTGCTATTGGAAGGCTTAGAACTGAGAGAGATGATGACGAGCCTGTTTTCAGAAGGCATTTCTGAGATACAATATTCCATCCTTTGGCACACACTTATTTCAAGTATATGAAAGTGAGAAAAGTTTATCCACACAGTTTGTGCTATTCTAGCTACTGTCTTTTGAGATGTCACCTCTTGTAGTGACCCTAACCCAAGGCTTGTTGTACATCAAGGAGTTTGAGGCTCAGCTTGCAGCTAACCTTGTGCTGTGTCACGTGTACAGCTTGGCCACTAGGCCTGGGCTGGGCCCTTGGCTGCAGGGTGAGTTCAGCCAGATAACTGTAGTGGAGAGAGCCTTTAGGCAGCTCCCACTCAGCATTAGCAATTACACTACTGCGTGGCCTTGCATTTATCCAAAACTCCACTAACAACTTCATCTGAACATCATTTTTCTTTGACAGTAAAAATAATTGGTTTTTTACAGCCATTTTGAAAATTAATTCTTTCAATCACCTCAAGAAAAGCTAAAAAAATTTAGAAACTTCTATTTTTAGCATCTGTATGAAGAACCTTGTCAGTTGATACAGAAATTTGCTCTGTAAGTGAAAGCACAGCCTATTTCATGTGCAGTTCACTGGTTAGATGATCTGTGGAACCTTAAGAGCACAATCTCCCATTTACTTCAGTTTGGAAAAGTCTTCAGACTTTGTCTTTTAGGTAAAAGGAAGCCACCCCAGAGCCTGCAAAAGCCCCTCTCACCCACACTCAGCACACAATGCAGAGCCACTTTCTGCTCCACGTTCTGTTCAGTAATGGCCAACAGAGGAGCATTGGCTTTCCAATAAGCTTTCTGCCAAAGAACGCAATTTCAAATGCAGAATTTGATGTGAGAGCTCTTTGGAGCAAATATTAGTCATACAGCACTACTACAAATTTACTCTGTATTTATTTCCACGGAAATGATAAGGCTCTTGAAGCTCTGAATTTTATTCCAGTGCAATATTAGACTGTTTAAGATGGCACTGCATAATTCAAAAGTAAAAGTGAATGTGCTGTAGAAAAGAAATTGTATAATAGGGACTTAAGACATGACAAGTCAGTATTATCTGGATCTTTCTAATCATAATTTCAGTTGTTAAAGCACCAGGGACTCCATCAGTCTAGACACTATATTCTGATTCAATTACAAGATGCATTAAAAAGTGGTGGTTTACTGCATCCATTAGACTTGTTATTACCCTTGTGCCATACTCAATTGACCAAAGGGGGAAAAAAAAAAAGCTTTCTCCTATGGGAGGTGAGACCAAAAAAGCATATTCAGTGAAATACATTAATAAGTACCCCCCAAAAGAAGTTTCAGTACATTTCTTCCAGAAATGAGTATTCCTGCAAAATGCAGTGTAAACATCATGCCTCATTACTCCTTTATATTGTTCAGACCCCACATATATATAGCAGCACTGATTAATGGAAATAAATTACAACATTCTGTGACTCAGGATAAATGACTCCAAACCTTAGCAGGACTAATAACAGCAACAACAACTTGAATAAAACGTATTAGCAGGAGACTCATCCAAGCCTCATTCATAACATCCAGCATCTCAGTTTTCTTTCTCTTACACCTCAAAAGCCATAAAAATACAGCACTGCCATTCTTAGCATTCCAACTGATGGCAATAGCCATGAGAAGGTGTTTAACTTTGGTCAGTCTGACGAGATACTCTGCTGTTATACCGAATATGAGACACCTGGTTTGCAGCTCACAGTTGAGCTGTCGATCTGCTCCAACTTAAAATAAAACACTTTTCCATTTCCCAAAAGTCAAAAAAAACCCAACCAAGTCTGTTCCCACACTCAAAATAGAATTTTTCAGACATTTGCAATCTTTATATACCAGTAATTGCTGTATTAAAGCCACTCTACTTAATATTCAGAGTATGACTGGTCTCCAAATGAGATTTTTAAGCACTTTTAGAGTAATTCAGCCACAAGGTTAATTTTTTTTTTTTTAAACAAACATAGGTCATGACTTTTCATATACGTATATTTATTGCTAAATTAACACCTTTATCAACTTATTCTGGGTCTCAGACAATTAAAAAGGAGGAACAATAAATTTCCCCCATCTTTTAAGTATTTGACATGTAAAAGAATTCTCATTTAAAGACGAAAAAAAATAATTTTGTATATTAGTAAGAAACAGATGCATGTGTTTTAACTTGAAAATCTTGTTAATGAATTAGGAGAAATCATTAAATTACATTACAGAAAAATGTTTTATTTGAAAACTGAGCTAAGGAATAAGAAATTAAATTACTGACAAAAAAAGTTATTCTCACCAACATAGCACCTTTTTGTGCAGTTTCCTTTTGGAGTAACGAGATCTTTACAGCCAAAGAATTCTCACTATTCTAAGAATGCACAATAAATTTGCTCACAATTCATGCCAATGACACAACGCCTCTTTACTCTCTTGCAGCAGCTGTAGATCCCTCAATTCCTTTACATTCCTATGCTTTAGAACATAAATTTCCTGTAAAAGCCATTCTTGCTCATGAAATACGAACAATTTTATTCAGGAGCTAAACACGCTCCAGCTCCAGCTGCTTGTCATTCAAAGGCAGCCAAGGCTTGCTGTCTCTCCCAGCTCTCTGCCCCTGCCCGTCCCACTGGCGCGCTCCGCTCGTTTCGCGGCATCGCGAGCCCACGCGGCTCTGGCCATCTGCTTCCCTGCCGTAGTGAATGCCTCACAGACTTGTTAGACAGCACACAAGATTTCCTCTCCAGTTTGCTCAGAAAAGAAAATGTCTGGCTAATAAATGCTGCCTGTTTGACAACACTGAACACTATTTACAAACTGTGGCTCCCTGTAATCAACACACTTGTCCCTGATTCCAAGACGTGATCATGGCTCATTTTAAGCCTGCAACAAAATTCTTGTTGAGATAGATGGAGTGTTGACATAGAGGGTGAGTGTAGGCCCCACTCTTGGAGCAAGCTCCACTCAAATGAGGTCCTCTGCCCATGAGAGATCCCCATCATCAACAACATAGCTCTATGCAAGTTTTTGGAGTAACTGATACGATGCTCACACTAGAAAAAGGACATCAGTGAATAATTCCTCCATAGTAATACATAAGCTGAATCCCAAACAAACATATTTCTCCCTGCAGCATACACCAAGGCAAATACCTATCATATCATAGGAAGAGGGGGTAAAGCTGACAACCAGTGTCAGTGATGCTATGTTGGTTTGCAGTAACCATCTGACTTCTTACTTGGTAAGTTCATTTCCTCTATGAAATCTGATGACACACTCTTTTTATCTGATGATAGAAAATATTTTAAAAATATATCTTTCAAGCATGGACTTTGTGGGAGTTTTCGTTTTCTGGTTTTGGTGGGGTTCGATGTTTGGCTTTGGGGGAGGGGGGTTTTGGGTGAGGTACAACTTTGAAAAAGTATTTTTTGATAACGTCCTTTGAGTATTTCATACTAGCACTAGTCACCAAAGAGTTGAGTTTTGTAACAAATCACTGTTTGCCACCAACCTTTTCCTGTCCCAGTGCAATTTGTGTGACATCCAACAGCCAATGCCAACTCACTATTCTTTTATGTCATTAGTTCATTGCTAGAATAAAAAAGCCCAGAATAAAATTATAGGCAAAATGAGACTTGAAACAGGAAAGCTGAAAATGACAAACCAACCAAGCATTTATTTATTTCATCCCCACCTACACTAAGAATATAAAATAACATTACACTCGACATGCCTGAAGGTGGCACAGAGCCATTGGCTCAATAAAGCAATAACAAAGCATGAGTAACAAAGCAAAAGGAATCCAGTAAGGGACATGAACTCACTGCTGTGACCCAGTGCACCAAGTGACCAAGACAAGCCCCAGGTTTGGCAGCCCTTGGGGTTTTTTCTCATTATGTGATTTATCAGTTTTTAAACACCGTAGCCTCTGCCATGCAACCGGAATAGACAATCACAGGGTTTCCTGTTGGCTTTTAGATCTATTATTCCCACAGTGGTGTGGTATCATACAGCAAGAAATCAAAAGCAACAAGCCCTTATTGCTCATTATCCTGATGGTGTGTGCCAAACCTGCAATTGGAATCACAGCTCTGCAGAGCTGAAACACACAACTGTGACAGCTCATCTGACATCTACAAGCGCTCTTGCTCAGGTCATCCTACACATCAAAAGCCATACTCATAAGCAGAGCAGATACATGTAAACCAAAGTCAATACCAAAATTAAAGTTCTCTTCTGATAGAAACACAAATAAAAGGAGCTAAAGTTCACATTGACTGCAATACCAGATACATCTTTGGGCATTTGGGTCCCACGCAAAGTGGGACAAAAATAAGATGAGATCATTAGAAAAGAGAGCATATAAACTTTCAGTTACCTCTAACATTTACATTTTTATATTTCCCCATTGGAATGCTCTATATTAAGTTCCAGTAACTTTCCTATTATCTCATAACAGGGACAACTGCGGCTCTAACCTTCCATTTATTAGTCAGAGTTGCAGCCTCAACATTACACCTTACCAGGAAAGGATCTTGCTCTCCAGTAACAGCCCTTTCTGTGGCAATGTCCAGCTGTGTGAATGGATGCAGATGACTCCCTGATGTGTGGGATAAAGTTTATTATTTCTTTCAAACTCACCCGGGATTCATGTAAATATGCAAACAAAAGAGGTAAGGTCTCCATCCTAAATTTCTTGGCCTGAAAACAATCTTAGGGCCAAACTGCACAGCACCTGCACAGGAAGCAGTGATCTGTATGAATAGTGAAAACATGACTGATAAAACAAAAAAAAGAAAAACCACACCTGTGAAACAAGAGTAAAGTAGACAGAGTTTGGGGGGTTTTAAGATGTCATAGAACTTATGACTTCTTTCATTTTCTTTGTAGAGTTGTGCTTATGTCAAATTTTTTTGGTAAATGGTATCAATACTGTCTTGCAAAAACAGTTCCTCAAAGCATTTAAAATGCACTAGCCTGCATTGCTCTCAGTTCCAGCAGTATATTGATTTAAAATCCAGGCCTCAGAAACTGGTGATAAGGAACTCTTATCTAATTGGAATTATACCACTTCATTATTCCACAGTACAGAAATTGTGCTTTGCTTTCCATGCTCAGATTTAACTGTTCTAATGCAGAGAGCATTTATCTGCCTGGCTGTGAAATGAAACTGTTTAGCAGAGGCCCAAGAGCCTATAAAGCTTCCTAGCCACTTAAAGGTGCGCGTTTATGACCTCTGAAATCCACCTTCCTGATTTATTCAAATGCTCACTCAGTTGTTCACTGAAGATCCTGGATATCTTTGCATCCCCTTTAAGAGGAATTCAACTGAGTCCAGATGCACAAAACCTAGACAAGACTAGGAATTTCACAGTAAAACATTTGCCTAGAAAATGTTGTTTAATGGAAATTAAATGATTTTTTTTTTTGTAATAATGTATTAATGTTGGTGAAAATTCCACGGAAAAATATTCTCCCAGTCAAGAGGTGCATTCTGTAATTGCCAAGCACTGCAGGAGATAAAAAACCTTATTTGTCTGAGTCAAACCATAAATTTTACTGTCTTAAATTCTTGGTTCATGCCAAAGCAGCATTGATGTTAGAGTTCCTTGAACAAGGCTTGTTTCTGACCAGTCACAATAAAAAAATCACAGAATCCTGGAAATGAAGTCCAGAAGGAGAGTTAAAATTTATTGCTAAAATCAAATTGTTTCTTATGCCTTACTTTTCATAAGGCATAAAGATGACTGACATAGCAAAATCATCCACATGCCCTTCAATAAACTCCACAAATGCACATCCTCAGACATGACTTTTCATCTTTTATATCCTACTTTCCAAGCATACAATCACACTAATATATTAAAATAATAATTCTTACTGCCTAGCCACTACAATTTTAGATGAGCATTTATTGTTGCAGTTTCTATAACACAGCAACAATATTGGCATACTAGATGATTATCTGCAGCAAGGAGCTACCACAGCATTGTGTCTCTGTGTCTCTATTCATGTGTGTCTTCTAGTGGATCTCTTAGAGTGAACTCTTAGTGACCCAAGAACTGAAACACAAGAGTAGCTTGTGCTCACAGAACATCAGTTAACCTCAGCCTGAGTGACATCTAAGAAAAACAGATGTCGTACCAGCCTAAAAATAGAGGGAGAAAATTAAAACTGAGGTTTCGAAATAGCAACCACAGAATGACAACAGAGACCACAGAAGTACAAAAACAAATCACAAAAGATTTACAGTCACTACATGCATGCAAGTTTAGGAGCTGGGTAAAACCTGTTTGGGGAGTACCAAAGAACAAATACCCATCATATGTAAAACATAACACAAATAACAGATCTTCAATACAATGTCACTTACAAATTGCTGGAGGAAAAGCAAGTGAGCAGACTGTTTGAGCAGTTACACAAAAAGAAGTCAAAGAAGATGTAAAATCATGGGGGAAGAAATCATCATCGCATTTCCCTCAGCAAAGGGCTCAGTGTGTTGACAATTCATTGTAAAACCACCTTCTCTTCCTTTCAAGAAAAATTAACTCACACAACCTAGGAGCTAAAGCAGCATGAGAATAAAGGGCAATGCCAAAAACTGAGATGACAAAGTTTGCACTTATTTATTTCTATTATCATTGCAAGTAAGCTCTAATAACAAGATAATCTGGATATTGTTAGTACTGTGACTGGACTAGTAATAATCCTTTGATCAGATAATTAACACCATACTCCAGAATAAATTCTTGCTTCAAGTACATTTCTTCAGTCTGCACAAATGGAGAGGGCATTTAACCTGGTATCCTGCCTTTGAAGGCCGGCTGTTAAATCAGGATTTGACTTTATTGTCACACTACTACAATTTAGCTTTGTTAGTATTGATTTTGCTCATAATGAAGTGAAACAACTGAAGCATTCCACCTCAATAAAAGATGCATGCTTATTTTTCTTTTTTGCAGACAAGAAAATTTCTACTTTTCTGAATGACAAAGCTTCTCCTCACCCCACCCCTCATTATTGTACACACACACACAAAATGCAACCCATTTGTATCAAATTTCTCACAACTAAGTTTTCCCTTAACATTTTCTGCCAAGTTAAAACATCTCTTTGTGAACAACAAGCAGATCAACACATTTTCAAGCCTAAAACATTTAGAGGACAGGAAAGCTGTTTTCCCATCTTGTGTTATGAAAACAATCAAAAAATGCCATGTTCCTCCATTGCAATACCAGCTAAATTGCTCTGCTGCCTTAGAGAAGAAACAAATTCATAATTAACATTTCAGCTAAATCACATTATTTTTGATGCTAGACAACAGTCAACTTTGATTTGTTCTGGAGCATCTCAGCTGAGCTGTTGCAACGTATCTTTAAAGAACACAAAGAATGATTTAAAGACAATGCCTCTACTACTTTCACTTCTTACCACTGTAATTTAACCTAAGAATGATATAGCACATCCACTTTAACAGAGTATTTTGAACAGAATTGAGTCCCAGGTGGCCCGAACTGAAATTAACCACAAGGAAAGATTGACTCAGAGCAGGAGAAAGAAGAAGAATTTGGGGAGAAAAAAATAAAAATCATTCTTTTCCTCCTCCTGTTTGTGTTATGACTTGTAATTGCATGTCCACAAAGAAATCCTGTCTCCTTTCCACATCTTGTCTTTTTTAAAATTCATAGTATATTCTAGAAAAAAGCAGGTCTTATACAAAGCAGCCATAAGCATCCTATGTCACTTCCTATGCTACTTGCGCTGCATAATACTCTGAATACGTGCACCAGCAGTTCAGGAATACAAGCTCTTTTGTGCCTTATCACTTAATTGGCAATTATAATCCTATAATTAACTACAGAAAAAAAGCCTCTGGCAAAAAGCAGCTGAGTAATTCAAACATGAGATATAAAATTACTCCTAAAACCAGTCAACAGCAGTTTATCTGCAAATGCATAAATAAGCCCCACTGGAGAGTTAGCGCCATCAGTTTCTGTGCCCACTCAATCCTCTTGCCTTCCAGGGGCCACCTCAGTTTAAAAGTGACAGGAAATGGTTTCAATGCAGCCATCAATCTGATACTGGCTGGGACTGATTGTCAGCCTTCCTCACAAAAAGGGAGAAGGCTAAAAAATCCTGACTCACCTTGCTGCTGTAAACAGCCTGATATATTGTCCTAGTTGACAATCACTTATAGAAGTAGTGGTGCAATAAATGAGCTAATGAAAGTGTCACTTACAATAAGATGTCAGCAAGCCAAGAAAGCCAAGCCTGACTGGCATCCATCCTGCTGCACTTGACTGAATCCTTCACATTACACTGCACTGTTAATTACAGCAACACATGCATCTGCAGCCAACCTATTCTTTTTATGAGAGTAGCAGATGGGCCAAAACTGTGACCAACAGAAAATAAAATCTAATTGGATTCACCTCATCTTCCTTCTCTGATACTCAATACTTCTTCCTCTATCGGCCCATCATCTAAATCCATCACTAAAATACTACTTCAGTCAGATGATAGCACAGTGGATTTTGCCATGTACTATAGGTTTCTTCACACAGCCTGAGTCCAACCAGCCCATCAGACCATTCAGAAAGCATTTAACATGGGATTATTTATTTAAATTCTTAGATGTTCATTTCACAATATTTGTAATTCAAAGTATTGAGCAGCAAATTCAGCAGGCCCTCAAAGAGACTCTAGCTACTGCAGCTAACTTCAGAAAGACACCAATACTTTCATACAAATTCCCACCTTCTCAAAAGATAAATTAAGCAAATCACACAGCTACTTCTCTGGAAGCTAGTTTGTGTTGCTTGTGACCTTGTGTCTCACTTCATAATTTTTTACACCAAGGACTATATACAAAGAAACAACTCAAAGGAGCACAGACCTGCTCAGGGAGAAGGTAAATTCTCCAGCAGTATGAGCTGGGAGCCCATACTCTCAAATTCTGACATAATTGCCAGATGCATAAGTCATTTTTTACTGGACTGGACTCCAAGCATCTTTTTAATTAGAACCCATGCTAAGGGCTCCAGAGTCATTCCTATTCCATCACTCTCTCTCAAATACTAGAAAAAGCAGAAGCATCTCCAAACACATTGTGGTGCTTAGCATTCTTATATAGGATAAACAGTCTAAAACACTTGAAGAATTAAAGCATCTGTGTCTTCCTCATCCAGACACAGCAGCTGCTCACAGGAGGGCAGTGACAGGCTTGCAGCATCTCCAACCAGTCCTTGGCTTCCTCTTTGAGCAGTGTGTCTAAAATTACTCATGTAATTTATCTCCACTTACAAACAGTCTCAAGATCAAATAAACCAAAGCATGTCATTTCTGTTAACACAGCCAAAAAAATATTTTGTTCAGTATTACTTGTCTCCTTTATCTTTCAAATACTAATTCAAGAAGGTGCTAAAGCAAGATTTCTTGTTCTCAAAGAAACAAATTTATTATATGCTGAAAATATAGGGTTTTGATGACTAGAAGCTTACTGACCTATATTGATGGAAATGAGTGCTAATGTTGTGCAGGATCCTGCCTGCTCAGTTTTATATTGCTGGATGCATGAAGTTAAGTGAAAGACACAGCAGGGATTACCAAAGAGCTCAACAGAAGTGATAAACAACAATAGAAACAAATGTCTCAGGTACACAGCTCCAAAGCAGAAAATGAATAGAAACCTGCTCCATCCATACCAAAACCAGTCCTTTTCCTAAGACCAAGCCTGCAATTACAGTGAAAAATCTTAGCAAGCACAGGAGATTTGGATAAGATGAGAGGTTTTTGGGTTTTGTCAGTGCAAAACGAACATGCTGGGAAGACTCAAAAGACAAGTGACTCACTGCAACAGACAGGTTATTATAAGTTCTTACCAAGTCAGAGACTGAAAGTGGACCCACCTTTATGAGCTTCTGCCCTATAGAAAGATGATAGTCATGTCTCCATTTATTGACTGCTGTGAGTCAAACCTTTAGCTGAAATTAGAGGGACAGAAGCAAGAGAGACAATTCAGTCACAAATCAAAGTACCTTTTAAAAATTTTTTTCTTAACTTAATACTGGAAGAAAATTAAAATTGACCTCTTAAAGAGTGTTAGGCACCCACTCAAACTTTATGCCTGTATAAAAGCTGCCATATAAAAATATTTTCTTAAGCTTACAAAGAAAATAATTGTCTTTAATTTTTCTGAAAATGCAAGCTTTGGATCTATCTAAAAGATTTTAAAACTCTTTTAATTACAAAATTTTAAAATGTGTTGTTTTCTTTTCAAATATAAAACATGCCAAAAATAATATCTACTTCCTACCCAGCTCTACTATTTTCCCTGTATTTAGACTTTTTCACAGGATTCATCACCTTGCAGTCTCCTCGCATGCCACTTCACTGATCAGCTAGGTTACAGTGCACTCTTCCACTTTTTCAAAAGTCCAAAATACCACCCTTATAATCTTACCAGCTCCCAGAAGACAGTTGTATGGAACTGACAGTAAATTCATGGAAAAAATTCCAGCTTACTGCAGTGGGAACACATGCATGAAACAAAACATCTAAAAAAATGTTGGGGTTTGTGTTTCAAAGTGGTTTTCTTAATCCATAGCAACTTGGTGATAAAGCCTGATGTCTCCACAACATCCAAAAACTTGAATCCCATAAAAATTTTAAACACCGATCACCCAGGTGTGTTTGAAGCTCACATAAATCAGTTCCTCTTAGTGTAACTGTCCAAATTCTGTTTTGTGCTGGATTAGCACATGCACAGTGATACATTGATTTCACCAGTGCCCTGCCAGAATCACACAGGTATAACACAGGAGCTGTGCTCTTCATTGTCCTTCTTACAGTACCACAGTTTATGAAAATAATTTCAGTTCTGTTCACCACAACGACCTTAGTGGCATAAGTCATCTTCTATAATTCACTTTTCTCTTTACATTCAGACTGGCTGCTGTATTCAAAGACTGAAACTGATTTGTTTGTTTTGACATGTGAAGGTGCAAAGTGGACCTTTCAATCTATCACTCAGAAAGGATGCACTAGTGATGGCAGCAGAGGTCCTTAAGGCAGCCAACTCTCCAGCAACTGAAAAAGAAGCATCTGGAGTTACAGAGCTGAGGCACTGTTACTTTCTCATACCATGATAGGAAACTTAATCCATCTCAAATGCAGGGATTCTGCTGGCTAGCTGCAGAGAAAGGAAGGTTTCTCACTGCTCCCACTGTATAACTAGAATTATAGGAGTTGAAAAAGGACGATTTTTCTTCAGCACACTGGCACTCACTCATGGCAGGAAAGGTGTGTATATCTACAGAAAGACTAAGAACTTGTGGTACTACGGGGCTACTACTTAGTCCTTAAGACTAAGGACTTCTGCTATATTAAATCCTCCAATACCTGTCCAGCTCTGGTTACATGCTTAGGACCAACTGCTCGATTTACATTTGGAAGCAGCAGGGTTGCCTTTCCCTGACGTTCATAACCAGCTCCTTAGGGTGCCAATAAATACATTACCTATATTGATACACTGCACAGGAGTGATGCCTCTCTCAATAACAAACTAACCTGATTAAAACAAATGCACTGCTAAGCAGTAAGCTAAGCTGTTTGATTAGGTATTTCCTTTATTTTATATTTCTTTCCATGACATAGCTAAGTAACAGAACCAAAGCACACTAAGACCTCTCTACATTTCTTTTGATCAATCTGAAAGATTTTATTCAAACAAATCCAGAAAGTTTCTTTTATTTTGAGTGATTTATGCTTTTCATCTTTTGTCATTTTTGCATATATCAATGAGAAAATGAGTAAAAGTGGACTATTGAAAATGCTATGAGCATGCCAAAGTGAAAGGATTTACTCTAAGCCCCCTCTTTTTTCCAGCCACAGGATTTTTTTCTATTTAATCCACAAAAATCACCTCAAATCACATCTAAAATCTTTTTTTACATGAAGAACTACACATGTAGCTATAAAAATCTCTTCTAACCACCAGAAATGTAAGTTAAGAACCAAAGAACATATTCCTACCCCCTTCACTTCAGGAAGTTTTACACTATGCTCATATAGTTCAGTCACACCTCACCATCCCTTGAAGGGGCTCCAGCTATGGTTTCCATTTTATTGATGCAGTTTTCCTTGACATCATTTTACTTCCAACAGCATCACTGTGCAGCAGTCTTTCCTTCACCACATGACATACAGCAGAAGCTAAGCACATCTTATTCACCATTTCCGCTCCTAAACTGGACTGGAGAGAAGGAAGCATGTTCCTTCACCTTTTAGACCTCACCTTTATCCCTTGAAGTTAAGCCATGCTTCTTCTAGGACAAGTATGGCTCAAGCACACTGGAACACTAGCCAAGAATAGGTGTAGGCTCCTTTCATGGCACAGGCTAATGAGAACATTTGCACTGACTTTCAGGAAGGGTCCAGACAGAAGGGAAAGAAATCCCACCTCCTTTTTCTGGAGGACAGGTTAATCCAACTGCAATTAGGCAAGAGGGACCATCGCAGCCCTCTACATCTCCAGAGCAGTTTGTCTCACCTTGAAGCCTCTTGCAATTTAAGACTCAAGGAGTTTGTGTGGATCCTTAAAAATCAGTGACCATTCAAGACACCTCAAACACAAAAATCCCTTTCATTCAGTGGAAGACCAGATGCCCCAGGTGGAGAAAAGCAGAAGCAGAAAATGAACCTCCACACTCACAGATGTCGTTATTTGTCAGTAGCACCCAAGACCTAGATTTTTATATTTAGACTGACAAGTAAATGAATAACAAAATCAGTTAGTAAACCTGGTTTTCAGTTCTGTTTTGCTTATTTCAGAAAGTATTTACTTCCTCCCCTCAGAGCAAGGTAAACTATACCAGGGAACAATAGGATGCATTTTGGTCTTGATTTAACCACAAATTCCATATAATTAAACAAAGGCTCAGTGTATACCTCAGTGCAAAAGGGCTTGACCAGAATCTAACTTTTTCTCCTAGTGCTTTCTTCACATCTATAGAAAAGGAAGCTCTGCTCCCCTTCTGTCCAGTAACCTTTCCCTGTATATGTTCTCCCCACATGAGTAGTTCACAAAATGAAGTGTAATGACTACCACCTTGGCAGCAACCTGCAAGAGGCACCAAAACAAATCAAGTGCAGCAGTGCTCACTGCTGACAGCAGTAATAAATTAAATTGCCTATCCCACTCCAATTCATTATGCCTTCCATGAAAAAAGGCCTAGGTGTAAAATGAGCTATTCAAAACACATTCTGCATTTCTATTAATCTAACAGAGTGAATTTTCTATGCAGAAAAGCCAACAACCCTTGAATGTACACAGGCATAAAGCTGTAGCACCTGCCCAGGGAGAAAATAGAGGCAAGCAGGAAGATGTCACCTTAGAGGGCAGACTTAGAAGCTACCAGTCTGTGAAAAATGCGTTTCATTTGTTTAGATGTTTTCAGGTACCTGTCACATCTGTGTCGTTTAGTTCCTCAATGAATCCAGTATCTTTTCAGTTTCGGCAGTGGAAATTATTCTTCATTTTTGCGACATTCAAATTTCAGGCTGTTGCTCACTGCCACCTGCTGGAGTTCAGGGAATTTTATAGCTAGGAGAAAAACTGTGGGCACAGTAGTGGGGTTTTACACACGCTTTTATTTACCAGATCCACCAATATTATGTCTTGTTACGGTTTCAAAAGTAGGGCTATTTTCAGGCATGTTTTACCATTCACTTTTATGTAAAAGCTTCCAACTCTCTTGCCCCTGGAAAAGCTGAGTGAAGGTAATAGAAGAGAGAATGTGGTAACTTTACCCATACTTTAGTTGTGATCAGGTGTTCATAAATTTAAAGGGAGAATCAAATACTAGAAGATAATTTAACATAAGTTCCATTTTTCTGAGATAAGCAGAAAAATCTAAAGCTACTTTTAATATAGCTGTGTATTTGGGTCAATCTAAGGATAGCTACCCTGTAATATTGTCTGTTTAAGTCCAGTTTACAGAGAGCAATAGGTTATAAGCTCAGTCCCTGAGCCTAAACTCATCCAAAGTCAAATGTTTAATGCAGAAACTACAGAGAGAAAAATATCCAGAAATGTAATGATCAACACATGAAACAAGACATTACTTACCTGGTATCATAGCAACACAAGTATTTCCCACAAGTAGGATAGTAAATTAGACCAAGAAAAAGTAGACATGTTAGAAGCAGTACCGTTACCTCAGTAACAGTGTGGATTCTAAGTTGTTTAACCCTCTTGCCAACTCTGGTATCCAAAAAACAGATAGCAGATCCCAAGGGTCATGAAATTCCAAATATTTAAAACTGTATTACCACTTTCTTGGGAGATTTGAGGAGCTGTTTCAGCCTCTCTTTTCCTTTGCTGAATAAAGTTCTATTTGGAGGTATGTGTTAAGGTTTTCAAGCACATTGAGCATGGTTTTAAGGTGTTACAGAAACATCCTTATTATGCATAATAAGAGACTGTGTCAGACTCAAGTTACAAATAGATGCTGAGCACTGCAAAGTTACTGCACAAGTAAAGTGCAAACCTCTTGCATTACCTGCTTGGACATGTGTGGTTCAGTACACAGATATTTAACGTTGTGGATGCTCACAATGGCCTGAATGAGATATACAAGATCTGAGAGCAAAAAATTCATCCAGACAAAGTCCTACCTCCTTATGGGGAAGACCTAGGCCTGAATCCATCGGAGACTTGGATTGTGCATGTATGTTTACTGACTCCACAGCCAGATCCCACTGCCAGGAGGCAGCTGAGCCAGCGAAAGGGCCTTTACTGCCTGCCAGTATGACAAAGCCTCAGCCACAGTCTTGCGTGTCAGGTCAGCTTGATGTACAGCTATTTTAGCACATGGCCCAGGAACACACTAAGCATTTTGGAGTGTGGCCCCTTGCTTCCAGAGCAGTCTGTAAGTTTATGCATATTAAACTGTTTGAGGTCTTGCCTTATATGTTTCCTTTTCTTAGATTTTCAGTCTTCTCTCCCTATCTTACTACACAGTATAAGAGACACAGATCTTCTCTACAAGCTGCCAAAACTTACAGCAGCATGGGCACAAAACTTGGCTTTCCCCCACAGCTTTTTATTTCATTCCCTCCAACACCCTGACCAGCATTCGCCATGGCAGAGAAATCACCAGAACATGAGGGAGTTCAGGAGTTTCTACTAATCATTCAACAGCACTTTGCTCTAGTCCACTCTTCCTGCCGTCTGTGAGGAAAGGAGCATTTGTCCTTAGAGAAACTGAGGTGATGCATTATGCTCCTGTTACAGGGCAGCAGCATGACTAAATCCCAATCACTTCCACTGCAGCACACTGTTTCCAACAAAGATAATATTCTCTAAAACAGGACACATCTTGCAGCAGTGTCCAGGAGTCATGGCCAATCACCCATTGCTCCAGATGCTGGTGCACAGACTAGGAGCCTGACCTACGTCTGCTTCCAGGAGATTGCCACAACATTCATCCCTTTCTTAGAACCAATGGCCATTCCACTGCACCGTAGATGACACATTCCACAGTGTGCTTTTATTCCAGCCTATACAGAAGGAGATAATATGGTTTCATGGGTTTCCAAAACTGCAACCTTGTGACATCAAAAAATCTAAAGGTCACCAGAGTGGAAACAAAGCTGAACTTCTCTATTGCCTGCCTCTCTCTAAATTTCTAGGACACAAGTACAGCAAAGTGAGAACCACAACTGAAAAGAGACACACTAAATAATGAATGAAAAACTTAATATATTACTTTAAGTTAACTGCATATTGCTGAGACAGTGCCCAGAGATCAATGAAGAATAGTCTTGTGGTGCCCCAAATTGTACAAACATAAAATAAAGTGACAGCTACAGGCCTGACAAGCTCATGGGCTAAATAAAAAGCTTACAAGGTTAAAGAGACTCTTTCCATTGACTTCAGTAAGCTTTTAAGAGGGCTCTAGGGCATCTCTGATGAGACAGGCACAACAGCCTCCCTGAGAACACACTCCAGTAGTTTCCCGTGCTTCCGCACTTAAAGATGGCAGCAGAACAGAGCTAAGTAGGCATTTTAAACCCTATTTGAAAAGGCATTCGAAAACTTGAAGAAACATAAAAGTATCTGGATCCAAGTTTTTAAAAGGTATTTGAGCACACAAGCTGCACTGAAAGAATGAATCCAGTCCTACAGAAGCTCCAATACTCAAATTTAAAAACATCTCCGTTCAAAATAATAACAAAAACTTTTTAAAAAGACCAACAAAAACATAACTACAAACCCCACATAATACAGTAGTTGATGAAGCTGACAGCATTGCAAAATAAAGGCTCATTCTTAGCTGCTTAAGAATGACAAGGGGTACAGTTCTCATAATAACTCACTTCCCTTTTGAAAGCATTCAGAATAAACACCTATCATCACACTACAGTTCCTCCCACTGAACTGCAGATCATCCTATGCCAAGGTTAGCAATATTTTCCCAACACATGGAGCCCTGCTAAAGATCTTTCAAAGAAAGCAGAAATTCTTGGTGCCCTATTAAACCAACATGCTACACAAACAGATACTGAAGAAGACTTTCACTAGTGGGATTTCAAACTACAGAAAGCAAAGTTGGTAAATCAGTTCTTGCTGAATAAACTTTTTTGATTGCTGATTTTCTTCCCTTGTTCAATTAATAGTATTACTTTCAGAAGAGAATTGGCAGGGATGAGAGTTCCATCCAAATAAGTACAGTTTATAATTTCTTCCATTTTGAAATACAAATCAGGCAGTCTGCAGGTCACATGGGTGTAATCCAGGATCTCTTCTGCTGAATAGAAACTTCCAAAGAAATCGGAGCATTACATTCAATTTGAATAACATCAAGCACAAAGAGGCAATGAGTGACAGTTTCTGTGAGAAAAGAACTCTTCTAGAAGATATTCTGTTTATATATTAACATCACATGAGATTCCCAAAGTCACTGTTTGCATATACCGTTTATGTGTATAAGGTTAACCAGAACTAGGAGCAGATATTTCAATTTATGAAGCTTGACAGCTTCTTCCATATTAGTAAGCTGCCTCTACCTTCACATTACACTCTTCTCCTCCCACTCTCAGAACAACATCCCACTTCTTTAAGTAGTATTCCTGCTGGGAGAGGTAGCTGGGAAAACTGAAGAAAGAAATGTCTCCCGGCTGAGATTCTCATTTTCCCAGTTGCTTTTCTTATTTATTTTGCACATCAGAAGCCCAGCTCTCCTAAGACCCTGTTCACTGCTCTCTCCAACAATACCACAGAACCAAAAATCCCTCAACTGCAGCTTTTTCTCCTGTCATGTCCCCAGCCAGGTTTTCCAACAGCCCAGTGCCCCAATAATTCCTCTGCAGTATCCCCAGCTGCAACAGAGCAGCTGAGTGTGGTGTAGGTACTGACTGGAATACAAATATCATGTACCACTGAAAAGGCATTATAAAATGCACCCACACAAAATAAAGGTGATAAGAATACATAATGAAACCCTGAAAAAATCCTTAAAGGAATAATATGATTTCTGTCCTATTTTATGGACAAGGGGCTGGTACAGACCCTGGCATGCTCTATAAGTTTTGGATATTATAAAATAAAAACTTCTCAGTAATCACAACATGGTAGTAATCTGCTTCAGTTATTACTCTCACTAAAAGTAATTTAGTGTCATGTCAGATACCAATATATCCAATTGTGTGCAAAACTGCAAACACATTTAAAGCCCTGGCGCTGGGTTGAGTGGGAATTCGGTTTTCTAAATGCCAATATAAATGTACACAGGTAAGCAAAGAGAATACAAAAGCCTCTCCCACACGGGCTAAAACTGTGCGTAAATGAGTGCTTAAAGAGGTTTACCAGCTTTTTATTTCTTTCTTACTGCTGTTAGACTTGAAAAAAGCAGTCACACACTTTTACTACTTGGTGTCTGTGAGTATTTGAAAATGGCAAAAAAGAATAGATTGTGCAGTGACTTAGCATATGTTTAATAAACTCCACCAAAAGCTTAGATTGAGGAAACTTCAGAGTTTAGATTCAGTAGTAAAAGTGCAGAAATACAGAATTAAAACTATTGCTCCATTTCAACTGCAAAGTCTGACTGCTTTTACCTGCAGGTCCTAATCCTGCAACCCGTGATTACACCAGAAATCTCTGTCTTGGAAAACGTCCCCTTGGACTTAGTGCTGAAGTCTTCATTCAGATAAAATTCCTATTGAGCTGACCTGAATACATGGATTTTCTCCCAGGAAAAAAAAAAAAAATACTTAGTATTAGAATTATAGCATAGGTTTCAATATTTGTAAAAATACCTTAAAACATGCTCTTAGACTCCATAACTTGACACAGATTACATTGTATGCCCTAAACAACAGGTGAAGTACTTTGCTTTAATATAAGCAGTTATAATGAAATGGGAGTTTCCAGGCTCCACTTGAAGTCATGGATAATAAAACTATCTCTGTATCTGAGTTCTCAATAAACAAGGGAAGTGAGGAAGAAATAATATTATGTGTATTTTACAGACAAGATACTGAGGCTTGGAATAATAAGGACTCCCCAAACACACCATAGAGCTCACCCCTAACACCAGATCCCTTGGGTTCAAAGCCTCTCTCTAAGGCTCAAAGGTCTTTAATTTCCCTTGTTTTCCCTCACTTAATAACTATATTTATTAATTATTAATTAGATTTGGCAAAAGAAGTTACTGTTTAGTGAAGTGACAGAGTAACCCTAATACACCCAAATTAAAATGTTACAGGAAAGTTTTCATCTCTCTTCCCATAGAACTGCAAAATATATTTCTGCTCCAGTGTACACTGAGTAAGAATGTAACAGCCTCTGTGGGTCAGAACAGAAGCTCATTGAGTCTTATCTCCCCTACAACAGTAGCCAACAACAGAAAAAGCATTAAAATGGAGTAAATGTGGAATGATGCTTCCCCTGAATAATCTCCCTCAACTTCCAATAATCCATAGTTCTGAGATTTTAATGCTGAATATCTTGCAATAGGCAGCTTGTGTTGAGTGGTGACACTGATTATACAGCATGGAAAAAAGATTGTAAACTCAATGCAGCTTTAAAAAGGCATCAAAGCCAACTCCAAGACAGCAGCAGGATATTGCCCTTTTTTTGCCTCTTTCAGCTTGCTTTTCACAGATTTATTTTTCTTATCTTAGCATTCATATCCAAAGCTAAAAGGTCCTATTAGTACTGAAAGGCATTATCACCAAGTTGTGTGGCTGTTTTAGAAAGCATATGTTTATGTGCTATTAAAGGTGTGTTACAAATACTGAACAGATCAAACAGACAACTTTCTGGCTGTAAGTGAAAATAAATTTTGTGAATACTCTAACAATTCAGTGAAAATATAAGGTATGGCCACTGCTTACAGGGAAACTGAGTTCCTTTCAGCAAGGAATGGAAAGGAGGTCTAATGGCAAGAGAAAGGAGGACAAGACAGAAGAGGATGAAATGTCTAAGAATGAGTCAAAGAATTTCAGCATAAAAAGACAGTATGTAATAATAAGTAATTTCCCATACATTTTGGCCACAATAACAGAATAACTAAACACGTGATATTGTTCAATCCCATTATGTATTGACCAGATTTTGAATATTAATTCAGAAACACAAACTTTGCGTGACAGATGATAATAAGATATGACTGCACACTTCAGAAAAGATTAACCATAAACAGCCGCAGGTAAGAATTGCAAATTATGTCATTATTAGAAGCATACTGCAATCTTATCTAACTTATTACTAGCATTGAGACACCGATGGTTAATCTAATAGGTCATTCCATAAAGCTCTACCTCAAACCACAAAGACATCTGAGGAAACAGAATGTCAAACCTGTGTTTGAATTCTGCTTTGAATTGCTAATAACATTTTTGCAGCATAAGTAACCAGTAAATTAGGATTCTCCAGAACAGCCCTTTATACTCTTCCAAGTCTTCCCAAACAGCCATTCACCACAATACCATCTGAACCTGAAAAACCCAGAGTCAGCTCTGATCCTGCCAAGTGCTGACCTCTCTCATCTCATTGCTCTGGTTTTACACATCTGCTGCACCCACCTGCTGCCTGTTTGTACACAGATTAGAGAGTCTTTGGGACAGGGATCTGCCTTTGTCCTGTGTTTGTACAACATCTGCCACCTAGTAACTGACTACAACTGAATTACTTCTCACTGAAAAGAACAAGATAGACATTATTGTCTAAAGAGAAGTGATGTTTGTTTCCTACTTTTCCTTTCATGGTCAGACACATTCCATAAAATGTTTTTGAAGTAGATACATTAATCATTTAATTTTCGCAGCCACCATGAGGCAATTGAGAAGGCCATTGTTTCACATACCAGGACTCCTCAAATTACCGTAATTATTTTATATTGCAAGTCTTAGGATTCAAAGAGTTATAATGAAAAATAGCATGAACTGGAGTACCATTTTCACATGAAAATGGTCCTTGCAGCAAAATGAGATTATTGGCTGGAGTTTCAAAATTCATCATGCATTACAAATTTTGAAAATAAAAATATTTGTCTCTGCACTTGGCATTCTTGCAAATAAAACCAGTTTCAAGTATGTGATAATGGACAGTCAGAAGTCAAATCATCCAAACTTTTGAATCTCAGTCTTTGACACTAACTTGTCATAAAATTACCTAAACTTTACAGGGAACGTAAGACTGAATTATTTTATTGTCAGTGTGTTATTCTTTATCCATTCTATTCAAGAATATGCCATCCAGAAAAGCAGGGCAAATCTGATATTTGGGTTAGAGCATAGTAATCACAGGCAAATTATGCCTGCCTCTAACAGTCCTTCATACTCACAGATCCTCTACTGCTGTTCCACTTCGTATTTTTAGTTTGGTATTAGATTTTCCAGAAAGTCCCTAATAGGATGATGTGAGTGCTGCTCATGAGTATATTACATTCCATATACCCTACCTGTCTTTGCCTTCAGCATGTGCAAGATACACTTGCACACTAAGGTAACAAATGAAGGATATTTGCATACGCAAGTTAAAGAATTTACTCCTATGTAAAGTAAGGTTTAGGCTGCATGCCTTACATACTGTAAGCAGATTCTTCATGCATATATACAGCTTCTATCCTGTATTCTCCTACTCTGTTATTTACTTATTGGCACCTTGCTTTATCCATGACTGTAAGCTACTAAACAGGACCAATGAACTATTTTTCAAGCTTGCCTTTCAAAACTTGTTATTTTTACATTAGAAAAGAGTGAAAGACAAGAAAAAATCATTATACAGAAAACGTGTGTCTCCATTTCAGCACATTGTTGATTTTCCCCAAAGAGCTCTCAGTGCCTTCATAAATTGATATCATGTTTCTTTCTTCACTTTCTCTCCAGAGAAGTCCTTCTGATGTAATGCTTGTCTTTAAAAAAATACCTGGTCTGAGAGTGGATGTGGGGCCTGCTTAGGCTGATGTAGGATTACTAGGAAAACAGTACACAGAAACCATACAACAAATGGTGGATCATGGTAATTTTCATTGCTTCAATTACTGTCACATGTTTAATGGGAAACTTAGATCCTTTTTATTTCAGCTAAAGTGAAAAAAATTACTTAGAACCTCTCACCCATAAGAACAGAGCATCACTGTAAGCTTTTTACATCTTATTTAACATCTTTTCTTGTTTTATTGATTATTTGCATAAGCTAAGACAATTAACAAAGTGAAAGTTTACTAAAGAAACTTTGTTGCCCTCAACACACCTGTCTTAGCAGTCATAAACAAATACATCACATAGCAAAAAGTCATCCCTAGTGAAGTCTGAGTTAGTAGCTCCATTCTTCCAATGAAGATATAACAAATATTCTTAAAACATTTCTATATACTAGAAAATAAATGGCTTAACAAGAGATAAACACACACTTGATATACTTTGCATACAGGAAACACCTTTCCCCTTCACTTTTGTCTTCCTCAGTGGACCAGTAACTCCTACATTTAACTTCACAAGCCCTTCTAAACAATCGTGGCCTGGAAAAGACAGACAGACTTCCCTGTACAGAACACATTGCCAGACATTTCCTTGCTTTTATATTTCAGGGAACTCAGACTCTGGAGATCTCAGCTGAGGTAGAATGTCAGAGGAAAGAGGTGGTTTCTTCAGTGGGTTTCTTTTGGACTTTAAGGCAGCCTGGTACGGGAAGAATGCTTTTTTCAACACTGTTTAGATCTTCTAACAGGCACTACTGAATCAGATTTACAAAGTCCACTCTTTATCTTAAAGATGCATAGGGATGCCTTTGAAGAGATTTATTCTTTAAGGCACAAAATGGACCTAGCTCCCATGAAAAGCGATAGTACACTTCCATCAAAGACAGGAATATAGCCATCCTACATTCCCCAAACTACATCTTACCTGCCTCACATTAAGGTGTGTCTATATCTGAGGGAAAAAAAGTCTCTCAGCAGCTAGATAAATTTCTTTACAGCAAAGAGCAAAGGTGAAGTGATTTCATACCTGATACAGACAGAATGACACAGCACCATGAGGAATGCATTTTTTGTGGGGAGTTTCTTATAAACACATCTCCACATCCATAAGTTTGGTAGGTAATGCCTTGGCTGTGATGGGTCCCAGCATTCTACATCCCACAAGTTTGCAATGACCCTATAAAATTACTTTCCATCCATCTGAAGTTCCAGTGGCAAGAAATATTTCTGACAAATAACCAGGACCTGGCAGCAGGTCTAATAATGTAGTGCTAGGTTTAAAATGCTGCAGTTATCAGTCAGTCACACTACATAGCAGGTCATGCATAGCAAAGAGCTGCTTTATTAGCTTGAAGGAGTACGCAGCAGGTATCAAATGATAGAATGCAACTACTGAGCAGAAGCCAGAGCTGAAGAAAATCCCCCATCGTAGCCCAGATAATGTGTGCCATTGACAATCCTACTGGAGATCCATCCTAACCAGTACATGTTAGTTAGCAGCATGTGCTTGAGACAACAGTTAGGAAGCCATCCAGGCTCACAACTGAATTTTGTCTTCTTTCTTGGGGTGAAAAGAGGAAATAGACAAGGAGGAAATTGATACATTTCCCTGAAAGCTGCAAATCATAATAAAAACATAATATAAATAAAGAAGAACTTTTCTGAGGCAATTTTTCACACTAAGACAGTGAGCCTTGTCCTTTTCCAAAACAGACTGAAGCACTTCTCCTGACAATACCAGGCAGGTGCAGCTTTTTATAATTTAAAAAGCATAGAACGGTTATTAAGAAAGTGAAAGGAATGCAGCCTTTAGGGCTATAATAAAGAATGACTAGAGGCCAGAGGCCTCCCTTACTAACAAGCAATGAACAACAGTAATTCACTGTTGTTAGGCAACTTTGTGCAAACCAAACAGCTTAATAAAATGCATTGTATATACAGTGCTAAGCACATATGAGGTGACCTGCCTCTATAGACAGTCCTGGAATTTATTACATCTTCCTAGCACTTTGCTGTCCATTTCAATAATCCTATTAAAAGAATTGTTGAGATGATGGCAAATGGTAAACGTTGAGAGGGTTTTGTCACAATTCTCTCTGGTTTGTTGCAAGAAAAAGAAAAGTACTCAAATAGCTGCACAAGTTACACAGAAAAAAAACCCTAAAAACTTGAAGTTCTGTCTCACTTGATATAGTAATGGATACAGCAAACACCAAGTTTGTGATTCCTTATGTGTGACCTAAATGTTGGACAACATCTACAACTTTCAAGGTATTGACATGATATCAAGGAAATATTAAAAACCTGCTGACTTTGTTTTCAGGATTCACTACATTCAAAGATATCCATGCCAGAAATTCACTTTCATCTTGCTTAATTTAAAAGTACTAGTTCAAGTTCCAATGTGATTTAGAATTTTTTTCACCAGAAGCAATACAAGATGGTAATTTTTGTACCCTGCTCCTCCCTACATCAGCACACCTGAATCACTGAGCTCTGTGAACATTGAATTAATACCACTGCAGAGATAGGGAGAAATCTTCCAAGCCAAAACTGTGGTCATCACAGAAGGGACGTTAACAGCAAACAGGAAATGCATCAGAACCAAGGGTGGAACATCACCCAAAGCATCTGAAGAAGTTATTTTCTTCTTTATTGGCAGAAAAAAATTAGCTAAATAATAGATCTGATTGCCTTGAAGTGGATTGCAACTACTGCCACAACTCCTTGTTCCCCTCACCACTCATTCGAGCACCCTGACACCTGCGTTGCTCAATCCTTTCCACAGCCTCTTGCTGCTCTCTCAGGGGTGCCAGACTCAGTCTCAATGATACCCTGCTCTAACTCAATGTCACCAGCTGATGAGTGTCATACAAGTGACACCACCAGAACACTCAAGAGAGTACTCACTGTTGAGGACTCACTCAACAATTGTCTGTCATTACCAAGTGCTGGCTGAGGAGCATACCCACCCTCTCGGGAAACAATGCCAAACAGCATGGATCTATAAAAAGATTCTGTACTGACACTGAGTCTCTTCATGCAGAAAGCTGCATTAGAAGCTTTGTGGGCCATACTCTGAAAATAGATTAAAACCAGTATTTAATAGGCAAGATCAATATTTTAAAGTGTAGGCTATAAAGCTAGGCATCTCCACTTGCACTGAGGACTCAAAAGAAACAGCCTAAATTTCCTAAGTGCTGAGAACCATATGCTCTTATTTGCCTTAGTAGTTATGGAAAATAAACTGTTTAATTAGATGCTTTGGCATGGACCTGACTGGCTAACTTTTGACAGCAGAAGTTTAAAAAAAAAGTGTCTGGAGTAGAATGATCTCACATCTAAAGAAAATATTGCTTTCACTCACCATTTGGCCTTCTCCATTCCTTCATTCAGTTCTAGAGTAGCTATAAAATGCAGCTGTCATGTTTTTCCCCTCTAGTTTTATAATATGAATAAAAGTTTACATGTTACAATGACAAAAGCTGTTCCCTCCAGGAAGGAAGCAACACCAAAATACAAAATTTTACAGGGCTCCTTGCTAGAACTATCTGTATCATTGACTGAAATACATGCAACCAAAATAACACCTCAGACTATTGCATTTTTTCCAGGCATATGTCTATTGCAAAATGAAGGGCAATGTGGAGATCTCTAACTACAAGAAGCACTAGTTGGGACATATATATTGGGCAGTGAAGCATCATGTCATGAAGCCTTATGTCATTCTAACGCACCCAGGATAAGCTCTGCCATCAGTCCAGGTTTACTGGCTCTGATACTGTCTCATTCTGCTGTGGCCACTCCAATTATATTATTCTTTGTTGCTGTGAATACATGTCTTTGATTCTTCTGGAGGGAACTAGCTCAGACTTGCAAAGAAATTAGTAAAATAAGAATGAAACTCTAAATGTAAGAAAGAACAACTTTAAACATGCTGTATTGTTCTTAATGCCTCATGAAGAACTATACTTTTCATGTGCACACAAGCACAGATAAGAAACATGGGGGTTTGGGGTTTTTTCAATGCTGCTACAGCTCTGAAGGAGCTTGAGCTTAGATTTGAAGCTGCTACCTGGAAAGATCAGTCTGAACTATTGGCTACATACATCGCCTTTTAAATTGTATTTGCTAAATATTTGAAGCCCTAATCCCCACCAACACCTCTACAAACTGCCTGAGCAGTAACAGCTGATAGGGAGATGAAGATGTCTGGGAATCTACAAGCTTAATAAAATGCATTTACATGGTCTCATGTGATAAGCTGTCTCTATGTTAGAAACCAGTAAACTCTGGGGTACATCTGTCATTTCCCATCATCTTCTGGCTCAAATCCTTGGGTTCCTTTCCAAAGAAGAGGAGTGTTGGCTGGGAGATGTGACACTGTCTGACAGGATTTAGGAGGGGATATCAGAAACAAGACAGAGTAGGGCACAGGAGGGTGCGTCTTCCCTGTAACCGATACAGCCATTCCATTGCTTGGCTGTGAATAAGTCAATCTCCCCCAGCTGGCAGATTTCAGCCAAGAAATGAGATTAGTACCTTTGCCGATCAAGATAAAGATGAAGAATATTTTAAAGAAGTTTTGATAATGTCAAAAGATAATTTTAACCCAAAATAACTTCAGTTACTCATGGATTCTTAGAAAGAAAGCATATTTTAGAATGACATAGCTTTGTGCTTGAATAAGTTGTTAATTTAATGAGTCACACCAGCAAACTCAGCTTTTAAGCAGCATTATTTACCAGTGAATCACAAAGTGATTAGCAAGTCTTTATTATTTGTTTTGCCCTTGAGAATAGAGATTCTCAAAGAGGCTTAATGCATTATTACCTTTGGATACATTTCAGGCACATGACAGCTCTGAATGAGACACAGATTTTCTGCGTCCATATCCAGAGCTCTTAGACCTGTTCTTCAGGAAAATAGCAGCATTAACAGGAATATTTGCTTCCATAGTCTATATTAAAAAGCTGATAGTTCCATGTCAGAAGTAGAAACACTCAGCTACACTAAAGCACAGTATTCTGATTCAGATACAAGAAAATCATTTCCTTTCTACCAAGGAAACGTACTTCAAAATTAATAAAGAATTGCTATTTCAACCTAATACATACTTGTTCAACAAAATATGCAATCATGTTCCACTGCAAACACTGGATAGATTTTCTTCCTCCAAAAAATCCTATCTTTTTGTGGTGGTACATCCTGCCCCCCCTGCTTTTCATGCTGCGCTGTGATCTGAGAAATGCTCATTAGACTCAGCCTTGATGAGCAGCACCTTGATGAACCACTCCAGCCTCACTTATGGAGATACAGATAAGATAAGGAGATGGTTCTCCCGGTAAAAGAGCATTTATTTTTTCTCATCCTTCAGTTGCCTAACTCAGCTCACCTAATATTTCCTTGAGTAATTACACAACTGCTAAAAGGGGGGAAATGAGAAAAGAAGACTGTACTGGTTTGGGCAGGGTTACAGCTGATTTAGCTGACTTTCCTTAGAGTAGTTGGCATGGTGTCGTGTTTTGGATTTGTCACCAAAACAGTGTTGTATAAATTGAAAACAAAGGAATCTTGTATTTGTTTCTACAAAATTTCAGGACATCTGATACTGAAATAATTCCTTTCTAACTCTTTTTCTCAATGAATTGACACAGCAGCAAAAGGGAATATTTCTATATTATTATAGCTTCAGCATGAATTCATTTGCAGATATGAGCTGTATCCTTGCCTCTTCAGAGTTTGCCTTCCCAGGTTTTATAGAATAATTCAACACGAGAATCCAGGTTAAGATTAAACAATGCCCTGTCCACAGAAAATTCATGTGCCTAAATAACTTCAAATTCTTTAGTACCAGCTGTTCTTTTACTGAATTTCTGTCACCCTTTTGATCCTCAGTCAGTTGCTCTAAACAATGCTTTGCTGTGGTTTTCTTCAGTAGGGAATATCAGAGAACCCACAGTTTAGTCTTGTTTCCATGCCCTTCCAAGCATGGCATGTCTGTAGGCTTTTTTCCATAGGAAAAAGTGTAAAGCAGTTTTATTGCAGAGTTGGTTCCATTTGCTTTTTTGAAAGCTGATTTTTTTTTTCTTTTTTAACCTTTTTGGTTTTGCAGAATACTCACTTACTCCAAAGGCTCATGTTTAGTGAAGTATAAGATTACAGACAAACAGTTTCCAAGTCTCTACTCCCTAAACCTGCAGCAAGAAGTACACTCTGGACTGGAAAACACCTCGCTGATATAGTTGCCATGGCAAAGCTTAATACAAGTTTAGAGACTGGGCATGCAGCCAAGAAGAAAATGAGGAGAGCTGACACATGACATTTCCCCCTTTGTTTTTTTTCCACAATTTGCTTTCTGCAGCTCTTCTCAAGAGCACAAGAAATGTTTCAGCTTCAATTATCTCCACAGGAGCTTCATTTTTCCCCCCTTTTCTTTTTTTTTGCTCTAAGACAATAGTCAGAGCTATTGTGACTTCTTGTGATTTTTTTCCCCTCAATTCTCAAGGAATTACATGTGTGTTCATTGCAAATAATTCCTACAAAGACTGTTAGCATATGTGCTGTTGATTTCCTTTTCATTAAAAGAAACTAGATTGGAAGTAGGAACACAAACCTAATGGCTTCCCTTCAACTACAGTTTAATTTGGTAGCCAACAAGGACAACATTTTCAGGGGGAAAAAAAAGGTACCAGTCTATGGTAAAATACATTTGTTTGTTTAACATTCTAAACTGAGTGATTCACTTACTGTATCCCTGTTTAAGTCCCATCATCTTCAGCAATCGTTAAGCAAGATTGGTATAACCTGATTCAGCAATTGCATCCAGGTAACTTTAACATAAACTGTATAATAAAATTAAGTATCTTTAAATATAGAGACACTCTATAAATATAGAGCCCCCAAGACCTCTGATCCTTTATACTGTGAGCTTGGCCAAAGCCATCACTCTAAAGGGGATTCTGGCTGGCACAAGGAGTTTGTGACTCTGCCAGCACAGTTCTAGAGCAGCCCTGGCCCAGGTGGGGACAAAGGCTGCCTTCCCTCAGTGCTGCTGAACACTTGACACAGCCCTGCTGTGCTTCCTGCTGTGTTCTACAGCTGAACCCAGCTTCCTCTTCTACTTTCAAGCCCCAAGATGTCCCAGCAGAGCTTTAGCAGTCACAGGAGCACAGCCTGCAGAATTCTGCACCTTCTGCATGCCTGAGTCCTGTTGGCATTCTGCCACAATTCAAGAAAGCTTCTGGCCCTTGGATAGCAATGATGCTCAAGGTTAAACACATCTAAAATCAAAGCTCTGGTCTGCTACAAGACAGAGCAAACTGAACTTAGCATCTGGCAACTATAACTTGGTCATACATCTTTATTCTTCCAAAACAAGCAATTCCAGAAAATTTCTTCTTTCAAATATACTGAGGTTTTCATTTTATTCAGATTCCAGAATGAAATTTAGAGTGTCTTTTACAGCAATGAAACTTTGTCTCCCAACTGATTTTAAGAAACGCACTACAAAATAACTTCACGGCAAAAAGGACAGGTTTGAGCTGTTCCACTGTATTCTGTACCCTCACAGTAATTAGTTGGAGGCCTAGATTTCTAAACTCTTTCAGAAGCTGTAGTTTATCAGACATCCCTCTTAGCAGGACTTGTAGCAAACAAGTAAACCCTTGGTGAAATGTTCTAAAACTCAGAAATACTTTAAACTCATACCCTCAATGAAATAAAATTGTGAGGAGGGAAAGTAATCACTAGTGCACAGTAAGAAACTTGTACAGCAGGTGTAAGGTGGTCAATCCTTTGAAACAATGCAAGCTATCAACAGCAACATTAAATTAGGAGGAAATAAAATAGAAACATGAGGTACTTATTCATGATCTTGAGCTTATAAACAAGGGCTGGCAGTCATTATCCTTAATTACAAGGACAGCCATTCTCCCTGTCACATGCAAGCAACCACTTATTGGCAAAAGCACCTGTAGGGATGCTAGGAGGAGTAGCTGCCACAGGCAGGAATTTCTGACTAGATCAGAAGTTTTTTAATATGAATGGTGACAGTGTTCAGCTGAAATGACTGAATGTGGACTATGTTGAAAAAAGTCACCCTATAACCTGATGGCTTGATGAACATAATGAAAACTCTGCATGGCAGTACAGGAGGGTTTACAACTGCTGCAATCTATTTAGCCATCTGTCCAGAAAAAGGTCAGTGTAATTAGCAGTTTAAAGACACACTGACATGGAAAAGCAGAGACCAGACTTCACATAAAAAGAGAATCTAAATCAAGAAAATAAATACTTTGATTTCAGAGATAATATAATTAATTTCTTCCAGAAACATGGATCTATTTCCATATAAAATGCTGTAGAAAAATGTTACTATAACCCTTAAACAGATTTTTCAGCCACATAAAACACCAAGGATGTCAAGCTTTAAGACCTTGTTCTGGGATATAAGATTATATTAAGAAGCTTACGGTTAAACATACAAACCCACATTTGATCAGACACCAAAGCCCATTCAAGAAACTCTAAAAAGTCAACTCTTCCACTCTTTCAGCTCCTTTTCTAGGTTGCCAACTTGAAAACATCAATTGTATTGTTAATATATAATTACATTGCATAGAACAGGGAAAGCACAAAGAAGGTAATCACAAGAAATGTTAAAAGAAACCCCCAGCATTTAAAGGACATAATTCTAACTAACTGGGATGGCTAGAGGCCAAGAAAAGGCAATTTTTTGGGTGAGGAACACACATAGCTGAATCTGCAAGGAAATGCCAGAGGTTTCCAAGCCAGTAATGGTCTAGGGAGAGCTGCTCAGACTCATGGTTCCAATTCCCCTGCTTTTGCTATCTGTAGCAAACTCCTGCTCCCAAATAGCTGACAGGTATTTTGCCATGCCCAGATCTTAGGGTGCATTTATAGAAAAGCTGAACATGGGCTCCTGCACATGGCTTTCAAGCACAGCACACCACATCAAGCACCAGCAGCACCTGAGGAGTGCTACTGCTTTGAAAATCCCAGCAACCTCACTGTGTCTATGCTGGAAACATCCAAACTGGATGGCCATAGACCTCTAGAAAAGCTAAGCCTAGCTCTGCCATCAAAAAATCTACCAAGCAGCCTTAACTTAAATGAAAATGCATGTACTAGATTTTATTTTCATATTAGCAGTTGCCAAAGAGATGTTTCCTGGGCTCCTTTAAGCTTAAATCTCATGGTTTTAAATGGTCTTAAAAAAAACGTGGGACCAACCATACAACTTGCAGCCACACCATGCTCAGAACAAGCACTACTCTGATTTGCACTGCTGCAGATCCAACATTCACACCCTCAGGGACAAATGAGTGTCACCAACCCAGCAAACCACTTGGGGCACAGCAAAGAAGTGAATCTTGCTCCTTTTTCTCTTTTGGAAGCAATGCATCTGTCACAAATCCAGAAAGGTGGCAGCATAAGTAGGAACAGTTCTGAAGTTTCTGATGAGCATATGTGGGAGCAGGTTCCAGACAAAGAAGAACATTCACTGCTGAGTGATTATAAGAACTAATATCCAGCTTAAGTTCTTCTTTTTAAAAAATTCTAAACCTATTGAAAATATTAGGCTGTCTAAATTTAATCCTTACTTGGCAGAAGTCTATATAGATTTACTGAACTTAGCACAAGTACACTGCTTTTTCTCTAGACAAAGATCTAAATTCAAGTTGGACACAAGTACGTTCTGTGAAATTTCATAGGAATTAGGCACACAATTCTACAAAATTCATTTACAAGCCCCTAGAAATGGAGAATGACTAAGAATCGCTACATAGGAATTTTGATCTATCCTTAGGAAGAAGCAGTTCTCAAATGCACTATTGTCATGCTACAAAAGAAAAGAGAAAGCTAAACTAAGTCCTTCTTCATGAAAAGCTTTTAGCAACCCCATGAGGCATGTAGTAATATGTCAAATTCTTATTGAGTGAGAAATGTGTCTTCATAACCTACAGCTGTTAATGATAATGAAATATCTGCCAGCTGCCATAATCAAAGCAACAGTAACTCAACTAGTTAAAATACCACAGTTAAAGAATGACTGCCTCCCAAGGCATATTTAACTTCAGGTAGCATCTTTGCAACTGACAAAATAGACATCCATTCCAAAGATAATCCTCAAATTATAATTTTCTCACTTAGTGGATTTATGTGATTTAACATGCAGTCATTTTCTCATTAAGACCAAAATATAAAGTACTTGAACAAGTGATTGCTGTATTCAAACCATTACAGAGCATTTCTTTCATGGTGCTCCTGCCTGTGGTAGCCAAAACATGAAAGGATTTGCTTTTAAATGTCAACATGCTGTAGGAGTCAGGCATCCCCAAGCTACTTCACACATCCAGCTGCTGTAGGGAACAGCCACTGTGGCCTGGACAGGTCAGACATTAAAGCCACTCAGCTTTTCTGCAACCTCCTCCCCTGCAAGCAAAGTCACCCCACTGCAAACATCCCATCTAAGCCTTTAAAAACCTTCACCTTCAATCCCTTAGACCTTCTCTTATTCTCTCAGAGCTCTGGTTTATCAGATGACCCTGGAGCAATGACAATTACCCCCACAACTGCACACATCCTGAGCCAACAACAGAGTCACTGCCAAGTGGCCTTGCAGCCTTCCCCAGGGCAGCTGGAAACAGCTGTATGGGCAATATGCACACACTTCCACAGCTGAAGGAAGGCAACAGTGATTGTCAAAGCCTGCTGATTAGCTAACACCAGACAGGTAACAAGTGATACCATCTACTGCAAAAAACAAATTCCATTTTAATAAAGAAGTGTTTTGCCTTACAGAAATGGTGACACATTAAAGAACTGGATTTACAGAAGCAGTACATTCTCTCATATAAACAGATGCTAAGTGCATCTTAGGTATTAAAAAAGAAATCAGAGATAGTCAAGATTTTTTAATTTACAGTTCATAGGCTCCACATGATTTACTTGCTAGTGTATCAAACTGCCACAGGAATAACCACCACCTAACACACCCAACCTCAAAACTGCCCTTCTCAAAAGTCGCAAAACATTATAGCTTTCAATGAAAACTAGCAGAAAGCTAATATCCAGATCTCTTTAAATATAAGTATATTCTTAATTTTCATTCGTTACAGTAAGGCATGACAGACACAGGCTGGATCATGCCACTTGTGAAAACAGGAACACTCCCTGAATTTTCACAGAGCTTTCAGGCATGCCCAAATATTTCTGGCACACTGTGAACAAAGTTTGAGAAATGACATAAAATGAAGATGCTTTTAGGAATATATTTTCTGTTCCTCATATTGCACAAGGGCATACAAAATGATGCCACATATATCCAGCCACAGTTTCTAATGATAGCAATGCAAAACGAATTTCAGGGGGTTTCTAAACAATATATCTTGACTATGTTTCATCAAAGTGACGGATATTCACCTGTCAGAGCAACCTAGGTGACACTGGGGTTTGGGGTAGAATACAACAGGACAACACTGTGAAAAGCAGAAGATCCAAATACCAAGGCACTGAAAACCAGCAACTGTATTTAGAAGTCCAATCCTACTCTACTTAGCTGACCAACCATAATGAAAACACAACTGAGCCAGGCACTCTGAGTTCTTGCACACAACTATCTAAAATTACCTGTTAAAAACCATATTCATTAGTGACCACTGTGTTACAAGAGGGTTTTCAGAAGCCGGCAAACAGTACATGAACTAAAAATGCTTTCCTAATTAGAATTCATAAAATAATTTGTACAGCTCTAGTCTCTAATAAATAACAAACCTCATGTTGAAAGGCTTTCTTTCCCTCATTCACAGCAAAATAAGAGATGGTATTTCAGTGCTGTTCTCAATAGGCAGCCATAATTAACATCTACTGAATAAATCACAGTCTTCCACATATAGAGAAAGGCTATTAGTGAACCAAACATAGAGACACCTCTTGACATCAGTAACTAAGAACACAGCCACACTCTAGCTTTCCATTTGCTTCCCATTTTTTTGACCTGTTTAGTGTTTGTGAAAACACCCTAAAACTTTCAGTAAGTTTCCAAATTGTCCAATGATTTAGAATTTCATAGAATACCACACAGTATTATTCAGATATTTGTACCCTTTTACTTAAAGTTATGACTTCACAGCACAAGGAAAGTTTATCCTTGAGGAGCAGTCACAGAAACAACCTACCCAACAAACATGTTTGTGAGTTATGGGAAATGCCAGGAACAATTTTAAGAGCATATAATGGATGTTAGAAATGGGAAAGTTGCTTGTGCTTGGTTTTTTTTTTTCTTACTGCACAAAATTATTTCAATGACAAAAAAATCTCTACTGTTGAGAACCACAAACTAAGAAGTCAATAGTCACACAGTCAAAGCAAAAAGTATCCTCAGGTTTAGAGTATTAGTATGGCCTTGGACAGAGCCAACCCACAGCTGAGCACAGCTACCCACTGACTCTGCAATGAACAAATTATTAAGCTGCTCTTATTGGTTTTTCCCTGAACTCACTCAAGGCACTGCTAATTTTTTTATCTTTAGTTAGGTAACAAGAACTCCCCATGCCAGGGACTTTGTTTCTTCATAGATATGAGTCTCTACATAAAAGCTCTATAAAAGAGATTTTTTTAAAGCACTTCACAAACAAGGTCTCCATCCAAAATGCTTACTTCTGCTTGTGTGAACAATCCAAACAAGCAGAATATCCTCTCTGAGAAAGGCAGAAGAAACCTGCATGCCTTTCCTCCTTTGCAAATTATGCAAGCACCAACACAATCCCTCTTGGGACTACTCCAACAGAAACAGGTCATGTTGAAGTCGCATCAAAAGCCAGAATACATCTCTTCTTCAAATCATGTAGCACACATTCTGCATGCTGTGCCCAATCACAGTAATACAGAAAAAAAAGGGTCACTTTCTAGTGTCACAGCTGACTTAACTAGGATTCAAAGAGCTCACTGAGGTCAAAGGGGGGGAAAGACTTGGCATAAATCTCAATAATTCCACTGAGTTATGTATGAACACAGTTCTTCAGGCAGATTATCTGCCACACACTGCCTCTCAAGCTCCTCTTGGAGTATACTAAATTCCCTGCTTATAAAATTACCATGAGCTATCAGCTGTGATGGTTTAGACCCACATCTGCCACCACCACATAGTACTCCATATCCTACTACAAGTAACTCAGAGTGCAGGTACCTGCAGGCTGGCTGCTGCTCCTTAGCCATGGCAACCCAGGCAGGAGAAATCCATTTGCAGTTGTTTATAACCACAGGCATCACCACAACACTGCAGCACTCTCACGTTCAACTGGAGTCAGGCTTAAACAGTCTTCTTTATCCTGTGGGGTTGAAATAAGCAGCTTTTCAGAAAAATAACACAACAAGAGCCCATACCAAGCTACTGCTAATGGAGTTGGCTGAAAGGGGTCACAGAAAGTCCTCCAGATCAAAGAACAGAATGACACTTGTAAGACAACCAAGAACAAATCAAAACAAGACTGACAGACTTCTGGCAAGGATGAAGCTGCTGGTCAATATTAGAGGGCACAGATAGAACCCCCTCCCAGATGAGAGCCGCAATACACAGATCAGTAAGGACAGACTCACAAACTGAGGGGGGTGGGGAAAAAAGACTTCAACTACTACTCCAGTTCTCAGATGAACACAAGAGCCAGAGGCAGTCTAAAACCCAGGAAACATTGGTTTGTGCATCCTGGGACTAGTTCCACTGCACATTGGGGCTGGGGAGGAGCATTTCACAGCACTGCACCCTTCTACAGTATGAAGCATGCCACAGCACTTTGTCCCAGCATTTTAATAAGTGTATTTCACAGCATTCTAACATGGTATTTCATGTTGCACACATATTAATAGGCAGAAGGGGTTATTTTGGGAGAACATAATATAAGAGTGATTTGCAGTCACATGAGAATTCACAAAAATAAAGAGGTATTAATGTGGTGGGAATATGAGGCAGACACTTAGCCCCTTCTGTTTCAAACCATTTCTTGTAGAACTGTATTTTACCATATTTCCCCAAGACATAAAATGGAATTTTAAGAAATGGTGTTACATAATGGTGATAACATTGCAAAGCAGAACTGCCTTGCCACTTGCTCTAGACTAGACCACAGTGCTTTTTCTGTACCTCAGGGGAACTAGTCCAGCAAACTATTTTGTTCTGTATCTTTTTGAGCTCTTTTTTTACTTCTAAACAACCAACCTCCTGACTTCCTTAATATACAAAAAAAAATTAATAAATCCTTCAAAATAGTTACCTACACTATTGCGAATGTCATTAAGGCAAACTGAGCCCTTGCTACACTTCCCCTCACACATAGCAAGCTCCCCCCCAGCCCTGCTGCCCTTCTCAGTGCCAGGCTCGCCTGAACAGCCACACACAAGCATATGAAAGCATAGTATACAAAGACACTAGGGGTAAATCTTATTCCAAATACAAGCTGTAAGAGAAGAGGCATTAAAAAACAAAGCCTTTAGTCTCAACACTGGAAGAAGTCCAAAGGAGTGGTAGATCAAATAAAAGATTTTTTTTCTTAATCTGTGCTGGAAATCGGAAAGAATAACAACCATCTGCTACTTTCAGTTCTCTTGTGGACACTGTTTTGAATGATGCAACGTTTTGCATTTCAGAACTTCAAAAACTATGCAGGGATGTGCAGGGGAAGCTGAGAGAAGGCGGGGGAAAACGAGACTGAAGATAGCCCCAAAGCCTGAAACCCAGACAGCTCAGCAAGGGAGCTTGGACCTGCCAAGAAGGCGGTGAAGCTACACAGCAGGACCCCACCAGAGCCGCAGAGCAAACAGCCTGACTGCTCAGCAGCTCACTGCAGAGAGCCTTCCTCCGAGCCAGGACTCAGTGGAAAATAACAGCAACCAGGAGCTCAGGAACAAAAAGACCACTTGGCTCGAGACCATGCTCCAGGCAGAGGGACTCTGCTTCTCCAAGAGCAGCTTGCTGCACCCCCTCAGCGCTGGAAGCAGCTGGCCCCAGCGAGTTCCTGCCTCCCGCAAGCCCCTGGCACTGCCCGGAGCCCCTCCGGTGCCTCGAGCTACGCGTTGGTGCTCGCTGCCACAGCTGTCCCACGTTCCTGCAGCAGGCCAAGCTGAAAGCAAGCTGCACACTGGAAGCCTTTGTCCACAGCTTTTTTTTTTTCCCAAGAATTGGTATATTCCTGTACTGAGTACCTAAATGTGAGCTCCCCTACTATTTATTTCCAACTTCCATCATTCTAACTGCTGTTAATTTGACTCAAACATTTGGGCTTTTGCCCCAAAACATTCACAAAAGTCATAATCACTCCATTCAGTAAAGCTAAAGAACAAATACTAATAACTTCAGTGTATTTATATTGGTGCATATACATGTACCTGTAATTATGAAAGCATGCCAAGGTTTCATTCAAGTTCCACGATAATCAGACATCCCACACTCAGCTGAATTTTGATCAAACACAAAAAAAGCCACAGAAACTCATTAAATAATATTTATAAATCATTCCATAGCATCATCCTTGACACTTCAATAACTAGTTCTGATATTCCACAGAAACACTGAAGAAAAAGGCTCAAATTAATAGTTATTAAAACTCAGTTTAAAACACTACTAAACAAATAAGTTGATTTTACTTAAAGATTTCAATTTTTTGGGGAAAAATGTCCATTAAGAACTCACCTCCATTATCTTTTCAACTTTAGTAATATTTTATTACTATACAAATGGAGTATAAAAAGATGAAATCAAAATTCTAAGAAACTCACAAGCTTTCAATAAAGAAAAGGTTGTAGAAAATAGCTCACATATCAAACATGAAAATATAGCCTTAACAGGTAACAAAACCAATTATGGTTTTATAAAAATACTCAAGAAATAATACTCCAAAATGCTTTCATGAAACATTCCTGTTAGCATCAGACAACTTCATAAAGCACTAAAAAATACATACTATAGCCACAACTCCAGAAGTCACTAAAATCAGCTCCTGTGCTCACAGCAAGTGTCCTCAGCAGTTTTGACAAAGCTGTCTCAGCATTTACTTACAGACCCCTCACCTCTCCAACCCTTAATTCCCACCACAAGCCAAAACCCCCCTTCTGCAAGCTCCTACCACATTATTATTATTCTTCTTCAGCTGCTTATATACTCACCCAATTTGTTTCTGTGATTGAAATCAGCAGCAGGCAATTAAGACTAATGATGAGCAGGTGATCAGAATCTCCCAAAGTAACAAGGGCCATGACCAACACTCTCATCCATGGCAGCTGGGGAAAACAAACAAAACAAACCCAAGACCATGCTGGACCCCAGCATCACAAGCCTTTCTTCATGAAGAACCCAGCTTTTGATCAAGGAAATCAAAGAATACTTTTATTGCTCAGAAGCTGGAGCTTCACTGACTCTCACAGGGCAACAGGGACTAGCTCACTAAACCCCAAGGAGTGGCCAAAATTTCCCAGCCAGAACCTGCATGAAGCAGCAGGACTCCCACAAGACACTGACCCCACAGGCAGCCAGCCATGGGCTGGGCAGGTCCATGTGCTCTAGGATGTGTTGTCAGACACCTTGGATCAGGTGTCTGTGGTGGGCACTGGCAGTGGGGATGGCCACTGTGAGTGGAGGCTGGGGCTGATTCCATCTGGCTCCACAACAGTCCCACAGCCTGGCACTGCTGAGCCCTCAGAGAAAGCTGGTGATGTAAGAAAAAAGCTGGTAAGCTGGTGATGAAAGAAAAAGAAAGAAAAAACATTTAAGAAAGGGCAAAACTCTGCGAGGCAGCAAGCAAAAAGTGTAAGAAAAAGCTCTGCAACCACCAAGGTCAGAGAAGGAGAGAAAGATGAGAAGGTCCTCCAGGCATCCAAAGGGCACAGAGCCCACACAGGAGCCCACACCGGAGCAGGTGGAGATGCCCTGAAGGAAACCACAGCCTGTAGAGAGCCCATGCAGGAGCAGGGAGAAGAGTGAGGAGGAAGGAGCAGCAGATAGGAGCTGTTATGAAGTGACCACAGTCCCCCCATGCCCTCTACATCACTCACAGTCTTATTTCATTTCCTGTGTTTGTCACCATCCAAATCTAATTGGCAATAAATTAATTTCCCCCTAACTGAATCTAGTTTTCCTGCGACGGTAGTTGGTAAGTGATCTGGTTTTTGTCTCAACCTACAAGATTTTTATTTTGCCCTCTCACCCTGCCCTGTTGACAAGGAGAGTGACTAGGCAGCTAGGTGGGCATTTGGGTGCACTACACGGCCAACCCACCACACATCTCCAGACAGTGATCTTGATGACCTGACCTCCCACAGCCTCCACCACTTTGCAGTCATTGTGCAGAGCTGAACATTTGCTGAAAACCTTTCCAGTGCTATATGATGCTTATTTCATGGATCCAGGTGCAACACCACAATGAGGACAGATGGATAACACTGTCTCTTCCCCTCGACCTGAACCTCCTGTGGGGGTGATAGGGCAACTGCCAGGGCTGCTGCAAAAATGGTTGTGTAGTGCTGACAAAGGGGTTGCCTTACAGAATCCTGGCCATCTCTCAGTGGAACTTCAAGTACACATCCACAGGCCTCTGTATGTGCCTGCATTTGCCTCAGCTAGTCTTGCATCACGTTGTTTTGGTCATGCAGAAAGCAGGACCAGCCAGACAATAAAAATCCCAGAGCTAGTGTTCAAGGGATAACAAAGGAGGAATAACACGAATTTATGAGATTCCAGCATATGCAACTACTATAGTTTGCAGATGGTTTCTAGTGGATATGGGGAGGAATAACATAATCCGCAAACATCAGAAGGATATGACACCAATTAAGAATACCAAACACTTAATACAGGAAGCCTTACAGTCTGAAAAGAAATACTGACTGCAGTAGGGCTGGAGTTTGTTTGTTTCCATCCACATGTATTGTCATCTGTCTGCACAAGCCACAGGAATTCAATACAAAGCAGACTGCCAAGTTCCAGCAGCTTTGGAAACCCACATTTCTCTTTCCTCATGCATGGACAATTCATGAAGCTGCACTCAGCATGCTGAGCCAAATTCAGTGTGTCAGGGGGGCAACTGGTTGAAATGGCTTCTCAAATTTAAATGTTATTTAAGCCATCAAAACAAGGATGCTTAGGAAATTAAAAATTTAGTTCAAAAATGTATCCATAGCTCTAATTTCAAATGTATCTGGAATCACAGTTTTCAAAGTGGACATAAAGAAATACTCAACTATACATATGTCATTCCTCACAAACGCCTGTGTAATCCAGCCTAAAAAAACTTCCAGGAAAGAAGCTACACCACCTTTTCATGGGTGATAAGTTTCGTGTGTGCTTAGAAAGAAATGGTGCTCTGGATAGAAGTCTGAGTCAATTAAAAAATGATTAAAGAAGACAGTGCTCATTGACACTATGAGTGTGCAATGAGTACACTCATACTCATTGTATAAAACAAGATAATGGAGCAATCACTGAAAAGCGCTACACAGGGGGAATCATTCTGACACAAAGATGCTTTACTAGTTAGTTCAACTATGCCTCGAACCCAAATTATATTTACTCTTCTTCCTGTGGTATTTATTGATATTCTGCACACCGACCCTTTCCTAAACTTTAACCTTTCTTTGAAAGTACTAGTAGGTCTTATTCAACCCAGTTATCTCCCTCTCAGCCATGGGCAAAGACGGCTTGCTTCACTTGATGTCATTCTCATTTATCTTTGCATTCCCATCAGCCCTCAGAAAGGCTCATGGGGCAGCCCCTGGCAAATTGCTCAATCTTTCCTCTTCCTCATGCCAACATTTTAAAGGTTCCCTTCGATCTTATCTGGAAGTCTAGGATGAATAAACCTCACCAGACCAGCAGAGGCTACAAAAACAAATCACAAGTTTTATCATTGCTTCATTGTCCTCAAGGACCCTTGGCATTTTGTGGAGTCTATCTTCTTATAGGCACTCTTTCAGCTCCAGTTAGTTTATATTTCCAGCCCTGTTCAGTATAACCCTGAATTCTGGCAGAAAGTCACATAAATATAAGTACACTTGTTAAAAAGAAATATATATTTACACACACACAACTTGCTCTCATTCTTTAGTTGTAAATAACATGTCTGGTCTTCCCTGACTAAAGTAACACACCTTTCAACATCTTTAAAACAAGCCAAATTACAGCCCTGACCCAAATACCCTCTTTTTTAATAGCCAAATTATATTTCTGTTGTGAATGCTTTGCTTAGGTGAAATTATCTTCAATTTAGCTTGCACTATACTTACGAAGTCATGCAGTGCTATTTTTGCCTTATGCTTCTCCAGATATTGAAGCAAGATTAGATGGATAAAGGCATATTTCAGCCTCTAGTGATCTGATTTATACTTGGATACATTATTATTTTTAGCTATACAGACTCGTAAGTATTCTGAAAAATTAAATTAGAAACAAATACTAGGTTTAGGAGAAACTAGAAGAAACTTATTGCACCAATATGAGAAATAAAATACCCTAAATCCAACAGAGCTACCAAAAGGAGCATAGGCATTAAAGCAATTGGATATATAGAACTTCTTTACTGCTAAGATTTTACAGTCTTAAAATGCAAAAAATTTTCGTCTGTCTTTTTTCATCAATATTCTGCATCCATCTTCTGCAATTTATATATGCTAAATGCTTCTTTGTGTTCCTAAATTGAAAAGAGCTTAAGAGCAATTTTCCTGAGATCTTGATTTCTAATGAATGTGGGGTTATATGTAGATGAACTAACTAAGCAGAAGGAGATGCTAGGTCTGAAGATAAAGGTGTGAGCACAGACAAGGTGAAGAGGGGAACAAGGCTTGCCAGCAGGGCCCATCCCACGGCACCTGACACAGAGGGCAGGGCAGCTCTGGAGACGGCAGCCAGCTTTAACCAGGATCTTCATCCATCAGGTGGGTTCAAGGAGATGAGGCAAGTCTGAGGCCAGGCTTGGTGCTCAGTGGGTCAGACACAGTCTAGAGATTTCCAGACAGACCCACAGTGACAGGACAACCCCATCACCAAGCCAGGAATCCCGTGTATGGGTCAGAGTCTATGGACAAGGACAAGCTGCGCCTAAGCTGGAGAGCAGCAATCTGGAAGCACTGCTTAAACAGGCATTGGTGGCTCAGGGTTGAGTTTAAACCCTGCTCCTGGGGTGGGAGGCCCCAGTAAGGCTGGTCAGGGCTGTTACCAGTGACCCACGACACTTGACAGAAGCTTCCTTGAAATCAGTGGGATGCTGCCCTGTTGAAGTTTGCTGTTGGAAGAAGCGTGTCACTCACCCCAAAGAACTACAGCTGGTGATGAACAAATTTTAAGGTGTTATCAGTGCTCTATTCATCATGGTATCATTAAAGGGAAATCAGAAAATTAATCTTTAGTGAACAAGGAGCAAATTAAGTTGCTGTATCTCTCAGTCTTTCTAAATCCTTTCTCCATGACAATTTAGTAGGGTTTTAGTATATAGGATTTCCATCCACCCCCTCACCTACCACCACCACCCCTCCCAGCGCTTGTGTGGAGAGAATTTTGCTCAAGGACAGCACAGCTTTCAGTAAAAAGTAAAAGTGAAAGGAATTGGCTCTTTCTAACAGGACAAGTTTCCATTAAGTTCATTCTACACCACTATTCAATGTGTTTTACAAATCAGACAGGTGATTTTCTTATCGAGACTTTTAGAATGCAGCCTAGATTGTGCGCGTGTATAAATGGAAAAAAGAAAAAAACTCACAAGTCATCTCAACCCAAGGAGAATCAATCTCTTCCAGAATCAATGAGGTCTCTACAAAGGCAATTGTTTTACAGCAACCAGAGAACCAAGGAAATTCAGAGAAAGTTCCTTCTGGCATATGTGTCTAATAAACACAGCTCCCATATATGTTCAGATGGCTGAAGCTGTTTATACGACCTTCCATCCAAGCAATTTCTCCATTACTGTTTTATCTTTTAGTTGTTTGCTTGGCTGTCAGCAGGGTTTATTTTCAACTGGTTTAAATTAAAAAAAAATCCAAAACAATAAGACAAATATAACACAGTCACTATTCAATCCATAGTGATTCCTGCAGTGTTTCTAGCAAAGCATGCATTTATAACATTGACCTCAGCTATCTCACTGGGCCCAGAGGAGAAATGTCACCTTCTTATTGAGAGAGTTGCATGTTTTCTGTACCCTGCTGCTGGAGCCATTTGGGGAGACTGAAGATGGTGAGCTAAGAGGAATAATTCCAAAACCTAGTCCAAAACTCTTTTAACACAAAAAGCCTATCCTTAATCCCTTGCATAGTTTGATTTAATTTGAGCATAACATGGTCGGACCTTTCAAATACTTTTAAAATTAATTTTCTTCCCATTTCCAACACTTTAGTTTCCACAGTGGACAAACTTAGAAGGAGCAGTCTAACCTATACAAGCATTAGCATCACTCAGCTTTTTTAATCTGTAAAGTCTGGAACAAGTAACTCAGAGTAATAGTTTGTTTTACAGTGGTTTGGAAATTACACAGTGTGAGAAAGTTTCACAGCTCATCATTTTTAGACTATTTTCTAAACAAGTGCTTGTAATTTAAGATCAATTTTAACCTAACTCATGTATGTTTTCTAATGAAGTCAAATAGTGACATAATAATTTAAAAGATATTTTTAATTCCCAGTTAGGAGACCAGTAGCAAATCTAAAACTTCTCACACATTTCCAGCTGTTCTTTCTTTAGTGCTTTTGGCTTAACACCAAAGGCAAATTTTTATTTATCTTCAAAACACTGTTGTGTCTGAAAGTGAAGTGTCACAAATGGAAGAAAGATAATTTTAGCTGGATGTGTAAATCAGTTTGTTTTCTGCAAATTTATAGCATTTGGAGAATACATTTGGAAGTTATGCACAGCACTTTTTAATAGACTGTATATTAGCAGCACACTTCTGAGTGAAACTGGCATTTATTCCTGTTTCAATTTCACACTTATTATTTGCCAGTTGTATTTTAGCCTGTCCATACTCATATCTTGAGTTAGCACAATGCAACCAAATTGTTTGCACGCAAAATTCAGTGCAATGTTGTCCTAGTTTGAACACATTTGGAGGACAGATATAACAAATGACACAGAGATATTCTGAACAGTGGTAAACAGAAGATAACTGCTAGTGCGTGAACAAAGCCATTATTCCCCTGTTCCCCTGTAACTTGATTTAAAAATTAAAATTGGATAATTACTACATAACTCTTTTGTCAATGTCATGAGACATGGTGTTAAGACAATAGCAGGCATTTCTCAAAAACCATGCTGAGGCTATTTTTTTTCTTGTCAGTTTATGTTCAAAACAATTATATACTTGAGTTCTCAGTTTTGCAATTTATTAATATCTCTGGAAGTCAACAGTGCTTGTTTCCACGTGGGTAATGGGGCCCCAAAGCCTATACCTCTGTCTTTTAGAGCATTCCCTGCAAAGTACTTATCCCCTTTAACACCCACATGTGAAGAGATGTTGAGGCTCTGTTATAAATGGGTTCCTGAACAATGCAGACCTGTGATATGGCTTAAACAGCCACATCTGTTGCAGGGATTAAAATCACCCTGCAGCAGCAGTCACACAACATTTGGCTGTGAAATGCTGAGTAACATCAAGAGAAAACCTCTGAGATGTTGAAAAATGGAGTGGTGGTGCTTGTGAGACAGTGGGGTTTGAGTTGCTGTGAGTGCTGCCCAGCCTTAAATTAGGAGCTGATACAAGTTTCGGAAAGGAGCTTTGGCCATAACTCCTCTTTCTATCCCCCAAGGCAAGGGTTCTGTTGGAACATTTAACTTGCATATTGGAGCAGAGGAGCAAAGGTTGTCAGAGCCCTGTGTTTGACATTCTAGCATGTCAAGTTGAAGAACAGATGTAAGAAAATAGGAAAAGGCTAAAAAGCAACTGTTAAATAATCCAAGTTTAAAAAAAAAAACTGGATAAAAATGGCAGTCTTTGCCCCTTAGGCTTGTGCCTCCAGACCAACCTAACGGAGCTAGGGAAGCAAAGTTACAAGGGAGAGATGAGCTAAGAGGCATAGCCCTACAAGAATTAAGATCAATTAAATCCAAAATGTAATTTACCTGGTTTCAAGTTACCATACAAACCCCAAGTGTGAAGGATTTCCCTGGGACATTAACTTGGGCTCACAAACCTTTCAAGAGACTGGAGGATTCATTGCAATGGATTGTTACTTCAGCACTGTGGAATTAACAAGCTCTGTGTAATTCTTCCTTTCAAACGTGTCCTTACAAAGTGGGCATTCCTTCTGCTATTTGCCTCTTTGCTGCTGCCAGAGTCATAAAAAGCAAGAGCTGGAAACATGGGAGAGAAGAGCAGCTTTGGTACATTTGTTTTCACCACTTTTTTCTCTTGGCTGCTATGCTAGTGCGTAAGCATAACAAATTAGATTTTGACATGCAATCTCAAGGAAAGAGAAGCTTAAAATTTGATTACAGTTAAAGTCTAGCTTGCTTTCAGAACCCCTGAAGTTTACCTCAGTCTTAAACAGTACTTGGAAAAGCACCTGATGAAGAAACCATGACGTGTCTATTCTCATCAAGACTTAAGAGATAAGGCAGAGAAGACTTAGCTACAAAACTCCACATCTAAAACTATATACAAGTCTTTTGTTCTTTATGTAGCTAGTACTAACCCAAAATTATTCTGAGTCCTAGGAATGACCCAGATTGGCACTGTGATGTAGTCAGAAGGAGACCAGTGTATCAATCAAAACAGAAAACAGAGGTTTGCACAACCACTGAAACTTTCATTTTGTGGCAAATTTGTCATATGGCTGAAGAATCAGTGCTCTGTTTTTCTTCATCCTGGCACACATTATAGGCTTTTACATTGGACATAAGGCCCCCATCACTTATTCTTGCTGTTGTTGCAATTCTGTCTCAAAAGGCTCATACAAACAGGAATACCGGGAGTTTATCTCGGGCTTACAGTGCAGCTAAGGCTTGCTTTAATCCGTGTTGTATCACAGCAGGCTCCGAGGGACCATTCAACCACTGATAGGCTGAATGAGTGGGCTACAGACTCCTCCGTGCCCTTCCTCACCTCTGATCATGAGCTGAGCTGCAAACTCCAAAGGTATTCCCAGAACATGGCAGTGACTTTGACAAACTGATTCAAATCCTAAGAGGCCAGTTCAGATCTGACTGGGTGATTATGAATTTACTAAGTAACAGAGAGCATGTCAAAAGTGTTGGTGGGTGCTGAAGCAGGGCTCCATGTCCTGCTGTGACTGTTAACACTCCCTGAGGCAGAGTGAAACTCTAACAAGAGTTAGCAGCCTTTGCCCTGTCCCCACTGGCCTGCTGAGTATTTGTGTCATGCACTAGGCATTAGCAGGGAATATTTTTAAAAGAAGAATTCTATTACTTACATATTAAACAACAACAACTCACATTTTTCTCTAGCTGCTAGTAATTTTGATTAGGAAAAATAGCTGACCCTCTTACTCCTTGCATGATTAAAGAATCACGCTGTTCTTCCTGTGTTTTTTCTGGCTTATGATTTTCCATCGCAATCCATTAAGTGTTACAGTATTAACAGGGACCTAAAACACTAAATTTAATCAAACTACTTCTCACATATCAACATTTGTGCTCAGAAAACTGTACATTAAATAGTGGCTTTAGTGAATTATCTGACCTTTCCCTCTCAAGTCTGTACCTCCTAATTGCAACTTTCCTTTTTTTGGTATAAAATATCGGCAAGGTCAAACCCTGCCACAGTACCTGCAAATTTCCTCAAATGGCTCACAGAACTGGCCTATCTACTTGTACAATCCATGACTGCAAATGTGTTTGGATTATCTATATATTTGGTATTCATGAGGTTTACAGTTCTAGCTTGTAGCCAGGAAAATTGCTTTGATTTTTTGTAAGTCTCAGAGCAGAAGGCAAATAAAAAATATAATATGTTTACTACCACACACAGTTCTTTAAACTCCTGCTACATTTCCCCTGACAATTCCTTTTCCATCAATCTTCCTGCTCTTGAATATCTCCCTGACATTTTTTGCCATGGCAGCAAAGGACATCTTCTGGTTGACATAATGTAAAATTAATTCTACGAAAGAACGTTCTTTTCTTCTCTTATACTCAAAAGCAACTGGACTTCATTCCTGGGTCTGAGAGAAACAAATAACATGAATAAATCATCTTCATGTTCAACATATCATTATTCTTTGGCACAATGGGTAGGTGTGTCTAACTGGAATACCTCCAAGTATCCATCCCATTCTGAAGCAATTAGAGAATATATAGAAGGTCTGGAACATTACTGGTTTGCTCCTGGAGTTTGAGCGTAACTGAAGCCTTTGGAAACAATTCCAGTCCTGCCAATGGATCTGACCAGTCTTCAAGAGTGTAAACAACCACTGGCATCCTCAGCATGTATAAATGGTCTTTGTCTCCTTCTCTGAAAACTGTCTGAGGGGCAGAGATAAAAAGCAAACTCCAGTCTCACTGTCTAGTGCTTTACTCACTGCACCTCAGATCTGTGTCATACCCTGTCCTCGTTTGCCCTCTGCATCTCCAGCCCATGGGGACGCTTCTCTCCAGGCATTTCATCAGGGAGATAGCAAAATCCCATTGGCCATTTGGAAAGTTTTCCTTCTTACACTATGATTAAGTGTCTCTCATCTCATTCCCAGGTAGTTCAATTTTGGCTGAACAAAGGTTTTTCAAACATAAAGTCTACCACAGGAGCCTGTAACACTATTTTTCTTCCTAAAAAACCCTGCATAGACAGTTTCATCTAGGGGAAGATTCATTTACTTTGATTAAGAATATTGAAATCCCCCTCTTTTTTTTTCTCCTTCATTTTGTGTCTTCATACCATATTTTAAATACCTGACCTGAATTTCAGTAGGATGCTGGCATGACTCTGGGGCTCCCTGAGGAAGAAGGGGGTATTTCAACCCTGGCACATCACTGCTTCTGGAATACAAATATATTTTGCTGCGTGTATTCCACTCCATTTGATAATTATATCCACATTATGAGGTGAAAAATGCAGGACATAATGCAGAGTACAGCTGGCACATTTGCACTTAAGAAAATATTATTTATACTAGAGTCAAACTCACACCCTGGTGGAATTTTAGCAGCTTTTCCTTCATGACCAGATATTAATAGCATTTTTCTATTGGTTCATTTTGTCTCTCCATGACATATGTGAGTAAAGACATCATGTTTTAATAAATGAGAGTGCTGGTTTAAAAGACAGTAGGGGGAAGCTGTTGTCTTGATTTAGATTACAATTTGGAAAGGCTTCAATAAATGCAGTACAGCAAGTGCTGAAGCAAAACAGATTAAAGAGGAAGCCTTTTCTCCACAGAACATAGAATGACATTTACAGATGTACACTCACAGCACACAGTACTAACAACTGGGTAAGGGCAACAGTCCGTTCAGCACCATCTTTGATACAATTTGCTCCCTTTGAAGCTTAAAATATCAATAGGTGACACAGAAGAAAAGACTGTCTCCTGCAGAGAAGTATCGGTATTTTGGCCTGGTCAGGCAGCAGAGGAAGATTTCTCACCCAACAGATGGGTGAGAAGTGTGCTTGTCCTGGATGCAGAGTGAAAAGTGCAGGTAAATGTAGCCATGTTCACTGCTCTCATTGCCACCACAGAAGGCAAGCTGCAAGCTGCCTGTCTTTTCTCCTCTGAAGTTTCAAGGAGTCTGCATCAGAAAGAGTCCACAAAGGTCTGCTACTTTGGCAGCTCCATGAAGCAGACTTAGAGGACGTGCCTGGAGGGCAGCAGGCCCATGCTCCCAGCACTGCCACGTATCCCCCTGCCAGGTGCAAAGAACGGCCAGGAATTCCTCACAAGCTGTCACAGCTTTGGTGTTCTGAACAGACACAGGCAGAGAAAATTCTGAGAAGCAGCCTCCAGGGATAAGCTGAGTTTTGAAAGTTAAGGGAGAAAGAAATAGTGAGGATCAAGGGTAGGAGAAGGCATTGGAAGGACAACACAACCTGGAACTTGACCATTAAAAAAATAATTAATTGTTAAAATGAGACTGCAAAAACCTGTTCAGTGAAGATTCAGGAAGAGCAGAGGAATGGGCTCCAAAAAGCATTCTCAGAAATGTGGAAGCAAAAACATGGGAAGACCTGAGAAAAATCTGAATGTTTGTTCCTTGTCTGAAGTAATTTCTTTTAGTGTGATATGTGATGCCATTGAATGCTGACAGGATGGAGACAATAAAACAGCTTTTCTTTAAGAATATCTCCCTTCTGTACTACAGCTTCCTTGCAGGGCAAAGCATTTGAACAAGACAAACCAACATGCACAAGTCACTTCTCAGCAGAGCAAACGAACTCACAGTGCCTCATGCACTGGCAGGCTGCTGCATGTACCGGAGCTCACTCAGGCATCTCCCTGCTGCACTGCAGCCAGTTTGCTGCTGTAGCATTAGCATAACCCAAGTCTGAGAAATATGAGCCTTTAGAGGTACCTGTACACCTTCAAATTCAGGAGGCTTGTCATCTTCCCACTAATCTGTTGTACAGGCTACTTACTGTACTTCATAGGACCAATCCGGGGGAGCTGAAAAAGCTATTTGTTGTCATAGAAACAGCAGGACTTTGTGCTACTGTGCAGGCTGATATGTGAGGGTGTTATTGTTTGGCCTTTTTCCAGGTAACCAGATTGACAAATGCTAAAAAGCTTTAAAAAAAGCTCCTGAAATTTTGCCAAATAATCAGACCTACAGTTCTCACAAACACATTCAAATATTTACTAATTGTTGTGGAAAAATCTGAAAAGTCCTGGGTATGGGAAACACTGTTGAAAAAAAAATATGTTCTTGACCCCAGAAAACAAACAAGCAATAGACATCTTGTAAGGCTGCACGAAATGTCCAAAAATCTGAAACCGGTTTTGAAGAAGCAATTAAAACTACAGCCATTGTCTTCAGTTCCCTCCACTTAGCTGAGGCTAATATTTTGAAAGCCTATAGGTAGAGCAGCAATTTAGGTCAATCCTGCAAAAGCAGATATCCCAAGGGCTTACCAGCTGCCAGAGAGCACCACTCACTGACCCCACTGCCAGGGCAGGTAAGGGGTTTGTGACTTTCCCTTCACTTTCTGTTCTTTGCTGCTGGAGAATAATAGCGCCAGTAAATCACTGAACTGAATGCTGGGAGGGACCAAACCTCCTGGCACTGCAGGTGAACAGCTGTGCTCCCCTGGTGGCTCCAGAGGAAGACAGGTTTACACCCAAATTACAGAATCACAGAAGAATTTAGGTTGGAAATGACAGCTAAGGTCATTGAGTCCAACCCCTGACCAATCAGCACCTTGTCAGCTAAACCATAGCCCTAAGTGACACATCCAGTGGGTTTCTTGAATACCTCTGGGGATGGCAACTTCCCCACCTCCCTGGGCTCCCTGTTCCAATGATTAAATCACACTTTCCATGAAGAAGTTCTTCCTGATTCACTGGCCACAGAAATACAAGGCATGTGTCTTAGATACCGTTTACTTTAGACAAAAGAAGTCCTTTTATCAGAATATCTTTTTTTTTTGTTTTTCTTACAATTTTTCTTAAAACATCTTATCCTCCACTTGCAGAACAGTATTTCTTGGTTACGACAGAATGGAAACATAAACCTCAGGGTATTGCTAGTTCATAGAAAAGGTGGAATTTTTAACTATTTGGTTTGGAAAATGAGTGCATATGACTAGGATAGGTAATGCAAATATTTAGCTGTATGCTGGGCACAGGTGGGAGATAGAAAAAGCACTTTAGATTATAAAGGTCTTAATCCATCTGCATAGAAACTTCCCATTCTTACCTCAACAGTCCAATTTTCTCCCCATCTGTTCCAAATAGTTCAAAACCTTGTCCCATTTAGCACAGAAATCACCACCCCCTTGCTGTATGCCATAAAAAAAAGATCCAAATGGCCTTACATGTCCTGTGTGGAGAAAAAAAATAGCCCTGTGACTTGCAAACAGCCTGTCTCTGTCATGCAGATATGACATCATCTGACATCTCTGAGTTAACGTCCAGCTGGTCCACTGCCCCATAAAAATATTCTCCATTTTTCTTACTGAAGTAATCTGCTTCTATTACAGGATACATCTTACTCTGCTGCCATTGCCACACAAACAGTCAGAATGCCTTAGGAATTACAAATATGCAATTACCAAACTTTCAGCTCTCTCAGGCTGTGAAACTGGACGGATGTGACACTAAATTGAGCCATGAAAAAAATAAAGGAAAATGGCTGGAGGAGCAATTCGTGTGGGAGTGCTTTTCTTAGATTTAACTTCTAATTTTTTGTTGGACAACAGCCTAGGGCTGCAGCCAGCCAAACAGCTTCCTCCTATGCCAGATCCAGCATCAATCCTCTATTCCAACTTCCTTTTACAGGTTTAGTCCCTTCATATTCAACTCAGTTGCCAGCTGAGGAGCAACCTAATGTGATGCAGAAGGGCATAAGTCTTTGGGAAAAGACAAGCACGTGAAAGACCAATTTGTCAGTAAAGGGCTACTAATTTACATGGTAAGCAGAAACAGAACTGCAAGGTAAATGAAAAAAAAAAAGCTGTCATTTTCTAGATTCTCCTTACTTCATTGGCTATTCAGACTGTTGCCACTTGTTAGAGTTCAACAAAAGAGAGGACTGAGAAGCCTTTGGTGATTCTATTTCTGACCTAACCATAGAACACAGAGGCTTTTAGCCTACATTCCTCTTCAACAGCAATCCTGTGTGACCATCAGCTGTGGCAAATCCAGCCCAAGCACTTTTCCTTTCCCTCCATATGCTGAATAAGTACCTTTTAAAGGCAAAGAGTGTGACTAGATATGCCATTTTTTTCCAAGAGAGGAGAGGTCATGACTTGCAAAGCCCATGAGTCTGGGTTATATACTTGATCATCAAAATAATCCACTTGTTGCAAAAGGTTGGGATTATGCAAGCAGGGGAGTGTTGGTTGTTCTGCTGTATCTGTAGTTACACAGACTGCAGCTCTTCACTGGCTGGCACCACAACACAGATGTCTGTCACTGAAATTTGTAGACATTCTGGTGCTATAAATAGAAACACCATCATGCAGACAAACAGCGAAGTCCAGCTGGTTTTGGAATTATCCCTCATTTACCGATATTTATAATAACACCTATTAACTGACATGATACACTTTTCCTTTGCAGAAAATCACTAAAGTATTTTACTGTGATGAAATATAGTTTGATCTGGAGTCCCTGGACATCACTTGGAGACATGGAATGCAGTGAAAAAACAACCATATTGCATATAAACATTTAAAGAGCTGTAAGTCAAGTATTTTCTTTTTGTGATACATTAACTTAGTTAGCTAAAACCTGTCAAAAAATTCAGGTCTATTTCAAATGCACAAAATAATCACCTGGGCATTCTGATACTGACTTAGGTCCCAGAAATTACAGGAAATGTTCCCTGCAGGACATATGAAGCAAACTATGATGACATAGTAAAAATCATAGTGCTCCCATTGTATGCATTTGTGCCTCACATGAATATAAGAAAATAGCAAATTTGTTCATATGAACACTATTTCAGAATATTTTCTCAAAGCTAAAAGCAAACTCTTTGCATGACAGGAAAATGAAGGTGGTCTGGATACACGAGACATGGAGTCAGACTGAGACATAAGCACCAGGTATCACTGGCTGAAGTGAATCTCTGAAATTTCTCTGCATGACAATTGCAGGCTTGTGGAATTCCTGCAGCTACAAATTTTCCTTCTGTCATCTCCTTCCCCTGGCTGGGGAGTAAGTTTTCTGCAGGAAGCAAATTAATTTCATATCAAGAGTGACATCCTTCCACTCTCGCAGAAGGCACAGATTCTATGTTGGAAGATACCAGGGCCTGTTATAAGGTCATTCTGGTGAGATATTGAGAAGGCAGGTCAGGTAAGTTGCTTATAATTCACCAAACTGAAATCTGCAGATCCAGAGATTACTCAGATTGTGCTTCAGGAAAGAAATAATGGGTGTCCAAGGGAGAAGCATATGCTGTGCCTGGGTCATGGGATGAGTGCTGCAGTACCAGCTGGAAGAAATCTGGCAGGAAACTTGAGGATAATCAGAATCTACAGCTAAGGGAAAATAAAGAGTAGACTTTGCACAATAGGGAACACTGAGAGTAGATGTAATTTCCCCATCCTTATGTATCATTTATATAATACTAGAAAATTACTAACCAAAGAGGGGAAAACTGGAAACAAAACAGCTGATGTAATGAGATTAATGTTAAAAAAAGGTTAAAAAAAGAATTATGCTAAAGTATCAGCTGAAAAGCTGATGTTGCAAATTTTTGCTCATTTGTCCTTACTTTTATATGAAAAGCTTGTTTTGATTTTATTTCATCTTCTTTTCACAGATTCATAATCTATTTCTGCAACATACAAAACTTGCTGTTCCTGTTTTCACAGTGGAACTTTCCTTTGCAAATACTAGAGAGGTTGGAAAAGGTGTGTTTATCTGCCCTCTGCTGGAAATATAGCACTGGCAGCACAGGCAAAAAAATGGCTCCCTCTCCACACAGAGATCAGCTTCATGATGGATTCAGCAGCTACGCACCGCACGGGTTGGATTTTGTTTAATGTACCTAGGCAAAATAAACTTTGTCTTAGTTGTTCAATATTGACTTACTCTTCTATTTAAATACTGGGATCCAAAAACTGGAGTAAATCAAAAGTGTCTCTGTGGAAATCAAGGAAATTATGCTTTACAAAACTGTTTAAGTGGAAGTCGAATTATACTGTTAGAAATGGAACTGGTAGAATTTGCATTGCCACATCCACAGACAGAGGCACTGTGTATACCGGCCACCCCTAGGACAGTAAGAAAGCAAAGGACCTCCCAAAACACTAAACACATCCAGCCCCACTACTACATTTACCCTTCTGAAGTCATTCCTCCCCATAATCGACCTTATCAGAAAATGTTACTTTTCCTTAAGAATTTGCTTCTATTCCTTGACTTCAATCCATGACTTAACTTTTTTCTTTTTTTTGTTTTTTGAGGGAAGACTCACACAGGGATTCAAGGATCTGACTGAAACATGTATTTTTCCAGCAGTTTTGCAATAACTTAATAGTTAAAATACTAGCAGTCACAAGAGAGAAGATTTTCTTGCAGTCTTGCAGTGCTACTCCTTTTTTTAACCCAGGTCCAGCTGTGCTGTCTGTTAGGCCAGCATCTTAACCCAGAATTCTAGCTAGCATAGGAAAAAGCATGATTAGTTAAAGCTGACAGAAACAACCCACTAATTAACATGCAGATTGTATTCTAAAAGTCACACAGCTTCTTTAGCCTGTTCTGCATTTATCTCATCTCCTCCTATAAGCTGATTCAGACCGGCCAAACCTCAAAGAGCCCAGATGTTTTTCCAGAAACAACCTTTAGGATTATAAGGCATATATGCAGCATTGCTCTTTGTGCTTCACTCTGTATGCATTTGGCATTAATTCAGTTAATCTATGTGGTAGCAGATCTTCAGCATTCAGATGGTGGAGACAACCATCATGAAAAATGGAAAAATACTGCACTGGCCATTGTGCAGCACTTCTGGGCTTGGCTTCACCTAGTGAAAGATTTCACCCTTGGCCTTTTTTCTTACTAAATGAAAATTACATCATATTCAAAACTAACACAACTGTCTCCCAATTTTTTTCTCTACATGATGCTTTGATCTTGCTAGTCTTATATCTATAAAAGAACTTTTTTTATAATTTGCTTTCCTCAAAGTAGCATTTCACACACACATCCCTCATGAAGGCTGTGACTGAGTTGCATCCTATGGACTTCGCTTTCATAACAAAATTTACACTGCAGAAACATAGGTTGGTAAAGACATTTAAATAAAACATTAGCCTGTCCTCTTCTACCTTTCATGCTGTTAATGTGAATTAATTTTTAATCAGTTCATACGCCAGATACATCCCCCCTTTAAACATACACTTATCACATACTGTTAAAAACATTTCTAAAAGGGCAATTTAAACACAGTGCCAAAGCCGCTCCTTAGCAGCCCTCTAATTCACATTTATCTCTGGTATCAGCTTCAGCCATGATGCTCTTCCTTTTCACAAGCTGCTAGATGGGTATTCGAGCTGTGCTTTGCATTACAGTCCATTTCTGCATTCTGAGCTTGCTGAAGAGGATTCTGTATTAAACAGGAGGCTTTCAGAGCTGTGAAGAGCAGTTGGGAATCCATCTACCACACATTTTAGGAAGTTCCTCCTAATATTTTATGTCTATCAAAACATACAAGTATTTTAAAAATCCAGCTAGCTACACTGCCACAAAATTGGGTCCTGTTCTGTATGACTGAAACACTCTCTTACATAAAAAGAAGAGGAAGAGGTCAATGATTCATAATACATAAATTAAGAATTACAAAAGACACAGCTAACACTGCTTAGCAACTGTCTTTCTGTTCTAAACTCTCCTGTTGCTTCTCATTGCCAGATTTTAGACATTTTGCCTTCATTTACCACTGAGCTGTCTGCATCAGACTATGGGTTTGGCTTTGGATTTTTGTTGGGGTCTTTTGTGGGGGAGAGGGGAAGAAGAAAAAAAAGGAAAACCCAACCAACCAAAAAAACAAAACAAAACCAAAAACAAACACAAGGGACCTAAAATCATCTGCTTCTCATCACTGCAAATTTATCTTTCACCGGGAAGTTCTAACATGTCTACCTTTGAAATGGGTCCAGCTGAGAAGTATACTATTGTTGCACCTTGTCACCACCAAAACCTGACTAAATCCTTCCCAAATCTTCACCAATGCTAATTCATTAAAAATGCAATGGACTTCAGTGGTTGAATTTTCTGAGGAGTCTCTCCCACAAAGCACATTCCAGGCAATGAAACCATAAAAACACCAGCTACAGACAAGGTTGCAACACCCAGGATGGGATTTCCCAGGAGTCACTTGTCAAAGTTAAGGCTCCCCTGAGGTGCAAAGGGTACTTGGGGCTTTCTGACTTCTGGAGTGTTTGGCTTTACAACTTTAACATTACATCCAGGTAGCCTTTATAAAATTATTGCATGACAACAGTATAAGACGTATGAAAACACGTACGTTTTGCAAAAGCATTCCATATTGTCATTATATTCTCTACCAGGCCAGCTTCCACTGTAATGCTTTAAAGTGTTGCCATAAAAATGAACACTAACAAAATTAAATATTTCAGGTTAACAGCTGTTTCAAAGCATCTAGGGTGAGGCTCAGCAGAGGATTTGGGGTCCAGCGCAGATTTATTCTTTAGAACAAAGATGTGAAATACTTACTAAGACTGTTTATTATAGCAGTACATTTCTAAGCTATTGCCAAGAATGTCAGGGCCAATGAAATTACATAAACACATAGCAACAGGCATCCAACTTCTGATCTGATTATTTTTGGACCAAGGTGATCATATGAGGTTTTACAGGCTGGATTGTGTCCAGGAGGGGAAGGAAGACAAATGTTAAGTAATCATGACTGAGGCAGAAGTTGTACTCTTTCAATTCATGATCAGCTGACAAAAACTGATGGCACAGCACAGAACCAAGCATCATTAATCCCAGCCAGTTACTTACCTCCAGTGTATGCCCTGTACTTTAACTGTTACTGCTGTTCTAAAAGGAAAACGAAATAAACCCCAGAGGAATATGGATTTCTGTAATGGCTTATACAGCTCCAGTTGACACAAGCTCTGTGCAGGATATTTCTAGAGACTTAACATCTTGCTGACAAAACGGTAGATGTTATGGATGGATGATATCTGCTAAGCCATCTGTTCTGTTTCATTGCCAAGGCAAAACTCTTCCTACCGCATATTTATTTGACTTTTACAGTAGTTTTAAATACTCTAGTGAAGGGAGCTTCCCTTATTGCCGTGGGGAGGTTTGGCTCATTACAGAATACTTTTCACAGGCAGAATTTTTTTCTGGTGTTCAGCCTAAGCTTCCCCTTTTTAATTGTAACCTATGATGTTCCCTGACCTCCATGCATGTGCCAGTCTCCATGTTTCAGCACACAGGGAAGAGAAGCTGTACACATCAAGGACTGATACACAAATGTTTTTTAAAAACTAAAGAGTGCCTACACAGAGGGTCTCAGACAAAATAGCATCTACTCTCCTCCCAGAGAATGTCAGAACAGTGGAGTCTCAGATTTCTCAGGTATGGGCTATAATTATTGCAGTGTTATTCAACATTTCTAGTAGGTGGAGACAGACAACAATTTCAAGACATCAACCCTCCTTCATCCATATGAAAGCAGCAGCAACTTATTTCTAAGCCAGAAGCTCTGCAGAGGCACAGCAGGCAACCAACCTCTAATCCTCCTGTTTGTGGAGGGTGGAACAGGAGAGGCTGCAGAGACAGAGGAGAGCTGGATGGAGTCTCCCAGCCATCAGCCAGCCTTGTCTCACCACAGACAAACAACTGACCCGGTGTCACACTTTCCACGGGGTGCTCAGACTGGTTCAAAATCACACCTCAAGTTCAGCATTATTGCCATTCTGTTTGAAACTCTCCAGGTAGCATTTTAGTGCACCCCTTTTGGTTTCAATTGTTACACGTCAACAATCCTCAAATCTGCAGTGCTGATAGAAGGATTTTGTACTGCCGTACATCTGCACTGACTACATTTTGTTCTCCTCAAAACTGATTAAGATCTGACATCTTTAATGCTTTCCCTCATTGCCTTTAGCATCTTTCCCTATGCAGAGGTTGTTCTCCAGTGTAAGACTATTCTGTAATAAGGTTAACAACAAGACCTTTTACATTTAATCAGCCTCCTACATCCTTGCTAATTTGTAGATTAGGTAACTGAGGTTAATCATTACAAGATTCAATGTCTGGTTTTGTCCTGGTTTTAATAAGAGTAGCAGAACTCTTCTATGTATTTAAATCTCATTGAACTTGTATACCTAAGTAACATTTAAAACCAACTTGTTGATAACTGATAACTTTTCTACATAGCCTAAGGTTGGGCATTTTTGTGCTTTGTTTTGTTTTCTCCTAGAAGATGAAGCTGACACATGTAATTTCAAGTAATTTCATTACAAATTGCCACTTTCACTATTTCTCACTGTTTCCAGTGGGAACATTACTTGTTTTCAAGGAAGACAGTGGCCCATGGCAATACTGAGAAGTACCATTAATAGAGGCATAAAGTTCATGCATGTATTTTTAAAAGTTTAGTACTGCATCTAAGTACCATATACAGAGTCTCCACTAAAAAATCCTAGGAATCTGTGGCAGTTACTGTCTCCAATGAGATTCTATAAGATTCAGTGGCACATTCTGACTAATCTAGAAATAGATTTGCAGTCCCAGCCCCACAGGTCATTTATTAAAACTACTGTCTCAACTTTTCTATTGCCATACAAACAAAAATCTGGTAACAGCATCCTCTCTTCTGTTCACATCTCCATCTTCTTCTGACTAAATCAGAACAGTCCAAACAACAGAAATTATAAACACCATTGAGTCTAAAAAGTTCTTCTATAAACAACGACATTTTATTACCTACTTTAGATATCTAATTTTAAATCCTTTCCCAGCATACATTTGGTTTTGTATCACACTTCTGTCTTTACCAAATTATCGCATGGGACCACGTCGCTGCGCTACGAAATTCCTTGCGTGCAGCACGGGCAGCCCTGGATTTCAGTGACCGGGAGGAGGAGAAGCGTCCATCCCGCGGCGGGCCACGGCCGCAGCTCCCGCCGCCGCCGCCAGGTGTCGGTCGCGCCGCGCCCGGGGAGCGATCGGAGGCACCGGGATCCATCCCGATCCATCCCGCCCGGCCTCTCACACGCGGCTGGAAGCCGGCGAGGGACGCTGGGATGCATCCAGGGACACTTCCACTCCCGCACGGGTTCCCTCGGCTCCCGCAGCGCGGCTGAAAGCCAAGCGAGAGTCACGGCAAGGGTTTGTTTGAGGCACTCTGACTAAAGCACCCAAGACCTGTAAGCGATATGAACTCGGAAGTGAACTAATTAACCACTTGCTACCTGATTACATATTACCTAATCACAGGCTCAACGGCTGACTCTTCTTTTTTGTCTGGGTATGTAGGTTGGCATCCAAGTAAGGTCAAACTAAGCACCGCTTCTAGACAGAACACAGGAGGAGCGGGATGATAAACCGGGAATGCAACAGAAATGGGGAAAGGTCTGTTGACAGCTTTTTCTGGCTCGTGGGAAAAGCAACAGCTGGGGGTAGGACCATTTTCCCCCCTCTACGATAGCAATGCACTTCCCTTCTATTTTCCCCCAAATCAATGCTGTAAGCATCCCCTCCTGGCACCTCTCTTCTGCCCTACAAAGTGAGCAGTTTTTAATGGAAAATGAGAAGCAGGTAAGACTAGAAGAAGCAGGGGGTGAACACAGGCAGGTGGTGAAGGTGGGAGGAACCGGAAGATCCTGGAGCAGTGGGATTTCCCGGCGCTGTCACTATTGCTGAATCCTGGAGAAGCCCTCTCCATTGCCTGGTTGCTGCTGGAATACTGAGATGTCAGAAGGCCATAACAAAGATAAGGGTAGCAGAACTGATTGCATTGGGAAGGCACGGAACACACATCCATGCGAAAACGCATTCTATTGCCCTCAGCAGTCACAGAGGAACCTGGGTTTAAATTAGATTTTTGGGCAGAAAACAATGAAAACAGCAAAAGTTCCTGTTTGCTAAGTTGTCATACGCTAAGTTGATTGAACAAATTCTCTGCAATATTTACAGGTGACAGGCTGCAGGCAAAGTACCAAACAAGAGAGAAAATTCATTTATATCAGCACAGAATTTCATGCGTTTTCACCAGCAAGTACCAAGAACCAGACAACCATTTCAGAGAGCATCTGTAGACAAATCCAAATGCAGGAAGGAACATTGCTCCTGCTTTTATTAGAAAACTGTCCCCACTAGTAGCCAGTATTTCTCATTCATCTGAGCTGACACTTACAACAGCTTTTGATAGGCTGATGACAAAGTCTGCTGCATTTGGAACAATCCTGTGTACTCTCTTCACTAGTGCTTGTTAAAAAGAGGTGTTCTCAATTATTTTAAATTACATTTTTAAAACTAGTAACATGATGTATTCACATAGATGTTATTTGCTGTGCACAATGCTTTCTCTTCAAAGCTCTAAGACCTTTTAGTTTATTCTTTAAAAATTTATATGCATGCTCACATCAAGTATTATGCAATTAAAGAAAGTCCAGAGGGAAAAAATAAAAATCACTGGAGGTATAGAAAAAAATTGCCTTTGAGGAACGATTACTTTCATAAGTTAGTCTAAAGACTAAGAGAATGAGGTGGCAGCCTGCCAGATTTTAAATATATAAAAATTTTCCACAACTGCAAACGGAAGACTAACCTCTATAGGCAAAGTAGATGGAATAAGAAGTGATGGGCTTACACTGTAAAAAGAGAATTTTAGGGATTTTAGTGGTAAGGGTAGCAAAGTTCTAGGATAGATGGCCTAAAGAACTTGCAAGTCTTCACCAACAAAGATAATTTAAGCAGGTTAAAAATGTCTCTAGGATGACCTTCTATACCATTACAGGTATGACAATATATTAATTACTTTTCTGACATCTTTTCCGTTACACGAATTTATGCAACACTAAGGTTTTGTGATATTGTAAGTTTCATAATGTACAGGTTTGTAGATCATGTTGACTGATCCCTAAAGGAACGCACAACAGTGTTTCCCCTGTGTCCAGTCATACTATAACCCCATGGGAATACTCATTTCTCGTGGACTTTTGCTCTTTCTCCTTCTATGCCCGGCAGAGTCAGGAAAGGCAGAGGCAGGTTCCAAAACCTGAAAGAAAAATAGTAGCCAGGTTCCAGTAGTCACCTATGAGCAAATGAGCAAAACCAAAACGTACTCAAAAGGGGTTCATCTTCTCCACAACCTGAGTTTCAAATAAAGATGCACATTCTGAGAGATTAAAGAAAAATAAAATGTATTTAAGTGGATAATCCCATCATTTTTATGATGTGTGAAGGCTCAAGACAGAAAAGCTCTATCTGGCACAGACAGGTACAGATCCTTGGCTCACAGGAAAATCTTCAACTTCACCTCCTAAACTATTGGTTAACTGTTTAATCTCCTACAAGGCGGGAGTTGTAAGCAACTTGGACTTACCTTTTGTTTGTTTTATGGTTTTTCGATTTAGTGCAAGTTAATTGAGATAGCAGAGACTGAGTTAGCTCACTACTCAGCAGAGACTGAGTTAGCTCACTACTCGGTTAAATACCAGCCCTTTCAGAGAAAGGAGCCCAACATTTACAGTGCTTGATCTGTACCATAAATTGGGACAAGTATTATTTCATTAAATACCTCTATGCCTATGACATGAACTCCATTTCATGCAAAGAAATAGACCCTTGCACAGCTGCCATTCACTTGTTTTGCTCTATTCTGGATTCTCAAGAATGAGCAAAAAAACTGTTTCTTTTTTGCTGATGCAGGCTGTCTGAGTTTGCTCAACCACACATTCAACTCTGCCAGGCAGGGTGGGGCTGAAGTTCGGTTTTTCTAAACATCTCAGATTGTCGTTCTGAAACTCACAGGCATGATCAACTTTGCCGGATTTCCCTTTCATGCTGGAGAGCAAAAATGCAGACGGCATGCAAGGAGCAGCAGAGGAAAAAATAATAACTGCAGCAATCATTCATTTTTCTCAACAGTTCCAACACCACTTCCATCCAAAGTCATGGTAAATCTTTCACTGACATCAAGAGTGCAAAGTCTGACCCAGAGATAGTGCCAATGTGTTAGGCTGTGACCATTGAGAGGGTCAGATGCAGGCCTTGTCTAAGTGGGCTGAACTTTTATCAACTTTGATGGAACATCCACCACCTAGTACCAAGAACAAACTTGATCTGAGTGTAGTCTCTGCATTAAATGAGTATCATCCTTGCATTACTCTTGCAGTGTCCTTTCTGCTTTATGATGCTTTCCATTCATAGTCCCATTGCTAATTAACTATTGTGTAATAAAAAAGACTAAGCAAAAGTACCTTCTAGAGACCAATCAGCAGAGTCCTGTGACAGTCCTTATGAACAAGGAATTGGGATGACACCCTGAGCTGCTTTAAAAAACCAAACCAAACCAAACCAACAAAATAAAACACTTATGAAAAGCAAGACAAAAAATATGAACTTTCATCTTTGTCCAGAAAAGACAAGTAAATAGTCTAATTTCAACTTCCTTAGAACTTTACATATAAAAGCTTGCTTTTGAAATTCACAGAGAAACCACAAACGGAACTGTAGTAATGCCTCTGCAATCAAAACAGCTTTGCGTACATCTGCATGCCTGGGGGCAGATAAATTAGAGTATCTAGGGCTGGAAGGATGAAAGACAAATCAAGTCCAGACAGCAGCTAGCCATGTTAGCACTGCTGAAACTTGTAAGCCACAGAAAATATGGTACATTAGCTTAGGTTGCCTTGTGGTTACCCAGCTTTACAGCATTCAGGCTCAGCTGACCAGGTCAAAGCACAGAGGAGACGTGTCTGCACTTGACATACCTTCCATGTGAAAGGTGAATTAAATTCAAACACAAACCTCCAGAAACATGTAGCTACAAATGGAAAGAAGAAGGGCAGCCTGTTCTTCTGGTCTTCTTTTGCTTTTCATCTAACTTACTCTTCAAACTTCACCTTTGAGAACTAATAAATTCACCAGATACTGCAGCAGCGTTTTAGAGATTGCTGGGATCAAGGCACACGAAAGCCCAAGCCTCTTCCCTAAATCACTCTCCAGATCAAGCTCGTTTAACTGAAATGTAAACGCACACACAGCCACTCAGAACCAGGAGTCAAAGGCAAATGACAGTGTTTACATTCTCCTCTCATATATCATCAGCGACAGAAACTGCTGTACCTCAACCACAACTAGCCAAACAGGCCAGACATTTCTTTGTAATGGACACAGCAGTAACATACAGTCTGTGAGAGAGTGACTGCATCCCTGAGTATCATCCTAATAGCAAGGGAAATCTGCTCATGAACCCCTTATGAATTATGTTTATGAACACCTCTGTTAGACCAAAATTTTATTTAATTTGCAGGATTTATTTATCCTCCACAACCTCCACCTTTGTCTAAAAATTCCAAGTCTAACAGCAGGGCTAATGGCAGAGTGCAAACAATCTCTAGGGGCAGTCAATTTACACAGTATTTCCAGGCCAGCATGCCATGAGCCAAAGAGGGTCCACAATCAGAACCAAAGCCAGCTCAGCAGCTAGCCACCCTAGAAGAGAACTGAGCAGAAACCTAATACAAGTTGGTTTCCCTCTTCATGTAAAGAGTTCATTTTTTGACATCCTCTCCACACCTATAACTCAACAAAATGTAGGGATTACGGTGTTACCTGAATGTGCAAGTTTTCCAAGCTTTTTAAATGTCATAAAGACTCAGAACATGTTCAAGTTATAATTGTATTACTTCCAAAACCCTGGCACATGTGGACCTGCTTGATGTACCCAAGCAATGCTCACAGGAGTGAGCATTTTTCAGTTTTTTTCAGTTCCCTGACTCTGAACAGGAGGTCTCATGCACGCAAGTATATCAGTGCAAATCCTATTTCTGATTTGTGGGAACTCTTCCACTTTCAGTTTCATTAAATTATTGCCAAATTCTGATCATAGTGAGGAAACACAGTTAAGGCATTCCAGTTGATTGATGGAAAGAGGGAGAACTCACGCTGGTGAGTTCTGACTGCCATTATTTTGAAGTTAATATTGTTTTTTTCCTGACTCATTGTATTACAACAATGACATTCACTGAGAAGGGAAGGAGCAGTTTTATTACGTTGATTTCCCATAACAGAAAGAGAGTAGAGGCCACACACAAGGCTGCAAGTAGCACAAAATGCCTTTACAGCTAAAAATTCTTTGCTGTTTGTTCCACTTTCCTCTGAAGACAAGTGTAGATCAGAGCCATATTAGCCTCATTTCATGCAGGGACACAGTCAAACAGGACAGAAAGCATGACTTATAGGAACACTTACACTTTCTCCAGTGTACCTGCATGACTTTGTTTGTTTGAAGTCCTTTCTATCCCTACAAATAAATGCTTTGATTAAAGGAACCAGTCCCAAGGAAACTTCTTCAAGAAGGAAGATTAAAACAATGGTTATTTTATCAACGCAGTATCTGCATAAATGCACACAAAATGAACAAAGGCCAGTGTGAAGGTTGCTTGATAACGTGTGGGAGAAAGCTGGGTTCTGTCCCTGAGCAAGCATTAATTTGTATCATAATTCCCAAGGTGTCAGGCTGGGGTGGTACCAGACTGTTCTGTGTCTTGCGTCTTCAGTAACCTGTTCCCAGAAGGCTGCCCACAGGTGGATCAAGATAACACTCAGGTTAAGTCTGAAGGACCACAGTAAAGGCAAAAGTGAAATAAACACTTAGTCTATGATCTGTGCCTCAGCTTTTGCACGTGCGCCCAATGAATTTTCTAATTAAACTCCAGCTACCAAGACTTCTTTAGTCTGGGCTTTAATTTCAAATAGCAGCATCTACTCTGCCTGCATTTCAGCAGGGGAATTGTCTTGTAGCCACAAATACTTACACGAGCACACAAACCCACCACAACTACTGTAAATCTACACGGCTCCCACACAAACAGCACAGCCCCCCACAGTGTGAGGGGACAAATCAAGCTAGACCAGAGGTCTTCCTTCCTCTTGGACACAACGCCCGAGAGGCCCTTCCCTACCTCGCCCAGGCTCCCTGCGGCACGGCCTCGGCCCTACGGCCTCCCACAGCCGCCGGCTGAGCTGCTGCTGCTTCAGCCAAGTGAAAATAAAAATCGAGTTTTCAACAAGAATCCTTTCACAAACAATCCTACACCGGCAAAATATACTTGGGGGGGGGTGGGGGGGTTGGGCAGAAGAGAAAGTAAGGAGAAGAGAAGGAGAAGAGGAGAAAAGACTTCTGTTTGCTTTCACATTGCCACAAAGCTCTCCCTTCCTGGCAGCAGAGGCTGCCCGGGGCGCTGGAGATGCCCATGGCAAGGGGTCCCTCGCTCCGCCTCGGCCCGGCCGCTCACCACGCCTCAAAGGCTGCTCTGAAGCGGGTGATGCGGTGCTCCTGTGAAATACTCTGCAGTAAATGGACTTGTTTAAGTACTTAAGCACCAGCGAAACCACTGTCTCTGAGAAAGCCTGGCTGGCCTTACAGCTGCCGCGCTTGACTTCTCAGCTTTTGGGCTTGGGCTTAACACCCGCTGCCTGAGCCGGCGCTGGCGGAGCCGGGTGGCATTTCTCGCTCACTGAGGCGCTGCTGAAACCCTTCGAGGGCTGAGAGGCGCGGGGGCTGCAGCTGCAGCTGCAGCAGCGCGGGTGCAGCCCGGGGCAGTCTTTAACTCCTGCGAGACCCTTTAAACTTCTCCCCGTCACACCACACGCTTTTTTGTTCACGTGCTTATCATCAAGATAAAAGCGATTTTCAGTGCTCTTTCTGTCTGTTCGGGTTGGTTTGTCCTGTCGGTTCGGGGATGGTCGCGGTATGCCCGCTGTGGCTCTGCGCTCCCCGCGGCCCCGGCCCCGGCCCCGGCCCCGGCCCCGGCCCCAGATAGCGCCGGGAAGCGCCGGGGAAGGGAAACGCGGCGCAGGAAGCGCCGGGCCGGGCCGGCAGGAAAACCGTGCGGAGCGCAGGAACAGCACGCAGGAAGGGGCCCGGGGGCGAGGGCAGCGGGATCCGTCTCGGTGGCCTCGAAAAGGGCGCGGAGAGGAAGGGAGGGTCGTGTTCGCCTCCAAACGTGCCCGTCGGAGCCGCTGCTGGCCTTTCTGAGGGCTGGGAGCCGCCGTTCCCGGCCCCGGGCGCTGTGCTCGGAGCTGGGGGGCGGCGGGGTGTGACTGCGGGTGCCGCAGGAAAGAGCCCGTGCTCAAGTGCAGAAGTCGTGCTTCTTGAAAGAAAAAAAATACAATAAAACCCAACCACCCTTAATTATATTCTGAAATACTGAGGTACTTTGAATCTTCAAACATCAAGATACTTTGAAAATACTCTAAAATACTTTACATGTTTTAACTGGTTCTGGTTTCTATAGACAGACTGCTTTTTGTCTGGAGCTTTAAAAAGTTTCCTTTCTGTACCACCCAGCATACTTCCATAGCGTAGCTGCTGGGCTGAGTATTGTGTTTCCCCATTCTCGCCGATGTGGTGAGAAAAGGCTTTGCTCACTGAGCCTTTTATGTTAGTTCATCCTATTAAAGCGCCTTGCTTTGTTGTCCTCTGAACCCTCTTTAATGCCTGTGCATTTTTCAGCAAGTTTAGTGAAAAGAAAAACTTTATCCTGTATCATTAAAGAGTCCTGACTAGAGCCACATTCACTGATGAACCATTTCAAGTTGAAATATTCACTGTTCCTTCACTATCACCTTAGTTGTGCAAACAAGTTCTCTTCCTCACACCTATGTTACTAGAAGAATAAAATTCAAATATTTTTGCTTGGGAAATGGACAGTCTCTGAGATGAAGGGTAATCTGAAAGATTTCCTCAAACCACATTTGCAATATGACATATAAAAACAGTAAGAGAGCTAATAACATGCAAAATGTATTGAATTTCTGAGAGTAGCAGAAAAAAAAAAGTTGTTACACTTTTTGGAACAGAGTTGTAGGCTGCTTTGAAGTAATGTCTCTATGCCAACATAGAGCATTTGTTCAAAAGGTGCACGGATCATATAACCCTGATCAGAAAGAGAAAATACGCACTAGCTGCAAGCAATTTCTTATCTTGTGCCTAAACCAGCAGAAGTGGGAGTTGTGATGGAAATAAAAAACATATAAAAGTGCCTGGTGTTTGGGAAATGGGTTACATAGATTCCTTGTGTAACAGGCATCAAAGTGGTCACTAGATTAGCAGAAATCGTTAGACCATAGTTGTGTCTTGCCTGAAAGCGTGAAAGATAATGCAGGCTGTGGTGAGTTGTTTTTAAACGCTTCATCAGACTGTGTTTTCCAGCTAACATCTTGATCCTTCTTCCAAACACGAGGATAGAGTTGCAGATGTTGGTAGAATTTATTTTCTTTTTCCCACCTTAGAGTAACTGATACAGCAGCATCCAGCTCATCAAAGCACAAGGAAATACTGCAAGTAGCTGGGTAATAATTGACCTGGCAAACTCTCCCCTTTATTCAAACTGACACAGATACCAGCTCTTTGAATAGTACCACAAAATTCAAAGTATTCACTTGTAAACATCCCTGTGTGTCTATTATACATATCTCTCTGTGGGAGGGTTCATGAGACCTTGCCCAGAGTTGCTCAGGAAAGAGTTACAGATCTAAAGATAGAGTTCACAAGTGAAAATTCTCAAAATCCTCAGCTTTGTGTCTGCGTTACCACAGAGGATTCCTTCATTTCAAGTAGAAAATATCACATTGTAGTCCAGCTCCCTCCCCCAACAATCCCAAATTGCCCCGGAACCTGTTCTCCCATATACTCTCAATCACAACCTTGTGCCAAATACAATTCTTACATCATCAAAATTTTTATTGCACATTCTATGTAACCATATAAATTCTATTTCTATCGTTTAAAGCAATTCACACCCTCACCTTCTTATTATTCAGCTCTAGCTGCTCAGTGTGGGCAAGAATCTGTCTGAGATAGTATTCCAGCAATTCGCACCACTGTCCTGCTAAGTCAAGAAGTCTTGGCTTATGCCAAGTGTTTCTGTGTTTAAGAGAGCAAAACTACCTTTAGCAGACAGCTCAGGTCAGGACCTGTAAGTGTCAGCTGTCAGCTGTGGTTCACACCAAATTTTTCCCAGGTAGTGAAACAGTTTTCATCCATGATTTCACAAAGCCCAGCAGGTAATTTTAACCCAGTATTTATTTGGTGATTTCCCTCTAGCCTGCATTTTCCAAATGTCCATTTGTTTTCAAAGCTGTGCATTCGGTATTTTAATCCCACTTTAGCTGAGTAGAGTGATTCTGAATAAACACTGCAATTGCTACAGACACATCTTAATATTTAATGTGGCTTGGGTCACACACGTTTCTGACAAGCTGTTTTTATGTACAGTCATTGTGCCGTGCACCTAAAAATGGGTCTTCTCCAAGCCATCATTCACAACAGCTCAAAATAAATATTAGCCTTTGTATCAGGTTCCCATTATGCGACTGCTACCCCAGGCTCAGTGGAAGGTTCACAGAGGATTGACAGAGCTTTGTGAGCTCTGCTTTATTAGGACTTTTCCATGCCGGAGCATTCCTGGGTGTGGCTGATGGGATTTCCTGGCTTTTTGTCTCATGAAGGTAGCACGGAAACTCCAAGTGCAAGGAAACACTTCCAGCTTTGCTCCCGTGTAGGGTTTTTCAGCAGAGTAAGAGATCTGGAAGTACAGAACAGGCTTTGGGAACTCTATTAATTTCATTTTCAAAAGAAAAAAACCAACGAAACAGTATGGGGAATGACTGAAATACAATAGATGTTTTCCTGGCAAACTTCAGAACCTTGGGGAATTTCCAGCATTTCAGAGCTGAGCAGGTTACATAGCTCTGGTTTGCATATCCATGTTTTTGAATGCTTTGTCAGTTTGACCCTTTTTACAACATCTGATAATGCCTCAGCCCATACAAAATGCAACCAGTATTGAGATCTTTCAGGCCAGATCAGGAATTAAGAAGTGTTACAGTTGGGCAATCCCTGTATTTCTTAAGTGACAGGGTAAGAAAAGGATGGATAACAGTATTGTTACACCTTTCTGTTCTCTAGTTTTAGTCCTGGCAGCCTGTGGTGTACAGCAAGCCCAGGGTTAGTTCCTGCTGAGCAGCCTGTGGGGCATCCCGGCTACAGCCCCTCTCTTGCTCAATATACACCCTGCTATACCTGGCTCTCACACAGGAATACCTAGGCAGGGAGTTGCCAGGGAAGTAACAGACAGATTTGGTGATAATTTTCTATCCCTGTTCTATTCCTTGCACTGGAAGAACAGCTAGGAAAAAGAATAAACATCAAAGGACCAGGTTGCTCCAAGTAATTCAGGCCATTCTATTTCACATAGACATTTGGTACAATGCGCCTTTTCAGTTCTCAGATCATTTTCTCTGCCTGTTTGTCACACGGCCATCACCAGGACAAAGCTACATGCTCTTTCCATGCACACAGAAGGCAGACCAGGGCTTGGAAGAGTGCTTTCTCACTGCAGCCTCAAAATTGTGCTGTACCTCTGGCCTAATCTGCTGGTGTATGGGAATGCATGGCCATGGCTGAGGAGCTGCAGGGTTCCCCCCAAGGAGCAGGACAAAATGGCCTTATTTTCTTCACAGCAGGAACCCTTACTGTTATTAATGTTATTATTTTATTGCAGTTATTGTTGCCTGTCCAAATCTTGTCTACATGCATAGATGTGGCGTGTCTGTGGAGGAAGCAGATTTCAGTCATTGTGACCAGGAGCATAGGAAATGCTTCACCTGTGGCCCAGTGCCCCACTCTGGTGTGTGCATATCTGTTATTGCGTGAATTACGTAGGGCTTTGAGTTCCCTCCCAGAACTGGGCTCCCATCACACAGTCACCTCCATAGGGGAAACTGTCATTTTCCACACAGGCCCACAGTGCTTAGATGAGACAGATAAGAAAGGGATACAGAACCATCAGCAAAGGGAAGTGACTCACCTGTGGGCTATCAGCTCCCACTGCAGAAACAGGGTGGTAGTCACAAGGGGTCAGTGGCACAATCTGTGATGACACAGCTCAGCCCTTGTCACAGGACCTCAGATGTGTGGGGCAAACAACCTTAATGCCTGTAAGGCTTCAGGAGCAGAAGGGCCCCAGTCCATTGGATAAAAACACCCCTACAAATTCAGATGTCTGTGTGCATTGCCTCATCCCCGTACAGTGCCTTTATTTACTCACTGGTAGCATGAGGGTTTAGCTTGGACTTTCATGGTTTGTACATTTTTGGTGCTCTGCACAGAAGTGACTTTATCCCTGGGACAAAGCAGTGCTTTCTCTCATGACTGTCAGCACCCAGGGTAAACCATCCCTGCCCAAATGAAGGCCTGAGCCAAGAGACACTTTATCTTGTGCACAAATACAGATTTGACGTTTTTTCCAGCCCTGCTCAGGTCACTAACTAAAAGGCTAGGAAGTGAGCACACATGAAATCATTCCTTCCGTACAGGCAGACAGATGGAGAGAAATTCCAGCCTGTTTCCACTCTTTTGTCTTCAGGGCATTTTTGGAATTTCCTTCAGGAAGTGAGGTTATGACCCAGAGCCTTCCTCGGTGAGTAGGCTCTCATTTCCCACAGTAAACCCTGCACAGCGATGACATACTGTACGAGAAGGTGAGGTTTATCTTCACACTCCAACTGCATCCTGTATGAGCTCCATGGAACTTAAAAGTAATACTGAGAGGGAACAGCAACAAGAAAGGAAATGGAAGTCAAACCCTTGGAAGAAGTAACACGGTATCCATGCAGCTACACTGCCATGGTCTCTGCTGGCAGACCCAATGGAGCTGCAGCACTTGTGTAGTTTAGGCCATCATGCTGTGTTTCACAAACTTCCTTGACGTTTGCGATAAGCCAAGAATTGAACTTATGAATTATATTGGTGATACAAGTGAATGACTTCACTTTTCTACTCTAGGCAGTCGTGGTAAAACTGGCAGGCATCTGGTTTTCCTTCTGTTTGTACTTCATTGGCTACCAGAGGAGGATTGCTATTGTAGAGGTTTTCCTAGTAGCATTTTCAGCCATACAGCACATGCTGACAACAAAGTTACAGTTTAAAACTCATTTTGTATTTTACATGATCCTGTGACATTACACGTTATGTCCCCACAGAATTGACTTAATCCCAGCATGTAGTAAAATCAAGGAATTCTTTCACTGACTTCTGTCAGCAGGAAACCACACCTGGCATGAAACGACCACCATAGTACAAAACTGCTAGTAATCTGATAATAGAATCATTTAAAAAATCAGTTTATTAATGTTTAGAAGTCAATAAAGCTATGTGCAAATTGAACAATAAAAGTCAGAAACATTTTAAATACTATTTTTTAAACCAGAAAAAAAACCCCCAACAGTTTAATTGCACTGGAAATTTTACTACAAAGGCAATACCTTTTCTTTACAAAATACCAGTCAGAGGAGTTGCTGATGACTGTAGATCAGTCAGTTGCTCTCAGCTATCCCAGATATACCACTTTTGTTATAGTAATACTCTAGGCGCACGAAGACTCCTGTATCTTATTTACATTGTACACATTCAACTCCATTAGCACAGGTTAGAAAAACAGAGAAGTAAAAATTTCTGTAAAACAAATACATTCAATTTAATGACAGGTACTTCTTCCATGATAAAATACAGACATCTTTGCTGCAATTATAAACATTAATAAAATGTGCCAAAATGTATTGCATTTTGTTATGGAAGTGCATTTATCTATAGTCATTTCACTTCAACTTTCTTTTTATTTTTTCTGAAACCCGACGTACTCTTTTCTGATTTTCCAATTGATCCTTACTTTTGGAAAGATTGTGAACCTGACACTGAAATACCCCTTCAGTTTTTAGCTCTTCTTACTTAAGCAAAAATCCCACTGTTGCCAATAGTATTTTTTACTATTGCGTAGACTTTCAGTCATCTTGAAGAGAAATGATGTTTAATTCTACCTTGCATTTTTCATGATAATGCAGTTTATTTAATGCTATAGAATAAAAAGGCAATCAAAATATGGGGCCAAATGCCATTCTGAGCTACTCCATTAAATCTGATGCAGCCAATGGAATTGTACAGGTGAAAGTAACTGCAGAATCTAGCGCATGGTCTTCAAATGTAATACAGACTGACAGCAAAAATTCACAGCTATGATCTTGCTAAGTAAAATCCCAAGAGCTTTGGACTCTGTAAATAAAACCTTATGACTTAACGAAAAGCTCTGCGAAATTATGCCAATTATGGTTGTATGTGGTCTAAGTTATGTTTGTGTGATCTCTTTCCATGTTATGTGCTAAACAAACACACTTCTTACCAACGATACCAGGGCCACCACTAAATTCAGTACAGAAAGATCTTTGTGTCAGTGGTTTGCTGTGAAGAGAAAAAACTTCACATTCTTCTCACAGGGGAAAAAAAAAAAGATTGATTCTCCCCTTCCCTCCTCCCCCTCTCTCTTTCTCTCACACACACCAGGCATCATTTCACCAAGGCATCAGTCTTTCAGAGTTACTAAGGAGATTTCAGGATATGAATGCGCCTGACAATCCTGAACTGCCTCAGTGCAAAGACAAAACATGCTCCAGGGAAAAAGATTTTCAAGCCAGAACAGTCTGTCCCATTTCTTGAACTCCAGCCTCGCAAGTGCACCGTTTGCCTCATTAGAACTAATGCTACTTGCTCACTCAGCCCAATGCTGCTGCTGTGAGCAGGAGGCGTCCCAGCTCCCTGATTTCAGAGGAAGGCTCTGAAATACACCCCCATGGTTACTCCTAAGAAGATGAGGTAACATTGCCTGAAGACATGATGGTTTCAGGATGTTCACCGTCCTCCTTCTGTGGGTGTGAGGAGTTGTCAGACTTACTCCGGCTGAACTCCATCCCCCCAATGATTGGCCGTTTGAATTTGGTCCCAGAATCTGCTGGGGGACATTTGCAGCAGCACAAAATCTTGATGAAAGCCCTGCGCATCTCTTTGTTTGTCAAGGTGTAGATGATAGGGTTCGTGGCTGAATTGAGTACGGCCAGTACTAAGAAATACTCTGCTTTATAGAGGATTGGGCAGGCCTTCACTTTGCACCCCACATCCAGTAAAAGCAGGATGAACAGAGGAGCCCAGCAGGCAATGAAGACACTCAGGACTATGATCACTGTCTTGAGCAAGGCTAGTGACTTTTCTGAGCTCCTAGTAGCTTTGGTAATGTTTTTCCGAAATGTCAGCCTGCGGCTCCTAGTCCTCACCATGGAGTAGATCCTGCAATAGAGGACGACAATAGATAACAAAAGGCCAGTGAAAACGGTTGTGCAAAAGAGAATATAGTGCTTGTGGTAGAGAGGCAGCACGGTGGAGCAGTTGGACAAGAGGTTCTTGCAGTTCCAGCCCATGATCGGGAGTCCCCCGAGGATCGCGGAGATGACCCAGCACGCACTGATCAGCAAGAAGGAGCGGAAGCTGTTGCTGCCATTGTGGAGTTTCATCTTCAGCATGGTGATGTATCTCTCAATGGCAATGGCCAACAAGCTGAACACAGAAGCTGACAAGGCAACAAACATGCTGCCTTCTCTTACAAACCACTGGTTGGGGGTCAGGCTGTAGGTTTTGTGTCCAGATAGCAGGAGGTTGGCAGTGTAAGCCACACCAGCCAGCAAGTCTGAAAGAGCCAAGTTCCCAATGAAATAGTACATGGGTCTGTGAAACTTCTTGGTTTTCCAGATGGTAAGCAAGACAAAAATGTTCTCTAAGATTATAAAGCAGCAAATGATGATAAAAACCACCGATGTAATTTTAATTCCAGTGTCCACACTCTCATTTAGCTTTCCCGTGTAATTATAATGCTCTTTAATGACATAGTTGACATCAGTGTTGGTGGGGTTGCTGGTGACCTTCTGCGGGGCAGTGGTGCCGGAGTTCATGGTGCCTGGCTGGGGACTGCTCCCCCAGCGGCCACCGGACGGTGACGCCGACCGCAAACCCGGTGGCTGCCCTGCAGCTCCTTGGCGCCACAGCCTGCCCGGCACTGCTGCACAGCCTCAGAAACTGAAGTCCTGAGAACAAGAGGCACAAAACCCACAGTTAAAAGAAGGAAGACAAACAGTGTAGCAAATGCTGAAGGGTTTAAGATAATTTGGTATCTGTGTGCATCACAGTCATAAATACATTCACACGTGAATCAGTTTCATTCAGCTGGTAAAATACGTTTAAAAGGTGGTTAGGCATATTCAATAGGTAAAGCTAGTAAGACAAAAAAAGTTCTGTCACGCAGAACTGAACAAGTTGGAGTCAGCAAGGACTGCATTACCGGACTTCTTCCAACACAAAAGATCTCAAAGCTCCCCAGCAGTAAGTTCTAGTCTTTTTTTCTTCAGCGGGAAATACAATGGCAGAGATTTAGAAAGGGAAAGGGCTTGCTTGATTAAATTTAACTCCAAATGTATGAAAGTCTGCACAGAAATTACTTGACAGGAGACCCGTATTCTCCTCTATTAATAAAGTCTGAATACACTTTGGAAGGGGGTAATTATGCAATTTACTGATGCCATCTCAAACAGTGATAAATGCACTGATGTAAATATAAACAAGAGATCGTCTCAAAGCTGTAAACAGGAAAGGGGTGCCCTTGGTAAATACAAGTAAGAACATGCTTTACAAAACCCACAGCAGTATAAAGTTTAGAAAAGCAAGAAAAATATGTAATTAAGCTAGAGAGCAAGCCCATTCCATGGGTCTGAAACAAAGAATGTCAAAAAACCCCTTGCATTTAAATAACTAGTATTGCGAGCTTTTGAAATGGGCATAATTAAGGAATACACATATAGAAGAAACTCCCTTTACATATAAAGGTTTTGTAGTGGACCTTTAAAAATAATTAAACCCATAATATCACGCAAGGAAAGAAGAACAGGCAGATTTGTTAAACTACAGCCTAAGCAGGGCAAAGCAAGAGGTGCGAGACCAGTGGGTTCAGCTCCCTGATCTATTCCCGGGTTCCAGTCCGCACCGCTCCTGCGCTCCAACCCGCACCGCTCCTGTCCCGCACCGCTCCTGCGCTCCAACCCGCACCGCTCCTGTCCCGCACCGCTCCTGCTCTGCTTCGGTCTCTAGCGCGCGTGGCTCCCGTCCCGCACCGCCTCCGCCGGACGCGGCAGCCAGCCGGGCACGCCGAGGTCCAGGCAGCCTCCTCCCCACCCCTTCTATTTTGTTTCGTGGCCCCGAGGGTCGCGCCGAGCGGGGACTGCAGCGCTGGGGACTGCGAGCCTTACCTCGCTCAAGCGCGACGCGGAGCCCAGACCGGCCCCGCACATCTTGCGTGCCCGCGGAGCAACTCCGGTGGGCGGGCTGGGGGGCTCGGTGGTTTTAATGTTTCTGCAGCTGCCGCTCTCCACCCCGTTTCCGATTCCCTGTCTCCTCCCTGCACGGACCTGCACGCCCAGCCCGGCCCAGCCACCGCCGCCGGGACACCCCCGCCCGCCGCCCCGGCCCTGCCCCGCCCGCCGGGGCGTGAGCAGCCGCTGCTGTGCTGGGCTGGTACAGACCCCGCGGGGCCGCAGCGGGCAGCATAGGAAGGCGTGAGGCGAAGAACTCCCCCACGGGACCCCCTCGCCCTGCCGGCCGGGGGACGCGGGGAGGGGACGCCGCGGCCGGGCTCCAGCCGTCTCCGACCTGGGAGCCACCGCCTCCCGCCACCGGGCGCACCCGGCATTCCGGGGAACGAGGTGTTGGCACGGCCCGGCCGGCTCCGAGCACGGCTCCTGCGCCTCGCGGGGTGCCGGGGGCAGCTTCCCGCCCGCCCGTGTTTCTCGCCCCCCGAGTAGGTACAGAAAGGCTAAGGCCAAAGGCAGGATCCCTTTGGAGCTATGCTACCTCCGTTCTGTCTCTTAGAGGACAGTGTAAGTCATGTTTAAGGAGACACCTGGAAGAAGCTCTTCCATTTTCTCACTACACCAACGTGTGTTTTTGCTCTGGCAGGCCCGGTGGCTGCCACCCGCACTCGTGGCCTGCAGAGTGACTCACCAGCGGCTCCCCCCGGGCAGGCAGCAGCCCGATGGGGCAAGGATGGTGCCAGGCTGCACGCTGGGGGGCAGAAGCCAGAGCTGGGCCATGGGGGATAAGCTCAGTTTCTGCCACTGTCAAACAGCACCAGGTGTTGGTGTTTACACATGAAAAAAAAAAAAAAAAAACAACAAAAAAAT
>VZTH01013960.1:1217475-1314637 GCA_013397815.1 Aleadryas rufinucha
AAAACCAACCTCTGTCTGTTCAGAGAATGCTGTAAAATACCTACATGTTTGAAAGTAGGAAGTTTTAAATACATTTTTTTAGAAACAAAATTGGCAATGGCAACTACTTAACACTGTTACCACTGTATTACATAAAGACAGAGACAGAAGTAAGTTTAGGTTTTATAATTCCATCTCCCTTCAAACTTTTAAAAGAAAAACCATCTTTGTTGTACGTGAAATGCCAGCTCTGGTGGTATTCTACTGTTGCACTTACTGCAGAAATTTTCCCCTTCCTTCCTTGCTCTGCTTTTGTTAACTCCAAACTGAAATGCAAAAGAATATCACAATAGGCCAGAGCTCAATATATTAGGTCTCTCTGTTTATAGCATCGTGCCCATCAATTAGCAGTAGCAGTTGTTATGGGGAAGCAGCTTTCCTCTGAAAGACAGTGCGAGTACTCGACCCTCAGGAAGAGGGTCCTTCTCCTATTTATGCTAATAGTCATGCTTCGATTGCTCCACGCCTCTCCCAGAATGACTCAGATAAATTACACCGGCAAACAGACATTTACTCTTCCACCACAAAGCTAGAAACTTGAAAAGTTATTTAGCCTCCTGAGAGCCTGGAGGAAAGTACAGCCGTTAAGTCACAACTGTCAGAAAAGGCACATGAGATAAATCATGCTTGAGGTTGACATATGCATCCCCTGCAACTGCCTGACATACCCCAGATATTTCAAGGTTTCCCCCTTATTTATCTAATATATAGAAAATACTAAATAAAAGTGCATTCATTAGGCATTTTTCTCTAGGAAATAATTCTCACATAATTTTAAGTAAGAGGAACATATTAAAGGAACATGCTTTAATTAAAGGATAGAATGACTCAGGGTTTCATTAGTCAGATGTGCAGGCTTTCATGTTCAAGCTACTGGTTACCAGCTGAGAGGACACCAACTCAGAGACTTGACATCCAACAAATTAATTGTCAGAGTCTGTGTAAAATCACAGACCCATAGAATGGTTTGGGTTGGAATGGACCTTAAAGATCACCCAGTTCCTACTCTGCTGCCATGGGCAGGGGCACCATCCACTGGGCCATGATGCTCAAAGCCCCATTCAACCTCGCCATGAACACTTCCAGGGATGAGACATCCACCCTTTCTTTGGGCAACCTGTTCCAGGGCCTCACCACCCTCACAGCAAAGAAATTCTTACCAATATCTAAACTAAACCTACTCTCTTTCAGTTTGAAGCCATTCTCTCATCCTGTCACTACATGCTCTTGTAAAAAGTCCCTCTCCAGCTTTCCTGTAGGGCCCCCTTTAGATACTGAAATGCCACAACAAAGTAATCCCAGAGCCTTCTCTTCTCCAGGCTGAACAAACTCAGCTCTCTCAGCCTTTCCTCATAAGAGGTGCTCCAGGCCTATGATCATTATTTGCATCTTTCCTCTGGACCTGCTCTGACAGGTCCATGTTTTTCCTGTGCTGAGAACCCCAGAGCTGGGCACAGCACTGCAGGTGGGGTCTCACCAGAGCAGAGCAGAGGGTCAGAATCCCCTCTCTTGACCTGCTGCCCACACTACTTATGGTGCAGCCCATGATACAATTGGCTTTCTGGGCTGCAAGCTCACACTGCCAGGTCATGTCCAGCCTCTCATCCACCAGCACCCCCACGTCCTTCTTCATCTCTGCTTCTCTCAGCCTATAGTGATACAAGGAGTTGCCCCAACCAAGGTGCAGCACTGGGCAAAATATGCAGGCAATTTCAGTTCCACTCCAAAAAGTTGGGTATTTGTATCACAAAAAGCATCATTAAAGTTAGATGACCACACACATTTACAGCCTTCTTGACATCTTGCCAGAGGGAAAACTGAAATATAGCTTCACCCTTTACAGGCAAATGAAGTCAGATCAGCTAGATTTCCACTGAAGGCTGTCTAAACTCTCAGAGAAGATAGGTTAACATGGCTCAACTGCACAGGTTCTAACCTGTTTACAAGGGCTCAAACACAAACACAGGCAAACTCAGGTTGGTCCAGCCAACTCTACCAAAACTAGTTGCTGGTTAAGTGTTTAGTGAGGGGTTTTACACCAGGGTTATACTCCAGCCTCACCCCGAGAGCAAGCCACCAACAGAATGAGAACTCTTTTTCTCAGTATCTCTCCAACTGCCTGGTCTGCGGATAAGGAACCTTGTACTTCTACTACAGAAATCCAGTGTACATACAGCTCCTTTGAGAACTTGACTCTGGAACTGCCTACGGTCAGAATATGGAGAAAGAACAACACAATGTTATTCATGCATTTCAGAAATAACCAGAATGCAGGTCTTGGTCAAATGCCAGTAGGAAGGCTGCACACATCAGGACACCAAACTGACACATAACAGATGCCCCTCACCTGGGGAAACTGGTTTAAAAAAATGTTCTGCAACATGTCTACTGGCTAGCATAAAGGGGCAGATGCATTTTTCATAGGGATCCTGAATACGTACATGCTCTTAGGTAGTTTTTAGGATGAGCAGAAACTCATGTTTTAGGGAATGTCAAGAACAACAACAAAATAATACTGACTCTGTGTGACAGCCAAAGTTCCTGTGGAACTTCCAGTGAGAATTTAGTGTGGTGGGGATTGCAGAAACCTGGATAGTCACAGAGCAATTTCCTTGCAGCAAAATGCTTTGATCTTGTCAGAAAAGAAGCTGTAAGCTGGGGTCCACCCAATGCCTGCATACCAAAAGACTGGTGGCCTCTGACAACACCAGACCAAACTCTCCCAGTGCTGCTGGACAACTCACAATTGCATCAGAGTGTCTGAATACTATCCACCTTGAAAAGATAGTGACTCTCCCCACAAGAGAGATTAGCAAAGGATTTTTCTCCAACACATCATTCTTTTGAACTTTAAAAACTCTTTGTCCATATAAGCAAAAACTACTTTTATTCATTCTGATGCCACTTAGGTCACAAAGGGAGCCATTTCTCTCTGAAGTGCTAGGTCATGACAGGAGATTACTGAAACAGTACCAGAGTGCAGGTTTAGTCACCAAGAAAATATCAAGAGTGGCCTGCAGAATCCCCCAAAATTCTCATGACTAGAAGAAATATAAAGTCAGATTCATTATTCTGCTAAAATCCCTGAACAAATATTCCATATTTTAAATCATTTGTCAAGATTTACATGCCTTGTAGCATGTTCTTATGTGCCTTCATGTAATTAATACTTTTCAAAATATGTAAGGAAAAAACCCCAAAACCCTAATTTGTTCAAATGTGCTCAAGTGATGCCTTAAATGAAGTACATGAAGGCAGAAGAAAATTATAATATTGTGAGATAACTCAACCCATACTGGGAGACTATACCAGAAAGTTCCAAGAGAGCAGAGAAGATGCTGAAAGTATTTCTGTATCTGTAAGAAAGCTACAAAGAATAAATTAAATCATTTTATTAATTTGTTATTGTAAGAGTAAATACAAACCATTTATATTGATTCTTGTGTGATACTGAATACCTAAGAGAACAATTCAGATTGTTTAAACTTAATTACATTGTTTCAATTGCATCACTTTTTCAGTTTAGAACAATCTAGTTTTAAATTATTCTTTCCACAGGGAATAGGTTAGATGAATTAATTTTCTGTTGATATTCACAGTGTTCAAAAATTCCATATCTTCTTTCCTCAGATTAGAATCAAAAACCTGGTTTGGAGAAAAAAAAAATCATGAGAACATTGCAAAGACTAAAGCACACATATTTGTTCAGTATTAGTATTCTTTAACTTAGATGGTCTGCCTTTAAGTTCTTGATATTGATAAATAATATTAATTAAATGGCCTTTTTGTTTTAAAAGGCAATTGTAAAAAGTTTACTATATTCATTTTTGTGAGAATCTGTACTTTATTTTTAGATCACTAAGCTGACTATATTATTAGGAAAAGCTCAAGTCTGAAGGGAAAGAATTGAAGTAGTTGAGAAAGTGATATGCAATAGTTTGCATGGATATCATTGTACCCAAATCTGTAACACACTTTAATATATGGAGCAATCATTAACAGGATGATAAAACTGCTCATATATTCTTGAACTTCCTATTAGTAGTTCAACTACAGAATGTTTCTCAAAGGGCACTGGCTGGCCAAGCCACTGTTAGGATCACAAACATTCCTCTTGGGCACAGCCATTGCCATCTGCTGCAGTTGGTTGGTGCTGGGCTTCTTTGAGCAGCACATCCCACAGCTCTGGCCACACCTACAGTGCCTTACAGAGTGATACATATTACAACACTGGGAAATACAGTGCAAATACTCAACATTTTCTTTCAAGTGTGTAGATATCTTACTGGAGGCTGCAGAAAGTTAAAAAAAAACTAGGTACATGAAAAGTCTCCCAACACAGCAACACAAAAAATTATCAGAAGGTTGGCTTATCTGCTATTTTTACCCAATGCACAATAGTGACAGGTGAGCTTCAAAGCTTTGGAAGGGGTGTGGCAATGTGGAAAGATTTAACTGCCTTGGATTCAATCAGTAGCAGCAAGAGCTACACCACCTTTACCCCATTTTCAAAAGTATGGGTTAACCACAGTACAAAAAGAGGTGTGAATATTATGCAGTTGGCTTGGCCTAGCAGATCTGTGAACTTACCAGCATTAAAGTTCTTTTATTACACATGCTACTTGCAAAATAATGCCTTGGAAGTCATGCTGGGGGGACAGGTGTGACAGAAACACTTCTGCAGCCTGATTAAAAAAAAAATCCTGAATATGCACTTTAATATCCCATTTCCATTATTTTCCAATGAAACATTCTTAGGTGCCTTCATCTCCTGTAACATAAGAGATGAAAACCAGAAAGAAGCAAGAAAAATAAGAGAGGAAGCTACTCAGAGTCAGGCAGGAAGCTACTTGGCTGCACAGAAAATGGCCTCACCCTTTTCACTGACTTTTAGTTTATATTTTTCTTTTCCTTATTTGTTTCAAGAGAGTTTCCTTCCATTTGGAGTCACAGAGCTCCCGCAAAAGCAGCTGACTGCACTTAGGTAGATAGCACTGATAAATTGCATCTTATTTTAAGTAATGGTTTATCTCAACTGAAAAGGAGTGTCCCAATCAGTCACTACCATAAATGACATAATGATAGGGAAGAAAAAGTGCCCTCAGTTTCCTGGTGTATTCCCTGATCCTACTGGCAAGATGATGGGTTACACAGATGAAATGGATGCACTGATGTGTCTTAAAAAGGGTCACCGTAGAAAGGTGAAAAACTTTTCTCTCTAGGGGAAGTCTGTTTTACAGAAATAAGAGCAAGAGGAGGAATTTCAGCCATGGGGAAGAATATGCATATAATTCCAAGAATTCACTTGAGGGATAAATTCTGAGTTTAAACCAAAACAAAATCTTAAAAAATGAGCACCTCCAGGCTAACTGACCAAAGAAGAAATAAAAACTGGAAATCAACTTTCTGGTTTTGTATGTCCAGTTCTTTTGTATCCTTTTGGTCTTCCATGTTCTGCTTCTGTTACCATAAATCACTCCTCCCTGCTACTCCTAAATCTTCACTTGCCAATTTCTCATTAGTAGTCTTATTTCTTTGATCAATGTTGGCAGTACTTTAGAAAGGTTCATTTGGATGGCGTGATGTGTACTTATTCTTTAGCAGCCTTTGCTTAGGAAGAAAACTATTACTGCAAGAGTAATGCCAAAGTACTTGTAGATAGGAGTATAAAATATGAATCCACCGAGTCTGTCTTTCCTTCTGCAACCTCACCAAAAGTGAAAGAGGACTTGCTCAATGATTCTAAATTAACAAACATGGTATAAAACTTGTGAATATCACCACATTCAAAGGAAGAGGCTTCAGTGATATATGCCAAGGCCACAGGAGATAACAGGGTTTCATTGTTAATAACTTGGGCAATTATAGCTTCTAGCAGAAAACAATGGCTATTAGTGAGGCACAATGTGCAAAATTGCTCATCACACCTGGGAGAAAGATAGCTTGGCTCAGCTGAGTCCCAGCACTTAAGAAGCTTGTATCGTGTCAAATTACACCTCATTTTGTACATAGCTAAAATGAAACTCTTCTGTAGTTCTAAAGCCACTAATTGGCAGCAATGGAAATGCTAGCAAAGATAACAAAATAATAATGAAAAAAACCCCCACCAGAGAAAAAAGTCCTGAACCAGCAACAATTCGCCCTGAATGTAATTAGAAAAGTATCAGATTAAAACTGTAACTTGCCACAGCTACTCCCTAAGAAGAATGCTTTTTTAGTAATACTGTTTGTGATTATTCCTCTCATTGCTCATTGAATGGCTTAGATACCATGACCTAGACTGAGAAAATGGTGGCTTGCCTTCCTCGCAAAAGCAGGTGCAGACACCAGAAACATTGTAGGATCTCTTAGACAGAAGGAACACTGAAATATATGAATGAATTCAAAGCCATTCTCACAGTAGCCTAAGGTCACCTATGTGGGGCATTAGCAAGAAAATCAGGTTTAATTCCAATTAGATCAGAACAGGGAGGTGATCAGCCAGAATCAAGTGCAAAAACCCCAGAAGTGTTCTAACCATTATGGAGCTCCAGCCACGTAGCTAGTCCTAACTGACCCTGTTCTGGTAATACTGGAGCTAGAATTTGCTAACCTACAGAAAGATTTGGTTCCTTCAACACATCATTTATGTTGGAAGCAGTATGTTGATGGGATGTCTGTTTCTTTAGAGAGAACTAGAAGTGAAACTCCAACTTGTGTTTCGTAAATTCTTAGAAAGTCATCACTGCCAAAAGCCATATTTAGGGAATATTAGGCACATGACTCACTTCTAGTCCTTGTTTTATTAATTCAGATACACTGAAGCAAGGAGTACCTCAACAGCACAGTTTGAATTTTTTTTCATATTGCTAAGGTATTATTCTATAGATAGACTTTTCAAAAGCAGTATTAGCTGATAGCCACTGGTAGAAAGGTTTATTTCTGGACAATCTTTCCAACTTTCACTTAGTCATTGCCACAGTTTTCTGCAAAAGCTAAAAAAAGCCTAACAATTACATTAGTTTTATAAATGAGCCTTACTGTTTGGACTTACTATTGAACCCCTCATCACAACAGTTGAGCCAGGTACAGAGCTGTTCCTACATATCTAGAGGGGCATTCCCAGGTACTGGAGGCTGGCATTCCCTCATACTGCAGGCCATGCTTGAAACTAGAAAATAACCTTGCTGTGGAGATTGTATTTCTCAGAACAACACATTGTGCAGGTATTAGTCAACAGCATTTCATACAATATCTTGTTTTTCATAAAAATTATTCTAGAGGCAAATCTAGACAAATTTTTGTGGAAAAGTTTACCAGAAAAAACTAGACAATAATTCTGAGGAGCTGTTATCCAAAAGGTAAATTTCTCTGGATTTTAGCCAAGCTGCAGAAAAGCTCTACACTCTGAGGACAAACAATGCAGGCTAGAATATATGATTGCTGTAAGTCACTTCTTGATAAAAAGCTAAGGAGCTTTGTTTCCCAATATGACTAAAGCAGAACAACACTGGGAAAACTGCCTCAGGAAGTCCACACACAATATAAATCATAATCAGATTTTCCATACCTTTCTAGACACAGGAACTCCTAAAATACCAAACCAATGCGACTAGAAGTTGAATACTAAGCCAATAGATTCTGCAGGCGTATTTCTCAAAACAGATCTGTGGGCTTCATATATCCATATTTATCTCTCTATATAGATACCTATTTTATAAGAAAATCTGAAGAACAGTATAGTCTCTTAATGAGATTTCCTGAACAAACCCAAAATGAAAGCCAAACTAATTCTCACAAAAATCTACACAGAACTCACCCCAATTTCCAATAAGTAATAACAAAGATGTCTCTTTGGCTCTTGGAGCTCACTGCTCATCTCTTGGCCCTGGTAATAGTTTATTTTTACATGGACTTGTCTGGAAAGGTTTCTACTTTGGTTTATCTACATGCTAGTAAGTAATATGCATAGAACTATCTGAGTAATGCCATAGTAATGCTGTGATAGCATAAAACATTTTTGGTGATGTTCAGATATTGTGTATTACAATGAGATTATATTTTTGATGGAGATTTGCAGTATATTGTACAACATAAATACTGTTACGATAATGGCATTAACATTTTTTTTCATTCAGCTTTTTCATCATCATATATTGTATCTCTCTAACAAAGTACTTGAAAAGTTATTTCATACCCAACACCTATATTGTAAGCTAACAGGTAGCATTTTTGCCCTACATTTTTCAAGGAGTATCTCCTCATGCACTTTGAATTAAACAGCCTGATGCAGGGTCCAGGGTATAAATAGGAGTCTTTGCATGGACTTCAGTGAACTAAGGAACAGCATTTGAGATGGAAATATAAAATCTCTTTGAGGGTTGTACAAAACTGCTATCCTCAAAAATATCTTCCGTCTGTTGCCAGTGTCAAGGATTTCAAATCAGTGCTCATTATTAGCAGACATCACTATCAGGATTAGATGCTTCCTGTAACCTTCTCTGAATTTAAATTACATGGTGTGATTTGCTGATCCCCAAGAAAGCAAAAATAGCTCAAACCTTGATTCACACAATAAAACTTGGATCCCAGGAAACGTGTCTCCCATCATGCATTCCATTCAGAATGTCAGCATCGTCTTGTGCTATTGTAAAATCAAACACCTGTGGGAATGCATATATAGTTAACATCATGAACACAGAGAGAATCAACAACCTGATATACATTTGAATATTTAACTAACCAAAATTCATTTAAATGTGAGGCTGAATTTTTATATATTTTTCCTTCGGAAAATTCTTCTTATGTTTTGTCATAGAAAAATACTCCATCAAGCTGACAGGCTCCACTGGGTGTTTTGCTCCTTTAGTGACTCATTTTTATTTGTAGTCTATGTTACGATGGTTTCATAGCAGTCGGGCCTCAGGCAAGAGTCTAAGACAAGGGTAGTATCAAAGCTGGTTTTGACAGCACTCTCTATTGTCATTGCTACAGGTATAGGAATACCCTGGTAACAATCTCTTTGGAAGAATGAGCTCAGTATTTCACTTACATCCCAATGTTCAATTTCGAGTGTTACAGTTCTCCTTCTAAGAACTTTAAACAAAGAGAATTATTAGAAGGTTTCAGGACATCCACAAAGCTAGCAAATCAAAGGCTGTGTCTATCTTTTCTATGACTCTACTTTGATAAAACTTTTACATATCAGCTAAATACAGAAAGAGTGCTACAGTGCCTCAGTACTAACTCCAACTTGAAAGCAATCAGCTGTCTTCAAACACAGGTTCTTACAGCCACTGACTTCTCCTGTGGCCAGACCTGCGATGTGAACGATGGTGTCAGTGCTTTCTTAACAGGTGTCCTACTGAGACATTATCATCAGGAAGTTGCTTGTGTTCTCTCTGTCAGAGCTCCTCCATGCTCAACAAAAAGATTCTGTGGAGCCTGAACTGTAGCCAGATGAGCTCCTCCCATCCTGCATTATCCAGCAACCACTGTTTTCCGGAATGATCCTTGTAGTCAAATCTCAGTGCTCTCTCAAGCCTTTTAAGCTTAAACCAGGGACCAGTCACAGAACTAGAAACCCTATATATTATATACTGAGGGTTTAATGAGGACCAACTTGACCAGACATGGTAGAGACTCAGGCCAACATAGAAACATGAGGGAAAGAAAAAAAAGGGAGATGTGATAAACACCTGTGTCAGTTCCTTCCTCTCTCCATCTTAAGTGTTTTAAGTTTGGAGTTAACACATTCCCTCAGTTGTGTGAAATGAATTGGTGGTGCCATAGAGTAAACTCTGTGAAAAGTAAAATTAATCTGGATTTAAAATATCACTGGGGAAAATAAAAGTATAAGGAAGGATTTTTCAACTGGTTTTGTTCTCTGATCTGGTTCCCAATACAGTACCACAAGCAGCTGTGCTTGTACCACAGAAGGCAGTGTGCATGTCAGAATAAACAGTCAAGGCAAGAGCTACATAAACAGGCAAGGCCACCAGCAGAAATCCTCATTACATGTATATTGATTTACACCTACACACACACACACAGAGAAGGACAAAAATAGCAGACAGAAGTTTCCTGTCTTCTTGCAAAGTTTCTTCCTGATTTGCCAAAACAGTTCGTACCCCTACAATATTTTTGGAAATAACAATAAGTTGTGGTTTTGCCTCCCCTAAAGAAAGAACACTTTCAGATTAGAGAAATAGAGAGACAAAGAAATTAATGAATTAAAACTATTTGGTATGAAAAGGAAATTTTAAAAAAGGTGCGGGGGAGGAATCATGCTGCCAATTCTCATTCATTCCCACTTTTTTTTGTCCAGCCCCTTCATGCTGGGACCTTTTCTGTACATTGAGTAGAAGGAGAAGGCAGAGGAAGTCAGCTCTGGCAGGACTGCGATTTCCTTGGAAGGTCTCCATCTCGGAGAGTTATCCCCAAATTAAAGCTTTCATAAAACTGCGATTGCCTTGGAAGGTCTCCATCTCGGAGAGTTATCCCCAAATTAAAGCTTTCATAAAACTGTTAAGCATAGCATCCAAACTTGACCTATGTGCCTATCACAGAAAGAACACAACCGTAACCAGATTAGGATGTTCTACAACCAGACAAGTAATAAATAGAACTATTAATAACAAAAATCAACTACAAAAGGTCTTCTATGGATTTTTCTTTATACACAGTGATTAGTTCTCCAGTTCTTTTCTGGCATTTGTGAATTATGGTTTTTTCCTACATTGTGGTCATTTTATGGTACCATCATTTGTCAATTTTGACTGAGTTACCCCAGAATAGAACTGGGAAGGAAAATGGGAAGACAAACCAAAATATTCAAAACTCTTATTTGGGTGTTAGTCAGACTTGAGTGCATAACCAAATCTTACCTTGCAGTTTTCCTCTATCCGTTCCGCTTTTGTTGACTTTGGAATAGTGACAATNGAGTTATCCCCAAATTAAAGCTTTCATAAAACTGCGATTGCCTTGGAAGGTCTCCATCTCGGAGAGTTATCCCCAAATTAAAGCTTTCATAAAACTGTTAAGCATAGCATCCAAACTTGACCTATGTGCCTATCACAGAAAGAACACAACCGTAACCAGATTAGGATGTTCTACAACCAGACAAGTAATAAATAGAACTATTAATAACAAAAATCAACTACAAAAGGTCTTCTATGGATTTTTCTTTATACACAGTGATTAGTTCTCCAGTTCTTTTCTGGCATTTGTGAATTATGGTTTTTTCCTACATTGTGGTCATTTTATGGTACCATCATTTGTCAATTTTGACTGAGTTACCCCAGAATAGAACTGGGAAGGAAAATGGGAAGACAAACCAAAATATTCAAAACTCTTATTTGGGTGTTAGTCAGACTTGAGTGCATAACCAAATCTTACCTTGCAGTTTTCCTCTATCCGTTCCGCTTTTGTTGACTTTGGAATAGTGACAATCCCATTCTGAAAAGAATAATGCTTCTCATCATCAAAATCTGCAGTTTTTAAGAAAATTATCTATCTTCAAAGAATTACAATAAATTCCTCACATCTTCTGAGGTTTTAATTTCATTTTCTGGGGGACATTGACATTTCTCTATGCCATGTGCAACTGCAATTATATATACTGTGTTGACTTCCAACACACATTACATGGTTTATATCAACTAAATACACTATTCCACTGCTTAGTATTTTGTATTGAGTGACAGAAACGGAATGATGAGGGATACTGCTTGTAACATTTACTTTGGAAACATCTCTTATTGGTGGCTCTTATTCTCGACAACCAGATTATTTAAAATAATTTATATTTGAAATACTAGCATGATTAGTGAACTGCATTCTAAATTTCCAGTACAGCCATCAGTTCACACAATATCAACATAGTGAAAGCAGAAATACCTTCTGTATAAATTCTGGTTTGATGTACAAACCCCAAACTATTTGCATTTTTTTCCTGAGAAAGGAGACACATTTTTATTACCACCCTCCATTACCTGAATGCTCCAACGTATGCAAATCTGTGCTGGAGTTCTGCCATACTTCTTTGCCAGCTGAATGATAGTAGGATGAGTGAGTGCTTCACCTTTGGCTAAAGGACAGTAGCCTTCAAAAACAATATTTCTTTTCCTACAGTAATCAATCAGCTCCTGAGGTCTTTGGAAAGGGTGGTATTCAACCTTAGATAAATAGAAATAAACTTTTAGTAAAAACCCTGAGAGTACACTTCATAGAAAACATCAATGAAAATAATTTTTCTCTTGTTTTAAAAATAGAACATGGGTGAAATCATTGCTTCTGGGAAGCAGGTGTAAGGTATTAGTTTTAGAAGACACATGAAGGGCATTAATCAACAAATATTATACCAGTAATTGGCACAACAGTTAACTTATTTTATGTTTCCCTCAGAAACAAGGTGCAGTTGTCCGCCTGACCTGCAGCTGGACTTCCACTATTGTTCTGTTTTTAAGAAATAAATACAAATGCACAATGGAAGTCCGCATCAGGTAATTTTTATTGGTGCTTTAAGACTACTTTCTCTTCCCCAAATCCATGTCCTTTCCTGTTTCTTTACTAATGATTCTTTCTAATGATCTTTGAGTTGCACAGGCAAGGGGAGGGAGCTGAGCAGGGCTGGGTTTGCAGTGACCAACCAGAACAATTTGCTTAGGGTGAGGACCTGAGCTTAGAAGCAAAGCTTTTTGGCATGGATTGCACATGGCAAATCCTGTATTCTGTGTGTGGTGTCACCATCAGCTTATGCAGGAAAGCAGTCATGCTGTGGAATGAAGTGTGAAGGAGACTCTTTGTAGGAAGGAGGATCACAAATTGCCAAGAACCAGTTAAAAGAGGAAAAGTAACAAGCTACAAAGACACAGTTGTTGGGAGCAAAAGGAAAAAGAAGTTACTGGACAGTAATGATCTCAGAGGAGAGACGTATTCTGGCATGTATCTAAAGCCAAAAGAGAAACTCTGTAATATTCCTTAATAAGTTATTTAAATAAGTATTTCACAGTTTATACATTGTAAGAAGCATACATACATTCCTCTGCATTTAGATGAAAATGGGTAATGTTTTCTTTTACAAAATACGTAATCATGTGATGCATTTTTGTGACTGCTCATCACCATTGTTCCAGGGATCAAACTCTTGCGCATTTTGAAGAAAAGTACTCTTCTGAGCAATTACCTCAACACGTGGAATCTGGAAAATTTCTTCTGCCACAAAGAGGACAAATAAACATTTCCTGTTTCTCATCTTTAGTACATGTTGTCTTTTCAGACAACAATAGTCAGGAACAATAGGCTGGCAGTCATTCAACATGAGCTAAGAAAAAACTGTGCCCCTGGAAGGCTGGGCTGAGTCAGCCTAAAGCTGCTATGATCTAAATTACTAGGTGGACTCGGGAACAAGGTTCAAGCAGCAGACATCCATGTCTTCAACCTTTGATGTTTCTTGACCTTTGAGTACCCTTTGTATTTCATGTTTAAATGTGTAAGAGAAGTGCTTAGGTCATACAGTTATTCACTTGTCTGCACCTGAGCTGAATATGAAATATTCCCATTGTATCTATGCAAAACTATGAGGGGAGAAAAGAAAGAGCAAGCAGGGTGTATTACTGGATTGTTAAAAGAGTAGGAAGCAATTTTAGCAGATGTTCTTTACACTAAATATAGCAAATAATGTTGCTCAGAAAATATTAAATAAAGAATTCTGTATTTAGGATCAAATGCTGAAACATCTTCAGTGCCTCTACGGCATCACGTGACTCATTCAGCATTTACTACTAATTAAACTGCAAGCAGAATTTACCTGCTGGTCTAGTAAGATTCGAGGCAGCGCAGTTCCAGGTTACACCAGAAATGTTTAAATCAAGAGCAATATGCTGAGATATCACCTGCCTGCTTGACAAGCAGAATACATGGCAACAACTACTTCCCACTGAAAAGATCATATTTTGTGCCTTTCACTGAATCAAGAGACTCCCAAATTCTGTGATTCAGATTTTAACACATGGAGTAGTGTATTACCAGAAGCAAGTATTTTTCTTCTTAGATATATTACTAAAATAATCAAATGCATAAAATAAAATTTAATTTTTTAAAATGAAAACGTTCAGGAAGGTTCTAGCAGTATCTGAATGCAAGGGACTAGGATCCTGAGCTAGAAGAGGCATAAGGTGAGTGGTCAAATTTGCTTCCCCTCAAAATAACAATTCCTACTTCCTGCCTTGCCCCACCCTTGCTATTTTTGTCACCAGACTTCTCTCAGGCAAGGGCTGTCTGTCACATGATGGCAGAGGAAGATCTTGATCTTTTCTGGCTCTCTACCCTGACTGACTGGCATGTAAAAACTGGCATCTGTTTAACAGAACAGTTTGCAGTTCACATTACAGAACTTCACAGCTGCTACTTGCCCAGCCACAGGGGACCTCCAACTAAAGTGCTGGTTTTCTACAACAGTCACAGCAAATGGGGAAAAGTTGAGCCTAATAACAATCCTGACACATGGCCCTAGAAGTCATACTTCAGATGATGGTGCACAGAGGCCTTACTCTTTCCACCCTGCTGTGGTCCTTTTCACATGATAAAGTTTCTGCACATCTGGAATTCAGTAATTTTCTCAATGGGAATGCTGTCTTACAATTATTTCTTTTTAAGAAACTGAAATACAAGCCTATAAATATTTCCTATATAGAGGAACAGTTCAGGTGAGTTTATGTACAAAGGGGTTGTTTTCTAATGTCTCATATACATTTCTACCTTGTACAAATTTACCCAACAGAGCTCAATATTAATGGCAATATCAACAACATGACTAAGACTCTCTAAGGTCATTACACAGTAATTTGCACTTCTCCAAGTGAAAAATATTGATGAGCATTCCTACATGGAATTCATGGAGGAACAGTTCATATTTGGGTTCAGTGCATTGCTTTACTAAATGAAACATACATATTTATTAAATACTGATAAAATGTATTTTTTTCCCCTAATGACTGACTAAGGCCTATGAATCTTCAGAGAGACTTCAAAGATTTCTTTGAGCATAAATCCAAAATTCCTACTGCCAAGTTAATTATAAACTCTGGCACACAAACCTGGAACTTCCAGGTTGTAAGTTTCACTCCATATGATGCTAGAATAAAGTACCATCATTTTACAGTGTTTACCAGTACTTTTAATAGTATATTGAAAATTTTAAAAGGTGCTTGCTTATTAATAAATAACTTAGCAACACCATATTCTTGAAAAGACAGGCCTTTCCTAATTCTTTAAAAGATATGACAATACTGGGTTTTTTCCAGGAACTGAGAAGAAAGGCAGTACTTAAAACTTGGTTCGTAAAATAGAAGTATTGCTTACTTCTCCTGCCTTCCTCATTTCTCCTCTTCACAGAAGAAAACCCCTAACTTTCAATTTTATCATCATAAGGACAGTTGTAATTGTAAGAAAACCCTGAATTCTAAAAGGGAAGTGCTTTTCCTCCACTTGTTTCTTCAATATTTAGACTTTGTATACAATGACTATTTGCAAATGTTTTGCATTTAATAAGTCTATTGAAAGAGTACACTATTTTATGCATAAATATAGCAAAAAACCCTGTATTATAAATAGTGGACAGTGAAATAAGAACTCAGTACAGCATTTCTAGTCCCAATTTTAATTTAGAAATTCATTACTTATTTGATGGTGCTTAAGTAATGTCCCCACCAGACTCAGTAGCTCTCTAACACTAAGCAAGAAACAGAATAAACATTCTTTTGAAGATAATCTGAAGTATAGTTTATAAGATTCCTTTAACTCTAGAAAAGTATAAATGAATGCTAACACAAAACTGTTCAAAGTGGAGCACTTTGCAGTGGTATGGGTAATTCATTGTTGGATTTTGTTTTCAATTCAGAACAATGCCGTGTAGCACCTCAAAGAAATGACTAGCAGGGGCCCTCTCCCACACCTCAGTATCACCACCACCTCAACTTTTTGTCGCCTCTTTTTCAGCCTCAGAAAAAGTCTTGTCAAATAGCACCAAGAAACAGTTTGTCTCCATGAAACAGTTCCACTGAAACAGTAATACTGGTAACATTTTGACACTGTGGGTAAGAAGAAGTTTCAAAATAAAATCACTGTTTTTTCCTTGCAGTGATTTAGTAGAACACTGAAAAGCTACTATCATTTAACAGGCAGTAACAACTCATGCCAAACTCTAGTAACTCTTCGTAGATGTGTATTTCTTGAACCTTGGTAGTCCCTAACTATTAAACAGTCAAGAACCTGCCCACCTTAACAGGTATTTCAATGGTTTATTTTGAATAACTGAATTTAAGTACTTTATACGGATTTATGCTAATTTAACATGACTTAATTGTCCTTTAGTAACCTTTAGTCTAGTGGACAGCTAAAATCAGAGTTGTTAGGTTCTGACAGTCACGCTCTGAGCAACATTTTTATGGCTGTTAATGACATTTAAACCATGAACAGCTGCCAGAAATCCCAACCACCTGTACAAAGGGGAAAAGCCTGTGCCTGCACTCCATCCATTCCAGTTCCCACATCCATGTCAGCATAAGCACACTTTCTCTGGCAGGAGGTGGAAGGAACGGGAGCATGAACTTCCAGCACAGCTGTAGGCAGAAACCTGCAACAAGGGAACATTTGTCGAGTGTCCTGGCAGCCTGCCGGTACGTAGGTGGCCATCCTAGATCTGCCTAGGGCAGCAAAAACAATTTTGCCAGGGCTGTCACAGCACCTGCCTAAACGAGGAGCTCACTGAATTTACGTGAAATAGGAAATGAGGGGGGATCAAGGGAAAGGGCACCCTTGCATGGATCTGTAATTAACTGAGGCTTTCAGTGTTGCTTACAGAAAATACAAAAGTATCTGAACACAGGCTTTCCAAAAACTTGTTCACTCTGAAGATGCTAAATGTTCTGTGATTCTTGAATTTTATTTCTTAACTGTTTTATCATCAGTAAACTGTCACAGGGACATTTGTTTGTCTCAAACCCAGACACAAACAAGTAGCCTGGGAGAAACTGGGTGGGGGAAATAGGAGGAAGGACTTCCCTACCCTTCAGGTCATCTTCCTGAATGGTTTTCAATAAATGAATAGAAATGAAAGAAGAAATTGTATGACTAAGGCAATAGTTTGGGTGTAGCCTTTCAAGCTACTGGGGGAGAAGGCTGCTAACCAAAAAAACCAAAGTAAAAACCCAAACCCAGATGCTTTAAATACATTTATCCACTCACCTGATTAACATGTGGAGTAATCACACAGTCCTCCTTCAGTTGCTCAAGATGGCTGATAAGAAAATTGCTTACGCCAATTGATTTACACAAACCTAAAGAAAACCAGAACAAGAAAAAGTTTTGGGACAATCCTAATTACTTGGGTGGATGATTTGAAAAATATCACTTTCAAGAGACAAACTTATTTTTCACATTATTTCTGTAGAGTAAAATACTGCAAAGAACCACAGAAAAACAGCACCGAAATCTTGTTTGACACTGTTATCTGAAAGCGTGGCTCTGTCACAGTCACATTAGGAAATCATTTTATAATCTAAACACACTGGAAACTCCCCAGTGTATAAAAACTCCAGGCTAAATTCTGGGAAAGGCTGATGTAGTATAAGCAAAGAACAATTGGACTCCACCAGAATGAAAAGAAGGAAATGGTGTTCCAAGCCGCTTGCCAAAACTAAAGGAAAGTGGAACATTTGCTGAAGACTAGTAAGGTGTGAGCAACATAACCCAAGGACACACAGCCCAAATGAACCATGTCACACTGCCTATATTTCTATCAGATCATTACAAGATGTTATGTAACACTCAGTGTAAAATCTTCAATTAAATGAGCAGTATCTAGCAAGAACCATGAAGCTTCAAAATGTAGTGAGATTTCTCAGCTCCTATTGACAAGCAAACGAAGTCAAATGGGACCCAGGTGATATGAAGGCCATTTTTAAATAAACCTCAAGAGTGCATGCATGTGTGTAAATTAAGAGCTGACAGTCCTGAAATCAGATGTCTTCCTTCAAACCTCAGATGTGATAAAGGCCAACTCCCAGTCTTGGCCTGCCACCACCCCTCAGCCCTGACTCGTCTGCGATAGCTTGGTCCTTCTGTTGTGCTGAACATGGCTAGCAGGGAAGGCAGCTGGGGCTAGGCTGTATGGGTCTCCTTAGGCTGTGCATTCTGTGGACCACAACTCAGATTAATTTCTTCAGTATGTGAACTTGGTCTGGATTGACTTGAGCTGCATTTCAGTTTGTTACTCTAGAGATGAAAAGTCTGTCTCTGTGTGTGAACACAGAAGTCTGATCACTGTTGTTAATCCAGTACTTATTTGAGCTGACCAATTCTATAAAATGCATACATATGTGTGTATCTATATACAAGCAAAGAAATTACATTTTTCTAGTCCTCTATGAAATTCTGTAAGTGAAGTTACAGTTTACTGCTAATTCTTATAAACAGATTGTTAAAGTCCTAAAACAAATAAAATCAGCTTTCACATATTTTAGCAGCATAAGCTAAAGCATAGGCTGCACTGCAGCAAAACCTGCACACACACCATCACTTTTTAATGTGGCTTCTCTCGTGGAATACCAAAAGAACAAAAATGTATTAACATCTAAAATGCCAGACGTCTTTCCCTTACAGAAATTATCAATGTTCAAGATGTATAACATAATTAGGTTAAAACCTGCACTATAGTGATTTACATAATTTGTATGTAATCTGCCAGAAGGAGCAAAAGCTGAGCTTTTGACAAACAACCCCAGAGTGTCAACACTAATAAATCATTATGCCACAGCAGTCAGAAAAACATGGTTTTAACACAGTGGTGAACCAAAATATTATACACTGTTGTTGAAAGCTAAGAAGTTACAAAAAACATGCCATTATTGCCCTCGTAGAATAAAGCTTTCATTTCAGGTTGAAATAAAACAAAATTCTGCAACAAAGTTGCAGACAAGAAATAGTACATTTCCACAAAAAGCTTCCATTTTGCTCCCCTACAGTATACGCTAAGATGTTTTGCTTCTAGCATATTTCTCATAGGAGACTTTGAAGTCTGTTCTATCGTGTTAGATTTCCAATCAAGAAATTTCAGGTCTGTTATGTTTTGCATTAAAAGTCATCTCAGCCATTCCTACTAAAATCAGTATTACAGCATTTGTGTGCTTAGAGTGATGTCCCACAGAAAAAGCTTAATTCAAAACTGCCAAGAAAGTAACCATTTTCTCAGAAAACAGAGAAATAATTAGAATTTCAATGCTTTTGTAGAACCAGTATTTTCCTAAGGGAAATTTTTTTTAAAGAATTTTTTTAAGGGAATACAATTTAAAAAGTTCACTTTCATTAAATACACAAACTTAGTTTGGGTAAAGTTAGAACCCTTCATTTCAACTCCATTGCTTTGGTGTTAGTTACAGGTTAATACATGAAAGTTAAAGCGTTTTGACTTTTGCATTAAATTACAACATAAAATACAAAAAATATTAAAACAATTGCACAGTCTAACTGTCTTAAAAAATCCAATTTCAATGCATGGTGGAAACGTGAATTCAAAAGACTAGAATTTCCTGAAAAATAGAGCTTAAATTTAAACAATCAATCAATGGGTTCTATTCTAGAGAATTGCTTCCATTTGCCTGATGAAGATTAACACAGTTGCTCTGCATTGTCCAAATCTCAGAAAGACTGCCTTTAAGAAGAAGATTATACAGAACTATTTCCACATTTACATCTTCTGGATTAATTCCTAGGAATTAAGATTTACGAAAACATGGATATGAAACAGAAGGTCTGGTTAGCCCCTGGGCCTTATCTGACAGATTGACACTTGTGACTATGTCTATCAAACACCATCCATGAAATCATATCAACAGTAGAAATAAAAAACGTGCATATTGAGAAGCTTGTGTAAAATGGTCCTGACTCGTTGCCTAGAAATAACCTGGGATACCCAGGGGACACACTTCCTTATATTTCCTCTCTTGTGGAGCACCAACGGAGGGGTAAGTTCCCCAGAGCTCCTGCCGTGGCTCTCAAAAACACCAGAATGCTCTTGAAAACGGGGGCAGGCTTTTTTTTTTGCTTTTTTTTTTCTTATTTTTAAGGGGGGGGTGTTTTGTTTCAATTTAATTTCTGTTTAGAATGCTTAAAAATCTCATTTCAGACAATTCAGGCACAATACATGTTGTTACAGTTGTTGTGACTGCAGGTGGTTTTAAAGTCTATACTTCTTTTTAACTTAACCATTTTAACAAGTCCTGAAGTTCAGGTTTCCTGAGATCAAAGTGTGCAATATATTAGTTATAATGCCTCTAGAAAGTACCCTTAAAATATACATTTTTACTGACTTATTTACCAACTCACAGAGCTTTGACTCAGGGAGAGAAAGCATCTCCTCATCTGCTTGAGGAAATGATTGGTCTGGCCCCTATGAAGCAGGTTTTGAGAAAGTGCCAGGTGCAGTAAACAAAGAGTTTGCAATTCCCCATCAGCTCCCAAAGGCTCCTGTTCTATCTTCTGAGGTTTTGTTCTATTCCTTGCGACTCTGACTTCACAGGCTCAAAGAAAAACTTAGGAACACTGCTTCTTTTATGCATGCAAAAAACTGACTGACCACAATGTTGGAACAGAAAATTCCATCCAGCTTTGAAAGCCTATCTTGAAACTCTGCAAGACACATCAGAAAACATATGGGCAAAATAACAGTTAATTATAATGGGGAAAAAAGTAAGGATCTTTTCTATTCTACACAAAAAAATCTTGGCCCCCACCACATCGGTACTTTCACCATACTGTATTTCTCCCAGCTACTGTGAAGCCCTACGTCATGCTAATGGACTGGTTTGCAACACAGTTGAGTATTAAGCTTAAAGCATTTTTTAATTGCAACTTAAAGAACGATTGGGTATTTTTATCTTTACTCTGTATAATACCAAATTATACAAAGTTTGATGGGCACTGTTAGTCTTGCAACAGAAAAGCATAAATATACTGCCTTGGCACCACAACACTGTTCTAGTACAATAGCGAGCCTTATCTTTCTCTAGCACTACTACGGACTTTTATCAAACTTCTAAATACCCTCTGGAATATTAAATGGACAAAGTTCAGATCAAAAAGTTTTTTTAAATTACAAAACTGGATACCCGGTTTGTGGGGCCCATTTTCCTCCCCCTCCCTGCTGCTCTACATGAGTCAGAGCAAGGGAGAATTCCCACGTCCAGTGAACAGTGCCCATTCTGTTGTATCTTCTATTCAGGCCACAGAATAAAAACACAAATGGATCTACTTTTCACAAGAGGTCAACTGCAGTCACTGTATCTTTATTAACAAAGGTTGCACAGGTTGGTGAAGCCCATATTCTCTCTGATACACATGCTGGGTGTAAATCACGTTATTCATAGAAACAGTACAAGATTTGATTTCAGCATAACTTGCTAAATCAAAGCTGTAGGCTAAGAGTGCCCCACATGCAGACTGAAAGCCAAAGCCTTGATAAATAAAGCAGACTGCTCTTAGACAGAATCAATGGGGAATTAACTTCTAGATCTGTGAAATAACACGTGTTCCCATACCACAGGCTAAAATACACAAACACCAGAAGGCTAAGTGCCCCTCTCTGAGACATACAGGAAGACTGTGGCAAAACTGAAAATACACAAATCATACTTCCTCCTCCAGAGGATTTCTTTTTAGCCTATTCACTGCCACAGTACAGGTGCTTGTCTGCAATATTATAACTATTACTCCTGCTACACATCACCTGTGAACCATGATAAATCGTGAGGACAACAGAGAGCAGGCATGAATAGAATTGTTAACTTCCTGACTGAAAACTCTTTACAAGCAGTCAGTTTCCACAACTGTTAAATGGCAACCTAAACCGCATAGTGCGGCATAGTACTGGCTTAATGCACATTGTCTCTGACCCTGGCTGCTCATTCTCACTACTTCAATGCAATGCTATCTTAGTTATGTCGACATATTTTTTTTCTTACACTTGACATTATAAACGAGACCAGATAAAAAAACCCAATCCACTACATGGTACAAAACCAATTGCATTATACCCTAATTCAGTAATGCCACTACACATTGTGATGTGAAAATGTGATCAAAATTATCAGCAACTCAGATATGTGCTTAGAGGTTAATAGAACACGTACCCACAAAAGTAGCACTTCAGAGGTATTACAGAGAGCACTTAGGTAAGATCCTAAACAGTTTGTTCCCCCTGTAACTACGACAGCACAGTTTCCTAAACTGGGGTACTTATTGGACTTCCATATCAGAGAAGATAATGATTCCCAACTGGTATGAATAACAGCAACCTAACAGATATTAATAAATCAATACTGATTTAAAACAGTTAAGAATCCAAGGCTTTACTTCAACATATGCAAAACAGATAAATTATGCCTTTTCTGCAAATCATGTACATTATTTATTGAGACAAAAAGTTATTTTGGACAAGGACTTTCCTTTGAAAGCTATTTCAACATTGCCTTCTTCACAAGAGTTCTTGTGTTCACACTGGGACCTCTTGTCACATCTGTATGGGTACACAACTGTACATTTGCTTTAAATCTTTCTGCTTAGCTTACTTATTTACAGTTTTGACAAAAAGGGTTCACTTGCTAGCAGAAAAGGCACAAACCATACACTGCAATAAGTCATGAAACAAAGTCCTCTGAGGACCTATTTTTACACTTAGAATTACCCATGAAGTCCTTGACATTAAGAAAAAATAGCAAAACAAATGAGCATAGATGTTAATGCAAGTTTAGATTCATTCTCACTTCTACATCTGCACCAAAAGGACTTTTTCTATGGCAATTTCCTATTTTTAAATAAGATACTACAAAATATTAAATTTCTTTATGATCTTTAACATAAATAAGTGTAACATTCTTTCTTTCATGTCTTTATTGCTGTCTTATCTGATGAAGAGGGTGTGGTGCAACCAAAATCTTCACCAAGCTGCAACCACTTCCAACCCATGAAAACACATCTCTGAACTGTGTTTCTCATAATAACAAACCCACAAGACATCCTCATCTATGCAGACAGAATATTATCAACAATGTGAAAAAGAACCGTTTCTAGGCAAATAAGTTACTTGCTTTTGCTTATTTAAACTTTAGTGCAACTTATGAACATACACTCACATATGACTCCTACCACCATAAACACACTTGAGCCAAACATTTCGTGGAGCTGTAACACAACAGTTTGAATTGTCAGTGTTCATCATTTGACAATATACATATAGACTTAAAGCAGAATATGTCACCTAGCAAAGGATGTGCTAGAAATTTGTGCCACCTGCACAAAAACTGTATTTGGTTCACTGAACCCTTTTCCTTCCTACTTTTAAGAAAACGGAGGAAGAAAATATGATGACTGAACTGGTCTATGCCTAACAATGAAGATGGCAAGAATATTACTAAGGTTGATTAGATATCTTCTCTCACTTGGAATTTAAAAAAACAACTTTCTTCCAAGAACAAAGTTACATGGCTTTAATTACTGGACTAAATAATTTCTGTTACTTTCTGAGACTCTCTTCAAATCAAACACATAAACATAACAAAAATATATGTTAAGACACATCAAGGAATTTCTGATTCAAGTAAGAATATTTCATGTCAGCATAAGCTGCACTGCTAAAAATTAAAAAGATAAGCAAACAATTTTAGTAAAATGGCAGTGAGTTCAAGTGGGATCTGAATCCACAACAACCACCACAGTACTACTCTTGCCAACTTCATGCAAAAGCCCTGGCTGGAAGCCCTCATTCTTCCCAGCATTTTTAGATAGAGGGACGACTAATCATGTGCATGTGTGTATGAAAGCTTGCTGAGATGATGGGCTAGCCACAATGCCAAAATCAAGGTCATTAAAGACACTCCTTATGGAAAGGGTCACTTTGCTAGGAACAGCCCAATTACCGGTGAGCACACAGAGTGACTATTCCCCATGTCAGAGCAGTTTGCCACCCTGCTTTCATCTGCCAGCCAACAGATGCCTATACAGGAATGTTGCAGCTGTCAAGGGAATATATGACTCAATGTATGTATCTTGGAATGGATTCTGCAGGCAGCCTGGCCTCTGTTCTGAGGTACTGGGGAAGATAATTCCACAAAAGGACAATTTTGAGACCACAAAAATTCAAACCATAGCCTTGATATTACAAGAATTCTAGTTGATTTCAGCTGTTACAACAGAAATAACCAGTTATTATGCACAAATGTCTCACTGACCAAGTTTTAGAATTTTTTTGCTCCCTTTTCCCTCAGCACTGTTTATCCCACACTCTTTAAAGGAAAACACAAATGCAGGCTATTGAACAAAGATACATGTCTACAATTCTCTACCTCTCAGCACTGCAGTACAGATAGAATCTTCTTTACTTTGGCTGTGACCTGAGTCATCTGGCTCATGTGAAACAGCTCCAATCAAACTGGAGTAGAATAACAAGTTAGAGAAGATAACAATAATTAAAAAAGCATTTAATAGCATTTAAAGAAACTAATTCTTAAAACTATGTTGTCCTCGGCTAGTAGAAATCAGTTTAGCAACAAGATCTTTTCTGCTATGTATAGTGAGCTATGGGTTTGGTTTATCAGAAGTCACACAGGATATTCAATGGCAGATGTTAGTGCACGTAAACACTATCCTAAATTCCATTCCAAATCCTTTACCTTATACTTTCAGGTACCTACTAAAATTCTAAAAGCAGTAAAGAAAATAATAATTCTTCTTTCCCATTCCCTTGTTCCTAATTCTCATCATAAAGAAGTTGCAATGGTTGATGAGTAGAAGCTCCTCAGGAGGTTGTTTATTAAAAAAATCTTCTGATTACTGGGGCTGAATACCAAGACCAGGTGCAGAATTCTGATCCCCAAGCTACTGTAAGAGTTGGCACAATTCCCTCTGGAAGCAAGGTCAGGCCTAAATGCATGCAAATCCCAGGGTCTGAAGGTATATGGAAGACACCAGACTGTAGGACAAAACAGAATCTCTGCACTGAGTTCTTTCTTAATCAGCACATTAATGTCTCATGAATAAAGCAGTGTTGTAATTCATCCGTATGATAAATAAGCATTCTAACACTTTCTGTATGATTCGGGGAAATGAACATAAAATTTGTCAGTTTGGTTCATGGTATGGAATGATACAACTGGTATAGGTTTGGATACCACCATAAATGTCTATCTACCTTTGCTGACCAGAACTGTATCACATTTTTGCCTGGAAAGATATTAATGGAAACCAGCAAATTTAGTGACTTGGCTCTGTCTATACAATAGGAACACTACAAAAACAAACTGAAAGTATAATCTTGCCTTTGTAGCAAAGAGAAGATAGAGGGTATAACTATACAAATTGCAGGGGAAATTTGGGAGGAAAAGATGCTGGTAGAACATTTAATGGACTCTAAGAAACCTACTGAAGGATTTAGCCAGGAGAAAAGATGAGTATGTTTAGCCAAAGACTCTCTAGCTCAAGGGCAAACCAGAAAGACACAGGACCATGTTCCAGGTGCAATTCAGAGGGATTAAAACACCTGAAGAAGGTAAAACTTCCAGGGTGTGTTATTTTAACACAGATAATTAATGTAGTATGTCATACTGTTACAGTAAAAGACAACATTGGCTTTAGAATCCCCAGGAGTGTTTTTGAGCATGCTCTCGTATCTGTCATGATATCCCTTAGGATTCTGGGAAATTGTTTTTAACCTGAAGTGCGATCTTGAGATAGCTGCTCAGTTGCCTTAGGCAGTTGAACAGTGGATTCAAGCACATGGGAGAGTGCTAAAACATGAACTTTCTTTCAAGTGTTCCCGAGACTCCAGCTTTGGGGCGGTAACCAGATTCCATTTAGTTTCCAAAGCATGTTGGATGCAAGCAGTGCAGCCCAAAACTTCAGTATAGCGAGCAATCAGCTGGAGAGGGTAACCAGATCCCCAACAAACACTATTCAGATTCTCATTTTAAATTGCTCATATTTCCAGTTCACATCATATCAGGACAAAAGAGTCTTTCACTCTTTTGTGTGAAGACGCTAACCTCAAATTCCTTTTGATGAAATACAAAAACAGTGGTAAGCCAGAGCGGGGATTTCTCAGTGATAGCAAAGGATCTCTCTTGTCACTTGAAACTACTATTTTCTATTTATGATCATATTCTGATGTTGCAGCTCAACTCCAAACCTTCATTAGGAGTATATATAAGAAGCACTACTAAGCAGCTACGGATTAAGAAACAGTAAACTTAAGGATGCCCACACATCTCAATGAATGTACATCTACCAATTCCACATCAAGTTCATTGGTACCTGCTGCATTCAAAGAGCAATAAACCTGAACAATAAATCCTCTACAGCCAGAGGTACTTGGGAGTTTATGAAAATCAGACTCATTAGAGTATGATTTTTAACTCTTTATGCAAGTTTTCTGCTTCCTAAAATATTTATTTTAATAATTCTGACAAATATTCAGATTTTTTAAAACTTGTTCCACAATGTTTCTGTTATTTGGGGACAGGGTCTTACGAATTAGTGTAGACTGATCTGGACTGGGCAGAGACCCAGAACGTCTGTCTCACCTCAGTTAGCTGGGTGGGAAGACGCTTGAAGCCAAGTTGTGTTACCGCAGCCCTATGTCCCAGCAGCACTGTGTGGGCTCTCAGGTGAACCTGAATGAATCTTTCTAGACATGACTTAAAAAAATTTTCTCAGAGCTACGAATACAGATGGAGTTGGTATTTTGCTTGTGTCAACTTTTGACCAATGTGACCAATCTAAACGTTAACATAATCTTTAAAAACAAAATCTCCATTATAAACTTTTGCAGTCTTGAGTACTAACAGTTTATTTACTCTCCTTCTAGTGTAATTGATAATCATAGATTATTAATAATTTACATTACTTTAAAATAACGTTTCTTGTCCCAGGTAGGTGGAATTTTGCAGAATAAATATTAACCTAGACTTAAACAGAAGAATGATATTTACAAATATGTGCATTCAAACTATCTGTGAATACAGAGAAGTGATTAAAGAAATTCTTGGTAACTTCAGCCAGATCAAAGACTTAGTCAATACTGACATCTTTTAACCATCTCACACGACTCTTGCAGATAGTTCCACAACATAAACCAATTCGCTTTCTACAGAGGACAGTTGTTATTGTCTCTACTTTCAGATACTCTTCAGGATGGACACAGCTAGCTACTAAACTCACTACCAAGATGGATAATTTCAATATAACCTTTGTGAATTGACTGCAGAAGCAAATGATTTGTTTAAAATGTCAGTCTTTAAATGTGAAGCATTTAGTTTCTATTTTTTTTTCCAGAATAAACATTAAAAAAAAAAAAAGTTAACAGAATTCCAAACAGGAATCAATGACTACCTGAACTAATGTCAAGTTCAGAGTAGACAAAGAACTCACTTGCTCATAGAACTTGTAATTTTTTCCCCTAATAAATGAAGATTTTATTCTTTTCCTCAAGTAAGGATTTTGACCAAATCCTACATTCAATTCAAACCAAGGCAAACGTTGCTCACATAACACATAGCAAGTCACAAAGATATGCATGCAGCAAGTGTTTAATCTTCAGTGGAAAATCTAGTGGTTAACCACGCAAACAAATTATTTAACATTTTGCTCAGGAATCATTGCATTTCCAACTCCAGAGTGGTTAACATCTGCGTGTCATTTCAGGAACACATAGTTATGGTCAGGACATCCAGAGTCTGTATCCACTAAAGCAAAAGTGTGGAAGTTAAGGCTCTAAGGCACTTGACTCAACCAGACTACTAAATTTTCCTTCCCCTGTAAATGATCTGAGGTAATTTCAACAACCAGAGCTGGAAAACTTATCCTCAGCTAAATGAGTCATGAGTCTATAGAATGCTTAAATTCAGAAAAAGACTGACAGTAGCAACACGCAAATTGAAAAAAAACATTGAAGAAATGCAATGACAGGACAAATAAATATAGCATGGGATTTCTGTAAAGAGGTATCATACATAGGGACAAAAACCAAAAGCAACTTTTCTCTGTTTGTGAGAACAGCAGTAACATTTCCAGTGGCTTATTAAAAGCCCAGTGAATAGTTCATAGTTTTTTCCATTAGGAAGATATAGAGAAAGGAGGAGTTGTGTAAGACAGGAAAGATCACAAAGACGCGTGCAAAAGCAGAATAAATGGGATAGGATAGGAATAATAATAGAATGTGAAAAATACAACCTGTTTGCAGCACATTAGGATGGCACACCTAGGCACAAAGGGCATGCAGTAACTTAAATACTCATCAGGAAAAAAGCTTCACAGTGGAAAGATTAAATACCTTGTGGAATAATCCATCTTTGGATACAAGAGTCACTCATGCTTTGAAATACTAGGTCAGTGAAGCATTTCTTTAAAAACTGAATGTTGTAATGTCTTACATGGCTGAAAACACTTTTAGCAACTTCCCTTATGCTCAATATAAAAAGAATGAACAAAAGATGTATCAAAGATAATTTACTTCTGGTTTTGCAGAGTCAGAGCAAAAATAAATGAAGAATTGAAGTGTAAGAGGTGTATGGCTCTGATAAAGCTGGTAGTGGCACACAGCCTGCAATTGCCTCTGTACAACTCTCCTGCTACAATCACTGTTACAGTAACTCTGGGTTACTGGATAGACTATCCAAGAAGTCTTCTCCCCACTTGTGGAACTTCTCTGAAGCTGTAAACAGGTTGGTCCACACGGCTCAAGAATGTCATGACAGGATCTTCTCTCACACCACTTCTAATAACTCTGCATACTTCAGGAGCAAAATCCTCCTCTTCAATCTACACTCTACTCTTCCTATTGCTATGAGCATAAACTGAAGTTTGCTGTGCACTGAAAATCAAAGTGAGTTATCCAAACTTGAGAGAGTAGCTCTGTTCTTTCTTCTCAAAAGTTAGCACCAAATAAAAAAAAATCTAAAGGAGATAAAATCTGGCATGATTTATACTTAAAAAAGAGGAGGTTACTACAAAGATGTTCTATAGTGTTCATGGGTGTTCTATAGTGCCATACAGGCATCAGTGAATCAGCAGATTTCCTCAAAAAAGTATGCACACCATTATTAATCTCATGGACAGAATTTGACCATGTATTATTTGCAAGCAGCACCAAATTGCTAATGCTGCAATTTTCAAAGAGATTTTCGTAACTTACACACCCAAATTCCACTGAAATATGAGCATCCAGGTCAAATTAAGTTTCTGAACATCTCTCACTATGAGTTTCCCAATCCCAAAGCACACTATAATTCCTTCTTCTAAGATAGGTTTTGTTATTGTATCACCTTTCTCATAGAGCTCTTCCATTGCTCTCCAGGTTTCGGCTCGGACCTCTCGATTGCTTTTACCTGGAACCTGTGCATCAGGCCAGTGTATCAAATAAAGATCTAAAAAAGAAACAGAACCAGACTGCTTATCAAAGTGTCGAAAAAATAAATATACCAAAGCACATGTGACAGCATTTTCCCTCCACAATGGCCCCTAACATATTATCATCATAACAGTTCCAGTTACTACTCAGTCATCATTACTGTATACATCCAGTTGTAATAAGTGAATTCCATAACATCATATTAACAACTAAGGGTAGCAGAACTTGCACATGTTCCACATGTTTTGGTCACTAATCAGAATTTCATGGTTACATATGCACTTAATAAACTTTCCACACATAACAAGCCCCATTTAAATCAAAAGGATTTTGGTCACTGGAATTAGGAGTGGACTACTACTTATTAAGTGCTGCAAGTCTTCCATTTCACGGAAGATAAATACGTTTGACAGTTCTGCAGATATTTTATACAACCTCAGCAGTCGGCCTGTCTTTTTCCTTTCTAAAGAATACTTCCATTTATGAATTTCTGTTGGAAACTACAGCACATTTTTTATGCAGATCTTTTGTCCAAGTTTTGCGGCAGCCTTTGTGATTTTTTAAAAGAAATTTTTAAAACAATATTTGAAGGTGACAAAGTTATGCTTTATTACATTTTTTGGCACGATTAGCACGATTTCAAACACAATTAAGATTTACTGCTGATGAAATTACCATAGAATCATAGAACCTTTTCCTAATATCCAACCTAAACCTTCAATGACACAGCTCCGTGCCGTTTCCTTGGGTCACTGGTCACCAGAGAGAAGGGACCAGTGCTGCTCCTCCCCTGTCCCTCATGAGGAGGCTCTTTGTGTGCTGTCTTTCTGCATGAAAAGACTATCCTTTGATTGAAAAAGGAAACACTTCCAACATAAATTGAGAAAGGTACATGTACTGGACTCAAGAGTTCCAAATCAGATTTAAATTTTAAAAATAACAGGATCTGTAACTCCTTTATAAGTTTGTAGACATCGCTAGACACTGTGAAGGAGAAACTCAGAGATACTTGGAAAACAATTACATTTCTATTCAAATTCTAACTGCAGATTAAACAGGTAACTGCAGGTACCCCAGTCAAACAGGTTTTGGCCTTTGCTGCATATATTAGTCTGATGAAAAACAGGAAAAGAAAGTAAATAGATGACTGAGATGTGTACCATTTTCTTTGTGTTCTATAATATTCCTTTTCTGGCAGTGCAAATACAGTTAAGAAAAAAACTCGACTTGTTTGCAATGAGAAGAGTTTTTTGTTCTTTGAATACAACACACCATTCATTTACAGCACTTCTTTGTGAAAATACAGATCCTCTGCTTTGTGAATCATGAAAAAATGGGGGAAAAAAAGCAAAAAAATTCCTTTTATTCACAATTTAATGACTAGACTAATGATTACTCTATCAGTGGCCTGGTATACTAGCTTTCCCCCTCTAAAAATACAAACTCAACCTTGATTTAAGATGAAAATGTAACATGAAATTCATTATAATACACCAGCTCCAATTTTGCTACATCATTGCAACACAGTAAAGACAGTACTTTACTTACCTTAGGAATCTGATTAGAACAGTACAGAATTCTGTACAGTAAAATACATTAGCAATATAGCAAGGCAAACATTTTGTATGTGTCACAAAAATCACAAGCTACATTTGCACTTTCTGATATCAATAACCCATTAAAGTATAATTTTAAACTTTCAGACTTTTAAATACAATAGCTCTGACAAGCAAATAGTCACTAATATATAATCATCTGCAGCATCTGGTTTTGCATCACATTTAAGGAGAACGTTGCTCGCTCTTTGCCCTTTTATCCATAAAATCCACATCCAATTCCCCATGCAGTCTTATTCATCACCAATCTATGAACAATTACTTCTTCCCTAATTTCTCTGAGAAATGAAGTTGTATTTACTAAAAGTAAATACCAATATATGGCATTGGAATAAATATCAATTCTGTGACATTTAACTGAAAACCAGTATTGGGATATTGATTAGAACACTTGGTGAGGTAATGTTCAAACTCATTACTACTCAAATTCTGTTGCCAGTAAAATTTCCACTGATTTATATTAGACATAAACCCAAGGATTAGCATTAGGAATTGCTAACATCAAGTGTTCATTTTGATCCAAAATTATACATGCTACTGGGCTTACTTACTGCATGGAGACTGCCATGTTTGTATTTAAACTTTTTTGCTTGCATAAACCAAGTGTCATATATAAGTAGGTGCGAGTTACTGGTATCTGACACCTACCTCACAGAAAAATGGAAGAATTATATATTTTGAATTGCTGCTTGCTATGTTCTCCAAACCAAACTAATAAGAACTGCTTAACTATGCAGAAAAATGTCATTTTGCAAAAATAATCAAACTTCAGCATAATTTCACCATCAGTTACTTCTCCAAAAACCTGACTATTCAGTTAGACACCACAGTTTGCAAATGCTCACAGAAATAGTTACATCATGGATTTCCACAGGCACAGATGCATTGTACTCGGCTCAGGAAACTGAAACATTCTCCAAAGACTTTTAAAAGATATGATAACTGAAAGATCTCTGGCCTTGGACATCTAAAAAAATGCAACACATCCTCCTTCTCTGTATTAGCGTCTGAGGCCTCTGATGCAAACAGGATTAGCTGCTGGTCCTTTATTTTAGAAAGGTTTTACTACTAGGTACACCATGTCCATACCATCTTATTATGCTTACTTCAATTTTGGCTTTTTCATTTAAATAAAAATTACTTCATGTTTAGAAATATTGGCATACAGGGCTAGAAAGCAATCTACTGGATCACCAAATACACTCTTCCTGACTGCAAGAAGTATTCATGAAAGATGTGGGGCAAAGGTGCCTTATCTCATAGATAAAGAGTAGAATAGTCCTTCTGCCAGTCATGTGTAAAGCAACCCAGCACAGCTAAGATCTTACTTCTGCATCTGTTAGAAAACTTTCCATCATACCTGCAGGCCAACAAAAACAACAAGCACCTCACAAACCAAGGTCTATGATTTCATCTTTATTTGTACACATTCACACCCTACACCCACACACACATTTTCTTTTGCTTAAAATATTTTCCCTCCTGGGGTACTGGGTTTGTGTGTGAACACAAAGACTCTTAAATTCCTTTTGGAGGCAAGAAATTAGCTTTAAGTCATTGATTTAAATAGCTTAAAGTTCTAGTAATCAAGAAATATATCACTTTATCACTGGGGGTTTTTAAGAACAGACTACATTTTTGTTGACAACAAGGTTGTGCCTTGTAGCATGGGAAAGATTAATCAATACCTTGAGATGCCTTCCAACCACCCATTTTTTAAAAATAAACTTAAATCAAAAAATCCACCTTGATTCACAGTATCAGGATGCACTTGAGAAACAAGAAAAAACCTCCAAGCATTCACAATCTGGTTTTGTATTTAACAGATCTTTAGAATATCCTCTGCAGACAGTCAGGCTGTAATGGTGCAGCAGTAAGTGAAGGCCTGAAGGTCATTAAATGTCAATGCACAGTGGTGCAGGAAAACTAAAACTAACACTTGAGCTGCTGTCATACAGACATTTAAAATAGAATGGCTTGTTGCTTCTTAGTGGTTGCAGCATCTACAATCAACACACTGCCTCTTAACTGGAAAGTACAGGGCTATTTTACACATTTAAAAGCCAACATGATGTTGCTGTGGAAATAAAAGTTTGCAATTCTAGTCAAATCCCTAATACAGTATCTTTTAAAAAGTCAAAATTGACTAAAACAAACCTAGTTGTAATGAAAACAAGCCCTGCCTTATAGCAAGCCTAAAAGCAAAAGTATATTTTGCAATGTTTCCCAGCTGTCTTAATGCAGTGATCGTATTTCCTTGCTTTTCTCAATAGTCACTGCATTTAATACTGATATGATGTATTTTTTTCTCACTCAATCCTTTTTGTTTTGTGCATCCTTCTGTTGAACAAGGATCATGTGAAACAACCTACAAAGTGTTTTGAACCAATACAGAATCTGAATTATGATAATACACTCATTTCATGTGGCTCATCTATTACAGTGAAGATGCTGATAGTGCATTTGTGCAGCTCCAGATGGGGATTTGTCATAGGCCAGATTTGCCTGAATGGGACAAACTCAGAACAGTCAAAAGGAAAATAAAATTGTTTATGAATTCGGTAACCCACAAATCAGCATTCAAGAAGTTACTTTGGAGGTTGGATCTAAATCCCAAGCAATGTATTCTGCTACTGCCAAACCTGTGAGATCTGCTGCCATTTCATATTGGTTTGCTGTGACTGCTAGTTGAGGATCACATTTAGAAAATGCAAGGAGCAGAGTATCTTTTACAACCACTGCCCACAAATAATACAAATTTCCATCATGTCATGGATATATAATCTACCAGCTCAAATAAAAATCCTGGAATACTGCTCTCCTAGTATCATTTGTCTGAAAAGTGTTTGTTGAAAAGGCTTCAAAGCAAGTATTTAACATGGAGCACTTTTTTTCTTAAAAAGCTGTGACTGCTTTCAACAGCTCATCTGTTTCAACAGCTGGCATTCTATATACTGATAATGCACAGATTTATTAATTCCTGTTAGATTATTTCCCAGTTTTCTAATTCAGTTTATGGATGGACTGGGTAATCCATAAGGACCCTCAAGAAAATTAACATGAACAAAAAGCTTAGCTGCACATTTAGCTACCGGGGCTCCTGCAGCTTTTTCTTTTTGTACTCTTCTGAATTACTAACTTTCCCTCCAGCATAAAGATCTAGCATCACAGATGTATTATTTAGGATCTTTCCGTTTTCTTTATGAACTGTGTATCTTTACAGAAGATGTGAACCCCCACATACTTGGTTAATACCATAGAATGAAATCAGGAAATTCTGATTTATTCTGATCAGCATTGATTTAGGTCACCATGGCTGACTAAGTGGTTCAAGAACAGCTATATAAATTTTTCAGACATCTCCACATCAGTGGAAGAAAGGTGCAGAAGGAGGGAAGATGGGTGAGGGTATTGAAAAAAACAAAACAAAACAAAAATATTTTTTAAAAAGGAAAAATCTAGTATGGAGACAAATTGTGCAGGCAGCTGTAACATCCCTTAATTGGTCCTAATAATATGCACACAAGAAGTCTCTGCTCTGAACACATCTGACAAACAAGTTCTGTTTATGCCATTCCAAGGATTCACTCACATGGTGACAGCATTAGTAAATTTCTTGCTCTCAGATATTCTTTTTCTTCTTTCAGGCATTTCTGCTTAGCAACAATATGTAAACTCAGGATTTTTGTGAGCATCTGCTACAATCTACTACCTGAGAAAATAAGAACAACTTACAGTACTAGAAGGAATCACTGCAAATGACTTCTTGGAAGTGAATCAAGTTTTCCTCTCATCAACATTCAGCACCACTGCCAGAGCAAGCAGAAGAAAAAGAAAGCAAACACAAAACATAACAAGCAGAAAACAGAGTGGAGGAATAATGTTAGTTCTCAGTTTAAAGGAGAAAGTCAGGGCTTCAAACTTTGTTTATGAAAGTCTCATTACAGTGGCCTGCATTTGCACAGGACAAACAAAAAGGAATTTTAATTCATTTTGCATTATTCTGTACCTGTGGAGAAAGTTAAGGGATACATTTCCAGAAAGAATGGAGCCAAAGGCGTGCATACAAGTATCTCTGTCTAACAAATGCAAGTTTTTCCCTGTTCACCTTGTAAAGTACTCAAGCAAAAAAAAAGCAGTGAATACAGCACACAGCTGCCATTTATATGTTATTAATTCAGCAAAATTCACTTCCTCATTGAAATTTGTTTATTGCTAAAATAAGCAAATATGTTTATTTTCAGGTACCTCCTATCCTATGACCTCTTGCAAGAATTAATTGGCATCATTACTGCAACTCTGTCTGTCTAATAAGGTAGTAGCAATATTACATCTTTGACTACAAGGAGGTTATGATCAGGGTAAATTTGCAAGTGCAGTGTTAGTTAAGCTTTAATTTTAGTTTTCTGAAGTCTTGTAGATACTTCTAACATTTTCCCCAAAGCATATTCCATCAGACAGCCCAAACCAAAGGCAGTATTCAGAATTTTAAAAAGTTAAAAGACCTACAAAGTAAGTTTCAGAAAGGATTCTCATTCCTTGACAAAAAGAACACAGACCACCAAAGAAACCAGGCATCTCTGTCACCCTGTTGCCAATATATTATTGTGAAGTTTATGAATCCTTGTTTCATAGGTTTGGAGTGTTTTTAGCAAAATATATAAAACTCACATAGTTGCTCCTCAAATAATTTTACAATAAAAAATACCTTTACAAAACATTTGCAACAAGAAAAAACTCTGTGATCTCAATTGTACACATGTGAACTTCCTAGAGAACAAACAGAACAAGAAACCTGCAAATATGTAAATGAAGGCAGAATTTGGTTTCTGTGACCCATCTGTACTACATAATTTTTTTCAGGAAGTCATTCATCTTTGCAAGTACTCCCATGGAAAGCACAATAAATGAGCTATATCTAAAGACTCATACCAAGATATTCAACACCAAGTCTTTCACATGACTCCAAGCAGGCCTTTTTTGTGTTTTCATAGCCATAATCACTATGCCACAGTTTGGTAGTTATCCAGAGGTCCTCTCGCTTCACACCACTCTCTCTGATGGCCCTTTGGAGGAGGGATTCACAGCCATATCTTTTTGCTGTGTCAATATGACGAATGCCACATTTCTGTAGGGCATGGACCACTGCAGCATGGGAATAGCCACCCTGGTGGGAAGTACCTAAACAACGAAAGCAGAAGTGAATTGTCAGCAGTGAATTATGAGGGGTATATTTTATCACTGTTTTCAATTTTTCCTTCTTTTTTCTTTTTAATATAGTGACACAAAACCTTCTTAATTAATTTTCATTTTCTAATAGTAAATAAATGGGAACTGACTGATCTTTAGGATTGGAAAATACATGAAGTGGGAGAAGTTGGTGCTGACCAGAAGTAACTCCATCAAAATCAAATACCAACAGCATTTAACTATAAAGAAGTGATTTAAGGTGTTAGGCTGAAAATCATCAAAGAGAAAACACATACTTCATGGAAAATCAGTATATGTCTCTTAATTTTCATATAGAAGCATAAGCAGATGAAAATATTTTTAAAAACCCAAAACCTCAAACAACTTTTAAAACCATTTACTTTGCAAAAGGCATATCCTGAAACCTTTACTCTGTAGAACTCCTGGTAGCTTGAAGTTATTATTCAATGAAGCATTGTACAATCCCAGGCTGGGCCATACTGCAGGTGCCATTTACATAATGTCAAACTCAGCAGTAACCAAAACAATGGAAGCCTACACAGGAGTTACAGAATAGGCATGCAGGGAGTTTCAGTAACAAAATCCTGTTACTGTCATTGTGTGGGGATTCACTGGAGATGTATTTTGCATGTCAAGGGGACGGAAGGAGAAGGAGACTCAGCAGGAAAAGCAACCAGCAGGAGGACTTCAGATAAAGAACTGGTTGAGAGCAAGGAGGATGATGTTTCTGCTTACCCTTTCCTGTTAGTTGTTTTTCCTGCCATGAGCCCCTCACCCATTCACCCTCACTCCACACACTTCCCACAAACAGTATTTTCTAGTTTGTTGGAGGAAATGCTCAGTGAGTTCCAACCAGCTCCCAAGTCACCTCCTTCTAAGCTGATGAACAGTACTTAAAGGCCCCCATGCCGTAAACAACAGGCAGCACGAAATGTCTCTGTCACCGACTTCAGAAACAGCCCTGCACAGTCCTGAACAGGCCACAGCAACAGGGCTTCAGCCACTGCTAAACCTAAATAAAAGAATAAAGGACTCCAGGTCAAAGAATTATTTCAAGTGAAATTTGTATCTTCTCTTACCCTTCTCTTTCCCTCCAAACATGGTATTTATTTCTACCCCAAGCACTATCTGCACATTATGAAATTACCTCTGCAAATGGCCACCAAGCCTGCCAGGAAAAGGGCACAAATGGAAGAACAGGTGCTCCTCCTCAGAGCTTCCTGACCCCAATGGGGCAACAATGCCCAGGGGAGGCTGCACGGCTTTCTCACTCGTTTTAGCAACACGCAACAAGGAGGAGAACTTACAGAAGTCTGACTTAAGTGTAAGGCAAGGCAGGTTTTCCTAAATGCTTACCATTTTTGCTCACTTCTGGTCTTAGAAGGAAAGCCAGTGAGTCTCGCTCAACACTCAAAGTCACGTAAACTAAGATATAATATGGTCTGATCTCCCACCCATACACATCAGGATCACGACATCCTGCTGATCACAATAGGACAATTTCCACTTTATATTCGAGACCAATAAAGTGTGGAGTAGTGAATTCTTGACTTATCTTCATGGACTTTAAAGTGATGAAATTATAATACTATACTCCTATAATTTTGACATGCATATCGTAAGTAACTTACTTTCCAAACATAAACAAAGTTTTTAATGTTCTAAAAGACAAAACTTTAAATATTTTTTTTATAGCCACTAAATACAATTACTAATTGGCTTAATTTCTGAGCCAACTAGAAATAAATGTCTCTACAACTCGTTTTACATCAAAATAACTTAAGCTAAGTCAATTTGGTTTTCCAAATAGCTATTTCAAAATCCTCATGACTGTTTAAGAATTTCAGATGACTGCAATGCTACTACATTACAATTATGGGCAAAGAATATATATGCAATTTTACATCATTCAAGTCCTAAAGGAATTTTATTACAGAATTATATAACTAGCATAGAAAAATTACTATACTTCTTCATAACAAACCCTTAACTTTTAATATGCTGATACTGGTGCAAAATAAATGAGGTTGTAACTATTGTGTCTGTTTCTGGCTGAATGGACATTTCTAAGCACAGAATGAATGGAGTTCATTTAGAGGTCTTGCAAACGGACTCTGACTCTTTTCATGCATAATGGAGTTCACCAAGAACATTTAGGACAAACAACTTTTTTTTTTTTAATTTAACCCTTTAAGTTAAAGGGAGAGAGTGGTTAAGAAGGAAAAATCAGAATAATTTTGTTGCTGTTCCCCATTCAGTGATGGCATGCACACTTGTTACACAAGAAATAAAGACAGCAAGATCAGTCTGGAGGAAATTATCTCAATTTCTATGCCTAAAAATGAACTACAACAGTTCTGGTGCACTAAACAGTAATTAAAAAGAAATCAACAATTATTTAATATTACCACTTTGCAAGCCAACTTAATCATGAACAATAGGTTGATAAGCTGATTATGCTACTAACATAACACTTCTAAACTCTAGAAATCACAGTTTTCTTGTGTTTACACATGTGATTAAAGAAGTTACAAGTCATAGATGCAGAAGGATGACAAAAGAAGATGGAGTGACTGAACTTTCTAATTTTTTTAATATTAGAAATTCAAACAATGCTATTTGAACACATTAACATACTTACAGGTTTGGGATTAACCTTTGCTCACAGAGATGCAATTCACACTGTACATGTATATTTAAAAACAAAATCCAATCATGCATTTAAAACTAGTATGAACCTGCACCCTTTCCATCCCCTTCCTGTTTCTAAAAATATTGAATAAATTTTTTTCCCTAGAATTTGCTGATAAGAAATAGGAATTCCTTTCAAGACATTATGTCAAATATAAGTAAGTTTGGAAAAGCTTCCTATCTTTTAGCTAACATTTTAACTTATTTCATAGGGAAATAGCACTTTTACCTCACTGACTGAACTAAGCCAAATTTGACAGATTGGAAGACGTGCAAGACAATTACATCCCTATGGATTTTGTGCAAAACTGCTGGTTGTAAGGGACAAGGATACTGCAATGAAAATATGGATAGGTCAGAGGACACAAATCCATGGAGAGTAGGCTTAATTAGTTATGCTGTTATTTTGTCACAGTTACTCATCACTTTCTTGGTACCCTGAAGAACACTGCCATCAAAACTGGAGTGAGAAAACGCTCCGACAACCCATAAAATGATACAAAGAGTATTAGAAAGGCAGAATCCTGTTCCTAATGCAGTTGCTACAGGGGAAAAAACCCCAGCATGCCAATCAGCAACACCTCCCCCAATCCCTCAAAAACAGAAAATCAGCAACATCTCCACCCCTGACACCATCAAATATGTAGAACAAGTAACAAACCACCCGCTATCCCCCCTCCCAGATTTATGCACCAGCTCAGCTCTCAGCCTCATTAAACTTTCTGTTCTCCCTTCCAAAGCTGTGGAACTATAGACATCCAAAGCACCAACAGTTTTTCAAAAGAGAACCAGGATCTACTTTCTCTCTCTGCTTTCTCCCTCCCTTTATGGAGAAACGTCTTCATGATCTTTGTGAAATGTGAAAGGATTATTCATTTGAATATATAGAAATGTCCAGTGACATGAATAACTTTGGTTACTTGAATTCAGTGGAATAACACTATGAAAGTTCCTGCTGGTGAAACCCAGCCAGAATATTTAGAGATCATGTCAGAGATAAATCATCTTCTGACATCAGCACTAAATTAGAAGAGTTGACAAAGAAAATACCTGCAAAAATGCCCGTTCCTTGCTTATTTTTTTATATCCAAGTAATCACTTAAGAACTCTAAGAAGCAAAAGCTCAAACATCCTTTTATCATTACACACTCACTGTGTATATATGGTATTGTATACCATAACAGGCTTGAAATACCTGATTATAGTAGTTTTACTTCTACTATTTAAACATTACATCAATATAACACATCTTATGAGTATACTGAATTTTTTGGTGTTCATATAGTTTGATTTCCTAATTACCTTGAGTAAATGTGACAATAAAATATAAAATGGCCATTCATAATGCAAACAAACATATAACACATTTCAACATTAATTGCTAATCCATTCACAAAACCACATGCCTCTTCTACGGAAAGGCTCAAGGACAGACAATCCTCACTTGCTGTCCTTGCTGTCTGTCTTACATCCTCCTCCTAATTTTGTATTCATATGATCCTCCGACAAGCTGACTCAGATTGTTAAATGGCCAAAAAAAGAGAGTACAGTTTCAGAATTATTCATGAACCTGAATAATTCCTCAGAGGGGAAAACCCACTAAAATTCTGGGCAAGGGATGGAGCAAAACAAGTTCCCCCTTTGGCAGCAGCAGTTAAATAATTTGATTTAATAAATGCTTTTATTCAAATTTTTAAAAATATAAAATCACAGTTGTGTCCTAGCCAATCAACAAATGATCAGAAAGACCTTCTCCATTAACTTGTCTCCTGGAGCCTTTCTTTCTATTATATTCCCCAACACCATCCCTACAGCTGCTCTCAGACAAGCAGATAATGTCACACTAAGTTTCTATCACCACAGCATTAGAACCCAAGTGTTCTTACTGCCATAGTAAACTATTTGGCATAGTTTTATCTTAACAGGGTCAGTTACTCTGAAAATCCTGTGTATCATCACAGGACCAAGTATTCAAGCATCCTCTCTCTTCTGGAGTGTAGGGCTTTCCTCTGCAGCAGGTGAAATCAAAGTCAACCTCGCTATGAAGTTACTACACTCTGCAATTTTCATGAGGCAACTAGAGACTATTTCAAGCGAAGAGATCCAAATTTAATAACAATTACTTTTACAGAATAACTTGGGAGAATTTATTCAGAGTACAAGACTGGCACCCAATGTGTATATAAAATAGGGCAGCTACTCCTGAGGGAATGAAGCCTACAGAGACAATGGGCTTCTGGAAAAACGAGTAGGACACCACCGACAATAACAGAAAGACACTGAGCAGACTCCCATTATATAACCAATGGTTCTATAATTGGTCAGAACGAAAGCAGCACACAGGTTTATCTAAAACTCAGTCATTTAAGGCAAGTTTCTCTTGCCTCTGTAAAAGTTATTTGGATTATGAATGGTTTAATTTTTTTAGTATGTAAGTTTTACTTTGGTAATGCTTCTCTTTCTTATTCTTTTGTTTGTTTGCTTGTTTGTCTGCTAAATATGATGCATTGCTTAGTGCAAAGGTGTCACTCTGGGACTGGTTTCCCCCTGTACAACTCAGAACACACTAACAGAATTCAATCACGGGAGAAAAAAAAAGTAAGCAAGCATGATTTTAAACTCTGCAGTTCTACTCAGGCAAGTCTACACAGGCACCGAGAAACAAAATGCAGGAATACAGCCTTGCCTCTAGGCAAGAGGGTAGGAGAGAGCCATTATGTGTTTATTATGTATCCAGGGAAAGGGAAGCCAGAATTGCTGGTTTTCTCTCTTCCTGAGAGGAAGGAAGAAATGGCAATTAGCCATTGTTGACAGAAGCACTCTATTCCCTTCATCCCAAAGAGACTCTGACTGTAAAGGATATTCAGATCATCTACTGTAAAATGACCACACACTTCTGTTCACTGACCCACCATTTATCTCCTCAGAACCTTAGACAGGAAAGGTGCAAGAGCAACTTCTCAGAAAGTGTCTCACAGCAATCCCAGAAAGTCTGCAAGTGGCATCTGACATCAGTGGGATGCTATTGCTCTGATACGGCACCAATTCACTAATGTATTCCTGGCAGCAGAAATAACTATCACCCCAAAAATGCAAATATTTTGTTCAGCAATAGTAAAAGAGATTTCCACTGGAAAAGTGCCAGCTATTTAAATTATTCATCTGTAGTAGTCAAATATTTTAATCATGCAGAACCCACCAAAATCTGGAAAGAGACCTATACATTTGAAAGGCAATTATGAATGTGTAATTCGTGTAGAAATTTCATAAGCAGAGCAGCAGCACACATTTATTTAAATGCCTTTACAGACTGCCAAATCTTGAAGCCTTTCTTTCACTCCACACTTTCCCACCATCGTGAGAACTATTTCTCATTAACAACCAAATTGGTTTCAGATGCTCTGCTATAAGATGTTACCTTAGAAACCATTTGGTAAAAGACTGTGGCTTCCTTCCATAGAAATCTCAAGCAGTGAAAAGGCAGATTTTCTGGCATAAATCAAATCCAATTTCTAGGGTTCACTAAACCTTTTCTCCTCAGAATAATGTTTTGTGACTAGATCTTAGCAGTTAATAGTGCACGAAGAATTTCTGGTGTGAACCAGTTTTAAATTATTTTCATTCTATTATCTTTCTTAACTCAATTGAAATTACTTCCAATACTTACCATACCTTGATAGAACCTTTAACTTCATAACTAATAGGGATATTTGCTATGTACAGCAAATAAACAGACTGAACAAAACTATTATTTCCCTTCATTTTTAAAACATGTCCTTAGACTACTCTATCTGATAAGGATGGCATTAATTAACTAACATTAGACATTTGGAGATACTTCACAAATGAGACAAAAACTACAAACAGGACAAACCCAATTTTTTTCTCCTCCATAAAACTTTCACAAAAAAGAATGATCAAAAGAAAATAAAATACTAAGCCCATATTCTGTACTTAATTAGAACATTATCATAATCATTCCTGCTGTGAAAGGTTGACTTAGAAATAAATTATACAAATAATTCATGATTACGCATAACCAACATACAATTATGTAGAGGGACAGCAAATTTAAGAAGTGTAGTTGAACATGAGACCAATGATTCAAAGGCACTTAAAATACTGTAAAGATAATATTATAGGAAAAATTATAAAGAGAACTGTGATTTGCAGTGATTCATAGCTCTACACAATGAAAATGTATGTACAATAATTACCACTGTGACATCCTAATTCAAGCTGATGGGTAATTTCTGACATCATACCAGTGCCCTTTACTTGCGAAGTGCAATTGTGAATCATGACAGATCCTCCTCCTGCAGTACCACGTGACAGCGTGAGGTCTGACACTCGCCGTGTCCCACCGGTAACTAACTGTGTTCGTGAGCTCCACGGACAGCAACAACCCAGCTCCCCTCAGTGCAGACTAAGCTGAACAATAAGCAATGTTTCTGATTAAACGCTTATTTTTCCCCGCACTATCTTAAGAATTTAAAACGCATTTTCTGAAAGTTTCTGAGCCAACGTCTCCTCTAGCCCCTCCTCTCGCACTGCACATTCAGCCTTAGGACTTTATGCATTAGAATGCAAAGCACTTCCATTCAGGCACTAAGAATGAGAATCAGACCTTAAAGTTATGAAACTGCTGCAAAGCCACAAAGATGGCTTTATCCTTTCTCTCCCTTCTTCCTCTACAACAAGGATTTTGTATCACTCTCTGTGCTGTACTTTGCACAAACATTAGAACTGAAGAGAGTTCAGGAATGAGTACCTCCTTTCTCCCCATTGGTGGCACAAGGAACTACTGCAATTCAGGTTACAGCAGCATGTGACATCACCATTCAATGCTGCCAAAACTATGCTAGCAAGCTCTGGCAAAGAAAAAAGGTATGATGACTAAAATCTGCTACATGAAGGTTGAAAGAAAGTTTAGCTTTCTTTTATTTCCCCTCACAAAGTTTGGTATAATTTTTTTTCACTAAAAAAACATGCTGAAACACAAAGATTATATATACTGGAGCTTGCTTCTCTGTTGATTCCAAACTGCTTACAAATCACTTGTTCTTTTCTTGGGCAATTAGGCTTCTAACATTTAAAAGTCGGAATGGCAACAGGAAAATTAAAAGCATACACATGAAGTGCCTCTGCTTATACTGGTAAAAGTCTTAATTATTAAACAGTGCTAGAAATCTAAACTGATTTATTACTTAGACTAGTGAAGGACATCTAAAATTCATCTGTATCACATCAGCAACACAGTGATTACCAAAAAGAATCCAGCATGAGAAAGGAAGCTATTTTCTGCTATAAAATCACAATTCATATGCCATAATATAAGGTAAAATCCCCAGCAAACATATAAAAAGCTGACCTCACAGATTTGTCGGTGTACAACAGAGCAGAGACAAAGCAGCAACTTCCCGCAGAAAAAAAAAGAAAAAACTTCTGTACTGTGTAGACTCTGATGCAAGCAAAAGTTGGCCCAGCATTTTGCCCCAGATGCATTTATTAGTACCCGTTAAAACAACACTTGACCAGCATTCAGTCTTTTTTAAGGAATGGAACAGCACCAGGATGGAAGGCGGTGAAGCTGGAAGAAAGCTAGGGAGGCAGGAGCTCACCAGGTGTAGTCAGGTTGGGAGAGGACACTGCTTTGTTCCACTGTCTACAAACACCCAGCTGCCTGGGATATGGCCACATTCTGTACAGGAGAGAAGTGAAATATCTGGAGGCCCTCAAAGATCAAGTACAGCTTCTCAAGGTCAGATCTACTGAAACAGTGGATGAATTGAGACAGAAAGATTTATAGAGGTGGCATTTTGTTCATCACAAGAGGCTATTAAGGCAACTTGGTAACCACGGGTGAGAAGTAGGGCCCCAAGAGAATAAAAAAAATGGTTGAGACATAAAACAAAGGGAAGAAATAAACAGCCAATTCTTATTACAGGATAAGATTAATAGCAGGGAGTGCCATAGGTCTTGGTACCAGGACCACTGTTCCATAAATTTCCTTAAGAACCAAAGCCATGAAGAAACAAGAGCCATGAATTTTAAAAAAGGCAGTAACAGCAGAAAATGAAAAAAAAGTGAAAGCTTGATTCTACGGCCATTGAGTTGAAAAGCAAAATCTCATTTTATTCCAGTTCAGCAGGACTGGGTCTTCTTTTGACCACAGCTAAGTTTAAGAATGAAAATAAGCAACTTTAGGATCAGTAATTAAGAAGTAGGTAACAGGATTAGTAATACATAATGGAATGTTAAAATACTTCCATTCAGCATTAAGATTTAAATTTATGTAGCATTTTGATGAAAAAAAACCCAACACAAGCTGATGCAATGAAAGTGGAGCAATCTGATGCTGTGCTTTTTGCCAGGAGGCCTATTTGTTGTGAAAAGAACTGGGAACAATACAAGAAGTCCTGAGTGGTTGCAATGCAAATGATGCAATGTCTTAATGCAATCAGCAAAGTAAAAAGCAGTAAAAACTTACTTTTACAATTTATTTACTTAGACAAGGGTACAGCAGAGTATCAGGAACGTTATCTATGAAACACCCTGAAATGAGGACAGAGACATTTTAGTGGTTTCCCTTGAGTCTGGAAGGACTGTGTGTGTGTGTGTGTGTGTGTGTGTGTGCATATTACTTTCCCCCCAGGCTTTGGCTGTTTGACCAGAAGCTGCCCAGAGCAGTACCTGACTGCTTTCACAGCTACAGTACCTACAATAACGATGGCTGGGCATTCTTGAATGACTTTCTGTAAAGAATATTACTAGTACTGATAAAATATTCACTGTGTGTGACATGAGCAAGGCACAATGAATATAAAGACTTGATTATTTTGTTTAGTAATTGCCTGTCCTGATGCCCCTTCCCAAACAAGCATGCAATTAATTTTATTCTTTAAAAGGAGGGTATCATTAGAGAATTTTTTATCTCATCAAGTTGTTGTTTATTCTAGCTGCCCCAAAGATTACAGAGAAAGCAACTTTACACAAAAACATTCTATTAATTTTTGGTATCACCAGCACATCTTTTCAAGAAATCACGGGCTACTTGATCAACCCACCTGAATGTAATTATTACCATCCCTAAAAAAACCCCAACAAAACAGCAAACGTAAACAAAGAAACACACAAAACCCTGTCCTAATGGGAATATAACTACCATATAAAGGGGATGAAGAGAGTTTCAAGAGAAAGTGCCAAAACAATCCTTAACAGATGTCAACCATTCAGCACATGAGCTTGACAAAGGTCCTAATACTTCAGTTACAGGAAGAAAAGCCCTTGTGCTACTGAATTATAATCAAATGCTTTAGAGAGTGGCATTTTCACTCCTCAGACTTATAAAAAAAAGGAAGTGCCAACTTTCTAAGGGAGAGCTTCCTGCTTAACAGAAGTAAGCATGAACAGTTCAAATTACGCATTTTCCTTCCAAAACCTGACAAGGATGATACTGTGTGTACCATTTTGACAAGTGATATATTTTTGAGGATGCTACTTCACATAAGCACCAAGCATTCTGCAGTTAAGAAACTAAGAAGTAAGACTATAACTTTCTACTATAGTACAAAGTCTCACCAGCAGATTCTCAAGACACATGTAGCTCCTATGAAAAAGTGTACCTACATCTGTAACTTCTAAACAGTGTCACGTTTTATATCAGTTATTTGCCGTGCACTTCTAGAACACTAATAATGTCTTACAAACATAACTATCTTGTTAGCAAGATAGTGAATGTATCCTTTTTCTAAAGCAATCTAAAGCCACTATGAGGTAATGTAGTACTCTCTGGGGCATAAATTTACACTTGAGACAAGCATTAGGGCCAAAATGCCAATTCATTTTAGACTTAAGCCTACTCCAGTAGAAAGCAGCCTTTGTAATGAAAATTGACCATAAACATGCCTGACCCTCTGCACATGAATAATGTTGGCTAACACAACTGTTAGCATTAAACCATACGAAATATAAAGTTACCAGCAGTTTTCATAATCATACTATAAACAAGGCGAAGATTATTTTTATTTGTTAATTAAAACTTTAGCTATACAACATATTTCTAACATAAAAGTGAGCTGCCTTATAATAATTGGTTTGTGTCTCAGGAAAGTCAGGGTGTTTTACCATGGCTAGTAGACTTGTCTTTTTGCCAGACACAAGACACTGTGAATACACATCTAAGTAGATATGAAATTTTGGATGTACAGAATTCAGCATGTTATTCCAAGTAATCCTTCAGTCTGAACACAAATTTGGCACACTCCATCGCCTTCTCTGGTGTAAAAATTCATCCTTCTCCCTAGAGATTTTAATGGAAATGGATCCTTATCACTAAGAACAGTTTATGTAAGAGCACAGAACTCCAGAAAGAGAATGGTAACCTAATGACTTAACCTCCTTCCCCTCATCTCCCCTTTTGCATCAAACCTTGACCAACTTATTGAACTTCTATACAAATGACAAATAAGCTGTGGCATGGAAACCCATTATAGAAAAGGAAACCAAACCACCACCATCACAAACACCTTTTGATAACTGAAGCTTAACAGGAAAAAGAGATATTTTTGACAGAATGCTATTCCAGGGTGTTGTTGCACTCTCTTGAGTAACATGTTCTGGCCAAGAAACACATTACCTGCCTCGTAATTCAGCTCTCAGGTACTACAAAAGGGGTTTCATCACTTGCAAATAACTTGCACAGCTATCTGAGCTGCCTTCCAGGTGACACAGCTGAAGAGTTGAAACCATCTTTATGCATATTTAGCATATTTATCTCTCTGAAGCTTTTAGAAAGATTATTCAGCAACAGAGACAACATCTGTATCTATTAAAGTTGTCTTTGAGGCATCAGGTAACAATTAGGTCTGCGTGTTTAGAGGGATAAGAAATCTTAAATCCTACAGAAAATGGCCTTGCAGAAAATGCATTCTCATTTAAGAAAGTTCACCTCTACTTCATATCCGAGTAAATTTTTTGCACTGCAAATATTAGTTAATGCAGTCAGACTGTAACAAAACTAAGCCATTGATGTGGAAAAGAGCAGTTAAGTGAGAACAATTACCATAAAGATCCCATTGTGTTGGGCTGCATATTGGGGTATTTATAGCTTGACCACAAATGCAAGCATGGCGAGTCTTCAACTTTTTTTTCTCCCTTCTTTTCTTAAAGTCTCAGCATTTTGCAGTGTATATCAAGGATTCCTTAAAATGACCTGACTGGTTCCTATCTATTACACAATCCTCAAAGATCTGCAGAATGTATAAAGCAATATGTAAAGTGTTACTCTAGCAAGACAAGAATAGGTAAGTGAAATCAAAGCACCAAATCCTGCTCATGACAACACCACCACTGTAAGTCAAGAGAAGTTCCTTGAAAGCCATACCTGGCAGAAGTTACTGGGCCAGAAAAATTCAAACTTGATTTTCCTGTATGCCACTATCCATTTACTGTGCTATGAATTCAGGCTTAACAACAGACTACTCAGGACTTTCCAATACAGCAAAGGGACAAGGAGCAGCTATCGGGTGGAGAGTACAAAGGAGTCTTTCTGCATGTCTACCTTCTAGTCAGTTTATTCTTCCCATGACCCAAGAAATGTATTATAACCTCCAATAAAAAAGGTGGTTCTGTGGACAGTCTGAAGCACAGTTCAGCATATACTGAAACAATGGGCATAATACAACCAAGCCCATTCTCTAAAACTGACTATTTACATTGTTTTTCTTTAATTTTATAAAAAACCTCCAAAAAAAGTGAATTGGCAGTAAGTGTTACAGGTTAAAATAACCAGCCAACCCCTCAAAAAAACCCAAACGAAACCAATCAACCAAAAAACAGCAAAAGGAAAAAAAATAGTAATTTTGAACAACATAAGCCGTTTTGCTCACTACATAGCGACTGTGTATGGGACAGCTGCATCAAGTATTCTTCATCACCAACCACCATTCCCTTGTGCTTCACAGATGCTGAGATTCCTACATAGGCTTTCAGTTCAACAGGTGCAATAAGGTTAATTCTATCATAAGAGTCTGCTCTAAAGAAAAGTCTGCTCCCAAGCCTCATAAGAAAACACACCCAAACCACCGCACATCGCCCCGGGCCAGGCGGGAGGGGAGCGGTGCAGTTGTGCTGGGAGCACGCCGCTCCCCAGCAGGCCTAGCTGGTCGCATTTGGCAGGAGCACGAAGCTTCACCTGGCAACACAGGGCTCCTGGAGGAGCACCAGGCCTGCCCGGCTCAGCGCGGGCAGCTCGGCAGGAGGCTCCGGTCCGGGCTGCCCTGAGGCGAGTCCTGCTGCGGGCCAAGGGCAGCGCCGAACCTGCCGAGCCGGCCTGGCCGGGTCAGGCCCCGGGGTGACCCCCGCCCTCTCACAACGCCTCTGGCAGCGAGGCGGGCTCTGGGCGGGCCCGCCGCCACTTACCGAGCCCCAGCACCGGGATGCTGTGGCCGCTGGCGACCGGCACCGCGGGGACACTGCCCGCCCCTGGCCCGCCCGCCACCGCCATGGCCCGTCTGCGGCCCAGGACTACAACTCCCGGCAGCCCTTGCGTCCTAACGGCGCCGCGGGCAGCCGGCAGCCGGGAGCCGGGCGAGAGGAGCCGGGAAGCGAGGAGCGGGGAGCCGGGAAGCGAGGAGCTGGGAGCCAGGCCGTCCCCTGGACCTGGGGCCGGGTCCCGGCGAGTGGTGGGGCGTGGGGAGCCCCGGCTGATCCCGCTTCCGTTTCCCTCCTGAGGCAGGTGGCGGCTCGGCCGCGCTCCCCCAGCATGCTGTACCTGGTGGGGCTGGGCCTGGGGGATGCCAAGGACATCACGGTGAAGGGGCTGGAGGCGGTGCGGCGGTGCCGCAGGGTGTACCTGGAGGCCTACACGTCCGTGCTCACCGTGGGCAAGGAAGCGCTGGTAGGTCTGGCCACAGGGCCCGAGGCCTCTCGTACCACGGAGCCAGGGGCCTGCTGGGGCTGGTGGGTCCGTGGGAGAAACTAGCGGTGCCCGTTCTCGGGAGAAATATGTACGTGACCTTCACTATGTTTTATAGCAGAAATCTTGCTACCTTGCAAGAAGACTGCAGTAAAAATAAAATGTTCCTTCCTGCAACTGTTGGCACTAGTTTTCATCTCAAAATCTACCAATGTGTGCAGACCCTGAGATACTGGAGGACTTGGTTGGAAAAGTGTCTAATCTGTTTAAAAACAAAAAAAATCCCCAAACCAGAATTGGTTTGGTCATACCAGAAAAATACATGGTTTGAAGCTCTGAACCTCTATATCAGGCTGAGGTGTTTCAGCATGCCTGCTGGGAATAACAGTTTTATTATCTCACATTTCCTCGTGGGCCAAGCTGCCTCACCATGCTGGGATTCCCAGAACAGGCACAGTTCAGTCAGAGATGGGCTGTTGAACAACATGGAGATAAAGTTTTCATTAGTGAACACACCTCATGGAAGACAGCGGTAGTAAAAATGCGCAAATCGTAACGCTGAGGAGTTCATAGGTGGTCACAGAAAGATGAAGTTTAATGCTGAAGTAATACTAAAAAAAATAGCATACCATAGCATACCTGCCCATAGACCAGAGATCTTGCCTCTGAACAGGCTGATGCTGTCTGGGTCTTGGGTGCCATATGGCCATAATGTACCTGTGTGCAGACCTGCACATACATAAAGCATGTGAGACTTTTAGCTTGTAATCAGCATTACATGGTTTCCAGATACAAGGTAGGCTAGAATATTTGGACACCTCTGGTTTATCTGCTGTATGAAGATATGCTCTGTGGTTTTATGTTTCTTTTTAGTACACTGAAGCAGTCTAAACTGTAGACAGTCTGTTCAAAACAAAATGTTCTTTTTTGTAGTTGATAGTTGGAAAACTGCTAAATGGAAAGGATTACCTGGAGATTTTTGCTTTTCAAAATGTGCATTTGCTGTAAAAAAAATTTAATGGATTCCTATCCATCTGAAAATAAAACATTGAATAATAGAAAAACGCTGAATATTTTTGATGTGGTTATTTGGCTTTTTCTTGTTATATATTTCTTATTGTTTTAAGTCTTGCAAGCCTTGAAATCGTGAAGATGAGATAACTGAGAAAAGAGATCAATAAAAACAAAGTAAAAGATACTGTCGTACCTGAAACCACCTAAGAGGGAACATAGGAATTAATAACCAAGTGTTTGTCATACAGCATGGTTTACATACAGGTGACAACACTGAATAGTTTATTTACTAATCTGAAGATCAGGCTCTCCTAAGCACCATGCAAAGCTAGAGGAAAACTCTCAAGAGGTAATGAGCAGATCTTTTCCTGCAGAGACTTTCTAGAAATCCTCCTGGGTTGATGATGTTAAAATCAGGTCTTAAAATTCAAATTACATGACTCACTTAGTTTATCTGGTTCGCCTAAAATGTATATTAAAAGTTATTTGATGTTGACCATCCAAATTGGCCCTGAGTTTGGTGAAATAACTGTTTGGACCCAGTGGCCTCCCAGTGAGGCTACATTTTACTTTTTGCCAGGAGATGGCTTTTTCTACATTCTCTACTTAGCTTGCTTTGATTAGCATTGTGGCGCAGTCTCAAAGCATGCAAATAGATTCCCTTGGATGAAGCCAAACTGTAAGTCGTGTTCCTGGGACTGCACCCCATCTGTTCTGCAGTGTGCGTTTGCTCACAGTGTGGGGCCAAAGCCAGCCTGGTGCAATGGTAGCCCACAGAAAGGGATGTGTAGTGTTGGTATGGAGTGCTCTGCTTTGGAGACCAGCTCCCGTTGTGCTGATGTGCATCTGGGCTAGGGTACCTAATGAAAACCTGGCGGGGTGTCAAAGTCTTCTGTAGTTGGTGTAGTACCGATCTCAGCATTACTCCAGGGTGACTGTCGATCATTCTGAATCACAGATACAAGAGTTGCTTACACATTTATTTGGTCCCCTTTCTGTTGGATCTGTACAAGTTGCAGTCTGTTTCACAAGGAAAATAATATCCTGATTTTTTAGAGTTACGAAAACTTAGCCAAAAATGGCCAGGAACTCATATTCGGGAAAGGGAATGTAACCTGGTAACAGAGGTCCCATGCCAATTACTCTAGCTGTGGGGTGGATTTTTTGATGAAAGCACTACTCCACTTCTGTACAGCTGTGACAGTTCTCTTGTCAATTCACTGTTCTGTGTGGGCAAAGAAGTCACAGAAGCCAGAGGAAAACCTTTCTGGGCCATAACTGACTTTAATAGTTTTATCAATTTATTAGTTTTCATAATACCACACAAATTTGCTGACTACTACTTAGCATAAGAACACCTTTCTTGGTCTTTGCCCTGGGGAAAAATTTTAATCGTGTAAAGAGCATGTAAAATGCGTGGTGACACGTGACATGGCAGGTGTTTTCAGTATGATCAGAAAACATGTTCTAGAACTAACTGAAGTTTCATTACATGTGTGAAGTTGATTCTGGAAACAAAGTAATTTAAAATGTACAAAGAGACATGATTACTGAGCTGCTGAAGAAAAATTAAGGACATGATCAAATACATGTTTACCTGTATACATGGTAAAGTACTTCTTAAAGAGAACTCAAGATGAAGGATTAATATGAAGTCATTCCTTAGATGTGGTTAGCTAAAATGTACTAAGGAAAAATCTGAGAGAACAGGTTGTGGTGTAGCTAGTGTGGTATTTGTATCTGGTTTGGTGCCAGTAGTGTAAGTAGCCTAAGAGCTGGGCTCAGGCTGTGAGAGGGGATGCCTTACATACAGCAGCAGGTTAAATTCACGCTACCTGGAGTCCACCCAGGTACTCTCAGTGTGCAGGTGTGATTGAACTGCTTTAGGTGCAGCTCCTCAACTGACGCAGAAGGCGTGAAAAACCAAGTCAGTATCAGGATAAAGTGGTTCAGTATCAGGATAAAGTGGTTCACTAATTTTTGTCAGCTCAGGAGCTGCTTTATGGGAAGCTCAGGTGTTCTTGTAAGCAGAGGTGAGATTCTCCAAGACATAGGGCAGACTGCTGGGGAGAATAATAAAGTTACCTATTCCACTGTCCATTGTCTGTGTTCCTGAGTGAGCACCCAGAAAGGTAAAAAAACATTCCTAAGTGTCTTATTTTGATGGTTATTATTAATTTCAATTTGTAGGAAGAATTTTATGGAAAAGAATTGATTTTGGCTGACCGAGAAATGGTGGAACAAGAAGCAGATAGCCTTTTAAAAGAAGCTGATGTTTGTGATGTCGCATTTCTTGTAGTTGGTGATCCTTTTGGGTAAGACAAAGCAACATTTTAATTATTGCTGTAGCTTGATCACTCTTTTTTCATTAGGAAGAAGCCAACTCTGTAACTCTAATTCTTTATGAGGAAACTGATTTTCAGACCAGAAACACTTTTTATGTCTGTATATTCCTTATTGTATTAAAAATATACATACAGTTGTCCACACTTTATCTTGCTCTGGAGTTTCCTTGCCCAGGTGTCCATTACAGATAATGTGGACTCTCCAGGATATATGAATCTTTCCTTCAGCAGACACTTATCATTTCATTAGTTATCATTCTATTCTCTGTGCTAGCTTTTATAACAAATGCTTTGCCTCATGATTTGTCTGCTAACAGAAGAAATTCTAGGTTATCACATAAATAAGAAATGTGGTTTTTGGAGGGAGTATTCTTTTAGTTGCTGTCTGTACTTACAAACTGCAGCTTTTATACTCAGTTGTTTTAGAATGAATACAGATTGTTGGTTGTATGGTGCATCTGCTTTGATATATGCTAGTTTTTAAAATCACTTACGTTGTTATAAATGTTTTCTCATGTTGGTTTATTAGGCCTTTTGTTTCCACTTTTTATTCCTGCTGGAAATTATAGTCTTTTTCTATGACCAGAAGGATCTCCTTCTGTCTCTTTGGTCAGGCATCATCAATCTGTAATGTCAAGCCATGCAGAAAAGCTTTTCATCTCCAGCTGGTGATGCAAGATTTATACCACAGTGTTAAGGGGCACAAGAAAAATGAAATCTGAGCACCCTTATTTGTGAGTGAAAAAATGGAGTTTATGAGAAAAAGGAGCAATGTGCACATCTGTCAAAAGTGGATAATTTATCTAAATACAGGTTGAAGGCAACTGGCAAGAGAATATTATATTGAACTCATTATGGGCAGATGACCCTGTGTTTCAGAAATATTAATTATACTTTCAGTCCATATTTACTTTAAAACTAGGATTCATGCAGAGTGTAGAGCCATGTTACCTGTACCCTTGTGCTCTGATCCAGTGACTGATGTAAGTACACAAGATAAAAAAAACAAACTACATGGACTGAAATGTAGTTGCTGCTTGTAAGCAGTATTCTGATCTGCCTCAGTTGAGTTTCAGTGTCAAAATACTTCAGTTCTGGTTAATGTACTACATAATTGTAAAAAACTACTCTTTTTTATGAATGAGTTGCTTCTCTCTAAATGTTTATGTTTCTCACTCTTAATATTGCAGCTAGAACTGCTCCTATGCTCACATAGAGCCCTAAGGATTTAGGGGCTTGTGAGGTTACTAGGACAGAGTACTTACTGAATGTTTCTGTCCTAAGAGAGGCCATAGGGGAGGAGGATACAAGCCACTTGCAGCTGATCACAGACTTTCAAGTGTATTTGTAGGTGAGCAGAGTGCCTGGCAGCCACAGGAGATGCCAGGTGGTGGTGGTTAATGGTTACAGCAATAAAGCAGGCTGTGCTCTGTCACCCTCACTGTTGTTCTCTGCAGGTTTTTATCTGTGTATGTGGTAACACCCATGGATGTGCTACAAGAACCTGACAACTTTAGTAGTGCAGTGGAAAGCCCACCACTCTAGGCTGATGTTAACATCCATATTATTACTACCCATAAAACTTAAAGTCTCTATCAGTGACAGAAAAGACTACTACAGTTATGGGTGTAGAGGGATGACTCCATGAAACTTTTCCTGGTACTAGCTGAATGCTCATAAGGGCACTTCTGCTTTTAGCTACAGTCATTATAGACAGATCTACTGGGAGAAAAAAAAATACTGGCTGGAGCAAATTTCAGTGAATAAAGCCAGCTGATCCCTTGGTCAGTATTAGCATAACCACAAAATCCTCCAGTGCTCCTTGTCCTTTGTATGTGCAGGGAATAACACAAGGCTGTAAAACTAGTCTCCTCTTAGAGCAGACATTCTTAAACCACCTTTGCTTCTGGAAGTCAGGAGCAATGTTTGTGTAGTAACTGAAGTATTGGTTTAGATCACTTTACTGCCTTCTCCTAGGTCTGGGAGCCTGTTTGTATAAGGGTTTCAGATTTCCCAAATTCAGATTCCTCTTTTTTTTTCTTCCACTGAAATTGATCTCTTTTAAAAAATATAGATCTTTACAGCCTTGCCAGCTGATCCCACATTTGTGTTCCAGTCTGAAGCACCTGATCTGCTGCTGACTGGGTGCTGGCCAGACACATGGCATCGAAATTATCGGGCTAAGATCAGGGGAATTCTGTTAGGGTAACTGAACAAGGCCAGGGTGAAAGCAATTTTCCTAGTTCATTGTTCTGATGGCCATATGTTATTTCTTTTCTTCCTTCTTTGGAATGGCCACACAGAAGTGTGTGGTACATCTTGGGATTGAGATGTCTAAGGTCATTGATCAGGTTTGATAAATTTAGGCGAGGGGTAGATGCATTTTCATACTTCACATACATACAAGCAAAATAGATAGGTAAACATTGTTGCAGTTCAAATATTCGCTCAATCTATATGTACGTACCATTTTAGAAAAGCTCTAATCTCAACTGCTTAACTGCAAACCCAGTAATTCTTGCAGCAGTCAATCGCTGCAAGGTGTTTATTGAGCCTTAGACCTAGAGCCAAACTTAGCTCTGTTTGAAACTTAAACTAGAATATTCTTAACTCTTTTAGAATTAACTTGATCACTCAGATTTAAACATTGTTAATTTGAGTAATCTGGATTAAATATTATAAAAGTTGATTCAGTCTAAGGATGTTTTTTCTAAGTAAACATGCAGTTTCCCTCTGTCTGTTCCGAGTTCTTGTCTGAGCGTGGGGCTTTCCTGGCACGCGTTGGTGCTGATGGGAGAGGGCCTGGCTGTGCAGCCAGGAACGAAATCCTGGAGTTTTGTGGAAGTTTATGCCAAATAGAGTCGACCTTTGCAGTTCAACACATGTTCAACAGACACCTGCAGAAGACAAAGGATAAATGGAACTTTCCTTTTCAAGTACTTGGCAAGGCTATTCTATAAAGTAACAGTTGTAATAGCGTTACAGTTTTGATGACGCTGGAAAGCTGAAAAGAGCTGTACCATAGTGAGGATGCCTGGCATTTCAGCTGGGGAAGATGACAAATGGAAGCCTTATTGGAGTTTTTACTTTCCTGTAACAATTAGGACATTGTTGCCATTTTCCCACCTCTGCATTGCCCTTGTTGTGAGGGGTTTAATTTTACTTTCAAAACAAACTGTAGTGCTAGTAACACTTGGTAACATCATGTTTTCAATCTTTAATTCCTTCCTTTTCTTACCACAGGGCCACAACACACAGTGATTTAGTGCTACGTGCAGTAAAATTGGGGATTCCTTACAAGGTCATTCATAATGCTTCAATAATGAATGCAGTGGGCTGCTGTGGTTTGCAGGTAATATTTTTGTATATGCATATATGTTATTTCACAACTGCTAAGCTTAGAATTGGTGAGCTCTTCTACTGCTGTGGCTGTGCATGTTGCAGTCTCAACTTTGAAGATATGTACCAACTGTACACTTAATGTTAGAATTTTTTCACACTTCCTTTTAGCATGCTACGTGTCACCAAAAGCCCCTTTTGATGAGCTCATATGAAAATGAATAGTAACACCTCTGTTGTCCTCTGCTTTCTAACTTCCCTCTGCCCCAGGAGCCTTTGGTATTTAAAGTTATTTTACAGCTAAAGCTTTATTCACATTGGCTTCCTTCTACTACTGATGGTAGTATCAGTTATCAGGTAATACCTGGTAAGTTTATTCTTAAATAAGTTGTTATCCTGTAGAGAAATATGCTGATCTTGTCATGTGAGAAATACATGCACAAGCCTGCATATATGTCCAACTCAGATCATAACTAATTCCAAGGTCTTGAATATGATGCACTCTAAGTTTGATCTGATTCTCTAAGTTTGATCTGTCTCCACTTTCTGCCCATCTGATGAGGGAGGAGGGACTTGCCTAGCCAAGGACTAGTAAAACAAATGATAGCTTTTGTGTATCTTGAGTGGCTGAAGTAAAAAAGGTCTAGTGTTCCCCAAGAAAATACTTCCTTTTACACATATATAGGTCCATTATTACTTTTCCTGCATGAAAGATATTGTGGCAGTGTATAAATCATAACTAATCACATATAAATTAGATGAAGCTTCCCCTTCTTGTTTTCATTCATCATTTTAACATAGAACCTGGCCTCTCAAGGTTCAGAATAGCTCCCTGAGTATGGGAACCCCTAAACCAAGTTCCCACTTTACAAAAGCCAAAAGCAAGCACAGGAATATAAATGTACTACAGACAAGTTGAGGGTTTGAACAATAACTTTCCATCACTGAAGGAGGAATTCCTTCCTAGCTGTACATAAAGGAACACAAATTATTTTAATTTCAGTAAACACCTGGTACATTCAAATTTGCACTGACAAATTCCAATACTCCAAATTCCATTCAAATAATAATGCTGACCAACAGCACAAAATCTGTTGCAATGAGTTTGGATATTGTCTTTGGTTTTGATTAGAAATCTGAGTGCCCTGTCTGAGCTGGCTCAAAACCAGTGCAGTGACACCTGTCCCGTTAGCTAATGCTAAAGGGAATGCTAGACAGCGTTCACATTCTTTATAATTCTTCTTGTGAGCATTTTCTTAGTGATACCTGCCTATTGCTGCAAGGCTTGGGCAAAATTATCTTTTAGGAAGGAAATAGGCTTCTTGGTGTCTAAAATCTGCAGGTACAGCAGCCAGATGGCAGCTGTCGCATGACTGCACTTAACTGGGGTGGGTAAAACAAGAGTTGGGGCTGGGGCTCACCCTTCCCCTTTTGGCTTGATGGTCGTGCAAAGTTTGCTTCTGATGTCAGGCTGTTGACAAGTAGTTTCTACTACTTGCTTTCTTTTTTTACTGTTCTTTTACATTCATTACGAAGGAAGATGCAGGGCCCAAGGAGTTTTCTAAGTTTTCTGAAAGTTTGCTTCCCCCACAATTCAGCCAGGCATAGGAAGGAGGAGTATAGAGCTTTTAGGTTAATTGAAAAAAAAGACCAGAAACCTAACATGGGTATACTATAAACAGTCCATAAGGTTTTTCATATATGCAGAGTTTTGGAGATTAGATTGCTCTTTCCTTATCCCATGCTGAAGGGAGCAGACCATAAAGGAAATGTGATGTTATTCATTGTGGCATACGTCCCCTTTTCCATTCTGGCTTGGGAGGGGCTGCCTTCTCATAAGTCACGATTCCTGTTGTCGTATAAGGCATTTTAGGAAATAGGGATTGTATTACCAGGCAGAATATAACCAGTTGTATGTTTAACTCTTGATTGCTCCTTACTGGCATAAACAGCAAGTGAGGTGTATCTTACTAAAAAGCAGCCTTTCATTAGTTAGAGTTGTGTTGGAAGTTTGTAATTTCTTTCAAAAGCCTTCGCTTTCATGGCTGTCTACTGCCAATTTAGTTTTGGAGTTATTGTGTCTCAAATTGCAAAGTTCCTGTCAAGTATAAGAGGGATTCCTCTTTTGCTTCACCACAGAAAAGGCTTTGCTTTTTTTCTTGTTTTAATGTGATTGTGATACAAACCCTCTCTCTTTCTTAGTAGAGAAAAACAGGAAACACCTTTGTATGCCGTTCAGAGAGCCATGTGCGTAGTGAGCTGTAACTGCTGATTAGGCTGTCAGTGAAACGCTGCTACAGCACAGTCTGGTCACAAAACGTCTCTGGTCATCAGAGCAATGTTTCTGTGCAGCCAACAACATTCAGGTGCTTGTGCAGTTTTCCTGTACAATGATTTAGTGAAGTCAATAGAGCATCAGTGATGGTTTGTTACCTTCATTCCATAGCTGTAGTTCTTGCCAAATAATAAAGAGGGGTGCTGTTTTCAAATACTTTTTTTTTAACTGTCTTGCCCATTTAACAGAACTAGTGCAGCTTTTTTGGAATATTGAAGAAAAGAGTGGGGTTTTAATTTGGAAAATTAAACTTCTTGAACTTCTTGGAAGCTCTCACATTGATAAACTGTGCTAGGATAGTATAACTTAGCAAAGTGGTAGTCTGACTGTGCATAATGCTCTGTGATTTTCTGTGCCCCCCACTTTTACACTGTTTTTGCTGTGCTTCACTGTGCCAGATTTTTTTTTCCGTGGCTGAAGAAGGTATTTTCCCGTAAAAACAAATGAATATGGTTATGGGAGAGAAGCCAGGAAAAGTGCTCCTATGTTAGTGCCTCTTAGCATGTTCTCTGCAGGTTCACTTCCCTTGCCTGGAGTCTGCCATGTGGGTGTGTTTGTCACTCTGACTCTGTTGCAGTGGTGAACAACCACCAGCGAGGACAGTCAGGCACTTTGGTATCTGCACACACTGCCAGGGAAGCACAGGCTTTACCTGTGCCCACACTCAATTTTTCAGAATAGGGCTGATTGCTAAGGCTTTTAGCCCTAGAATAAAGAGGCAGGGAACTGAGGATCTCTAATTTGCATATTTCTCCTTCCTATCTAATGTGCATGACATCTGGGTTAGTTTGGGAAGGTCACTGGCCAGAGTGGTGCTCTCAGGACAGAATTCTCTCTGACCCAGTGCTGGCAGTGTGTCCTTCAGGCAGAACGGTTGGTGGTCAAACACAGCAGGAGTATTCTCCATCATGCTGACCTGTGGTGCATGTGAAGGAATGATGCGACTTGAAATGGCTTGAGATAATGGCATTAACATAAAGAAAGAGGATTGAGAACTGAAGTGCAGAGCTGGCGGCAAGTCACAGGATGAGATAAAAGACTAAAATGAGACGCTTATTTCTGAGTGGTGTTGCTCGTTTTGAAAGCATTGGCTTTATATTTTGGTTGGGTAGCTAGGAAAAAACCATGTTATAGCAAAGAGCTGCCTTTCTTTTGAGATGTACCCACTTTCCACCTGAATAGCTTCAGAACAAACATCTGCATGTGCCCTTGTTTCTTTCAGTGACGCATCTTGGGTTTTTTGTTTGCAGTCCAGTTAATTCTTGTAAGACAGTTACAGTTATGAAATAGAAAATAGCCTTTTTGCTACCAGCTGATCACCAAAATGCAAAAGCAATGTTTACTGTGTTATTTTTGAGTTTTTACTGAACAGGTGAGTACATTTCCAGTGTCAAGTTGAAAAATATTACTTAAAGATGAGGAAGCTGAAGGATGCTGTCATTAATCACTATGCTTGTAGTCAAATAGAAACTCTGTAGTAGCTGCAGGAGTGGAGCTTCTGAGTCCCACCCTCTCTGTGTGCCTTAATCTTCAAAACCACTCTTTGCTCTAACAGGAGGGACTTCACACAAGATGACTGACTGTTAAACTGTTTTCCATCACTAGTTGTTTTCTTCAGTTACTAGCAGCTTCTGAGCCTTTAAGAAATTGGCATTTGTTTCTCAAGCCAATTAAAGGTTAAATCAGTGCTAGTCACACTACTTCATTACTCACAATTGCTGTCCAACTTAGTGCCATTTGTCACCAGCAAACATGACCCCAAAACATCTATTTAATCAGGTTTGTTTTTTTTTTCTTTTAGATATCTGCATTTTGTATTAGTAACCTCAGTCACCTGGATAGGAAGGAAACATTGCTTGATATTGGTGGAAAGAATCTTAGAAGGTTATTAAAGATAAGGTGACATTACCTTGGGGGGAGAAGCCTCTCCTACTCAAGTTTGCTTGTGGATTTTCACAGTATTTTGATAGCTGAATTTTGTTCTACTTGTGGAGTGGCTATTTCCTAAGCAGATCCAAGAGGCAGCCATAGAAAAATGTGCTTTAAAATCATAAAAATGATTTTATGTGATTTGTCTCAGCTGCTTTCTGAAGACTGCAATTATGTGGAGTGGGTTTCCCTCAGCCAAATGTATTTTCTTCACAGTTCCTTTCTCTCTGGCATGTACTATGGGGACTGGAAGTTTTTGGGACAGCTGGGGCAATCTCTTGGCTTGCAGTACAAAAAGGAGTGAAAGCCACATATATGTGAATGGTAAAACATTTCAGTTTCATGTGAAGGTTCTCATGAGAGGCATTTGAAGTTGCTAAAGGTCTGTGGTGCTAAATAAGGTAGTGTAAAGGGCTAGAGCTAGGCTTGTGGTTGTTTCATATGACCAGTTCCAAGCAAAAACAAAGATTGAGTGATTCTTGCTACCTCTTTGTTGACGATCGCACTACTTCTTAAGCTGCTATCAAGCAACAATATGAGCCCTTTAATTTGATGTCTGTAGTCTGGAGGGTTGTTAACAGGTTAGGGAGAATAAAGGGAAAAACCTGACTCCTTAGGTTCCTTATCTTTGAGGATGAACATTGCATAGCATCATGTCAGAACCCCTATGACAAAGATAAAGAAAATATGTCTTAGCTCTTCTGGTGTGTTCATTGGGATCTATCAGGAAGTAACCTGGGATAATGCAAGGTGCTCTGCAGTCTCCAATTCCATTGAGGAATAGTCTTAGGAGAAAAAGCCTCTTAGTTCCTACCAGTGGGTTGTGACTAGGCTGTGAAGAGTCTGAATTGGCATAATTCACCTGTCCTGTAAGAACTGTCTGCAGTGTAACCTGTGACCAGCTCAACACAGAACACAGCTCAGTAGCATTTCAGCACTACAGGGTTTCAGGTATTTGGTTGTGTATGGTGGCATGTCTGAAGAATGCAGTGACTCCTTTTTACCTTCTTCCCCAGACGTGTGACCAGTTCTGAAGTGGTTTGAAATGTTAGGAAAGTAGGTAGGTTCATAAGTGAAAAATTGCTGTGTCACTGTTGCAGCTGATACAGCAATAATTCTGGGAAAGATGCTGTAAAAATAGATGTCTGTGTTTTGAAATGTTTACTTCTTGGTTTCTCTGCAGCTGTTGGCCAACTGACCTTTAATATTATTTTGCATCTTCTCTCCTGCTTGCTTTAGTACTTTTTAGAGGGGATGGTGGATCTTCCTTTTTTAATTTCCCTATTTAGTCTCAGTTTGTTCCGTCTTTTATGCCCTAAATTTTTGTGGTGATTGACCACACCACTATTTCAAGTGAGGATAGTTGATCAGGACAGTTTCAGGTATCTGATATCATTCAGACTGGTCTTTAACAAAGTAGCTCAGCAGTTTCATTGAAATTCCACTTGCATGCAGACTTTCCAAGGTGAGATCATGGTACAGCACTTTTTCTCTCACAGTCTATTCTGGCCTCTCAATTTGCAATCAATTCTGCTTATATAAACAAGAAGTAAAATAAGAAATAGCATTAATAGAAGGGTTAAAATACTAACAGAAAACAAGCACCAAAAGTTGTCAATCATTCTTTCATATCATGTGTGTAAATAAAATAGGAAGTTATATCTTGTTCTGAGGTGATGTAACTGTGAGTTGAAGAACATCTTTCTGCAGTATTTTATGAGGCAGAAAACTCTAGCAGCAGGGCATTGCCTCAGAGTAGAGAGTTCTGGCTTCCTTTGCTGACCTGAGCTATTGCATTGCAAAATTTAAGTGCACAAAGTTTTGCTCCCCCCAGTTACTACTTGGGGGGAGGGTGGGGAGAAAGGGGTATTTCCAAAGACTGAGGTCTTTCAAAATGGCCTTTTGAAACTTTTCTGTGAAGTTTTTGAGCATTGAGGAGAAGGTAAGACGTTTGGTTTCCAAGCTGAAAACATGAAATATCTGTCCAACCATTTCACCATGCCCCTTTGAACTTCTGGCACTTTTGTGCCTGCGCAGAATGTAGGCACTGTAACAAATCTGCTCATCAGTGCATGGGTGGTGCCTGAGATGTTTGGGCTTGTACAGAACACACATTGCCCACTCCTAAAGCCCAGGTGCTTCATGTAGAGTGCAGCACACAGAAGTTGGCTGTGAAATTTAATTTGCTGTTGCCTCCCTTTAGAGCTGTGCCAGCCACTATACAGTCTGATCCTGTCACTGCAAATACACACAGCTCATCATCTTACTAAACTTGGGAACAGTCTCAAAGTATGGCAGTAGTCCTTAGTTGTGTTGTAACACTCCTTGGTTAACAAACATGTCAGACAGTTTTATTTCAGTGACAAGCATGATTCCTGGAATTTTAGGACCCTCTGCATCCTTTTATGGTTGGTGGAAAGAATGCTTTTTAATTTCAGTGGGTTTTGTCTATAGTGGACCTGCTGTCTTCTGTAACTACTCAATCCTTAGGATGGTAGTGGAATTTTTGGCATTTCCTGCTTTCTCTTCAGCAAGGCTTTTCTTGAAAGTCAGATACTTCATGCACGAGTTCAAGAGGTAGAAATTAGAACACAGCAGAGAAAACTTAATTAGAAACGAATTCTGCATGAGGTACAGGGAGAGCATTTAAAGTGTAAGTCCTGGTACAGTCATGTGTTCCTTCTTTAATGCAGGCTTGCCCTGGTGAAGAGCAGTTCCTATGTTTGATTAAATGTCACACGTCTGCAGAGATCAAATACTGGATGAGAAAGAAATACTGGTTTGTGTCTGTAGAAGTGTTTGTAAGGTAATTGGTTATAAGTATTCAAGCACAATAGAGGTACTCACTTACTGCTTCAGTTCCTCAGCATTCAGACTGATGGTGTCTCAGGGACTTTCCAAAGTAGTGTTCCTCCCTCTGTAATTTAAAGTAAAAATATGTGTGCATTAATGCTAGGAAATCACAAGTTTAGTTAGTAGAGGGGCATAAACTGCAAAGGCATTTCTAGGAGGTTGATAAAATATGCCCTAGTCTATTTGGTGTAGAAACTACTTCTGTGCTGTCCAGGTGCTGAGAAAACAGGTGTATTTTTTTGAGACTGTAAGTACAGTTTTCTGTGGTATCAATACTTCATGAAGGTGTTCTGAAGGTATTTCTACTGAACAGACAGGCAATTTCCAACAAAAATGTTGTACTCTTTTTGACATCCAGGCTTCAGTATTAACACAAAATCCAGTAAACAAAGGACAGATTAGTGAATCTGGCTGGCAGGGCTTGTACAAAACAGGATAACTTGCTTAACTTCTTGTTGGCAAAGAGGATGGAGAATCTTTGTAACGAATAATGGAAAAGAGAACGATAACAATCGGAACAAGCACTGTAGGGTATAAAGTTGAATGTCCAACTCATTCTTAACATGTGGCAGAGTGGCTTAGAAGTTCGGATTCCCAACAAAATACCTCTCAGATAGTAACACTTTTCCCATTTCTGCACATCCTTTTCTTTCCTAAAGGGCAGAGGTGGAAGTTTCTCTCCCTTGGGTTATCAAAATGCCAAAGGGACAAGGTAAGATTTAAGGTTAATTGAGGCCACTTTCTGTCCTGAGCAAGGACTGCTGCTTTTGGGAAGTGGCTGCAGGGGTTTCAGGTGGCTCATGGGAAGCACTTAGGTTTGCACCAGAGATTGCAGCACTTGGGGAAGACTGCAGGAATACTACCAGTGAGATTAAAGGTATCTTGCTCCCAGATGCTCTAACAGTGAAGGGGAGAAAGAGAAACTTTTTGAACTAATAGTTTTTCTACAGATTTGGTACAAAATGGGAAAGAGTTCTAGGCAGCCACTTGAAAAATAGGCAAAGCATAGTTTGATTTTTCTTTCATTTTCTAGAACATAGCATTGAAAGAGCTAACAAGTTACATCAGGAGCAATTTATTTGGTTCAACCTGTATTTACTTTACTGGAAGAACCTTTAGGTTGTGAAATGTACACAGTATGTTCTTGTCCTTGTGCTAGAATGAAATACTTAAAAGAGGAAATGTTTTCAGTTGCATTCCAGGAGTCTTTGAATACATGTTATCAGCATGAATGGTTAAAATCTGAGCTTCTGGTCCCTTGAAAACAAACTTGTTTCTGCTTTGATTCAAGTTCTGCTCTACCAGCTTAAAGGAGTTAAAACCACAGCCTAATGCCACAGTAACATACGTCTGTATAGGGGAATCCCCACATGGCACAGGGCTGCCAGAGCTGCTTCTACACAAGGTCCTCTGCCAAAGCACACACAGTGCCTTTGTCTCCTGTTGTGGGCTTGGAAAAGCAGTTTTTCCTTCCAAGAGAACAGAGAAAGCTGGAAGGGTAGTCCATATAGGTGGTGTTTCTCTGGTGAGCTTGAGCAGACAGAATATTGGCAAGCCGTAAAATCCATCTGGGGTGGCCCCATTCCAGAGCTGAATAGACCAAAATTGATGCATGGTTTTCCCCTATTTCCGGGCAAAAACTACTTCCAAGCCAAATAACTGCCTTAAGTTACATGTGACTTTCACTTTTACATCACCAGAGACGATTGGCAAGACTATTGCTTCAAATGTCTTCACCAAGATTAGGGACTTAGAGCAATGAATGTGTTAAGACTGAGAATAGAGTCAGTGAGTATGCTTGACATAGAATCTGCTAGCAGTGTTCTGCTAGCAATATTCTTCTTACCATATGTGCATAAACCATGTTGTACCTCTCTGCTTCCTGCACAATCTGTCTTCAGATCTTCATATCCACTGCCTCCTTAGACAGTAACTTCTTCTGTCAGCTAGAGCTTCCATCTGCAGCAAAATGCCATTTTAATATAAACACTACTGTATCAGTAGAATCAAAACATTGAATTATGGCATTATTCGAAACTGTCTAGCCTTAACCAAAGTAAGAAGTAACAAATAATAATTTTGGTGCTAATCTTACAAAGTTTTTGCCTTTAAAAGGACTTCAGAATGAAGTAACAATAGAAAGTATATTGAAAGTTACTTATGCATTGGAAAGGTGAATGCAGGAATAGGTAAAAACTTTACAGGTAGTTCATGACTTGGTCTTTAACATTATTGCATGCTCTTATTTTTTCTTACTGCGCATGTGTGTTACTGCATTTGCTCGGTTTTACAGTTGTACAATTTTGGAGAGACCGTTTCCATAGTGTTCTGGACAGATACATGGAAGCCAGAAAGCTTCTTCGACAAGATTGAGAAGAACAGGCAGAATGGAATGCACACCCTGTGCCTACTTGGTGAGCAGCAGCCACTCTCCTGCATTTTAGTCTATGTATTGAGTGTTTACCCAGCTGTCTAGATTACCAGATAAGCAAATGGGACATAAAAAAGGTTAGTGCTGATAAACTTTTGAATTCAAAGTGACTTCGTGGACGTAGAAGCAACTTGGTAAACTGGACACTTACAATCTTGGGGTTTTGCATTTTAAACCCCTTTCATCTGAGTCCCTTTGGTTTAGAAGTTGATTATGTAACAAGGAATACTTATTCAAGTTTAAAAATGTATCCAGCTTTCAGTATGATAGTTTGGGGGGGAGGGCATTTGAGTACAGGTAACGTTTGAATTCTGCTTGGAGAGATTATGGTCAATTTATTTCATAAAATTGCAGCTGTGCAGAGTCTTACCTACCTGACCCCTTCTCTATTTCAGTTTTGTCCAAATCCTTTTCTTCCCATAACAGCTTGCTCTAAATTTTGATTGGGACAGGAAGGAAGTGCTAACGAAAGTCAGATTCCTGCATGGCAGTGATGTAATCACTGTCGAGCAATCAGTTTCACCTTTTGTGACATAATGGGCTCATAATTTAAGAGTAGTCCCAATGCACTGGTGTGCTCAAATGTGCTGGTATTTAACTGTTTTACGGTAAATATGCCTATCTGTGTATTTACCAGGATTTTTATTTGGGTGTGTTGCTCTGAAATCTGTGAAATTTGCCCTATCGTTGGGTAAAATCACGTGCATAAAGTCACAGGATTTTGAGATTAACTAACACATGAAACAGTACAGTGTGATCCATATTCTAATAGATAATTATAATAATAATATTAATAACTGCTAAAGTGTTGTTAAAGCTTTACCTACATAGAAAACTAAGTGGGGAACTTGTAGGGAACCTGTGTTTTAATGTGTTTTGTTCTACAGATATTAAAGTGAAGGAGCAGTCTCTGGAGAATCTCATGAAGTGAGTCACCATTTTGAAAATACATAGAAACACACAGTGCACTTAAAAAGGGGTTTTTTTGTACAGGGAACAAAGGTTCTTTGCCGTAGTCTAATACTGAAATTACCTGCCTTCTCCTCTTGTGCTTCTCAGTGGCCACTGTCTTTTGTTTCTTACAAGGAGTGAAACTCTTTTGTTCCTTGCAGTAGGGCCTGGCTTTATTTACAGTAACTGAATGAAGTTGCAGCAGAACATGATCTTTTTTGTAACTGTTCCTGTAAGTCAGAATGGGGTAGGCTTTCCTCTTGGTGAATGTTCTTTCTCTACTGTTCTGTCACCTCCTGAAACAGATTAATATCTGAGAGTGTTCTAAATTTATTCTTCTGTACGCTGGCTAGGAACAGTGCAAAGTACAGAATACATAACACCCTTCTTAAGGAGTTAAATAAGCAATATATAGAAAACGCTCTTTTGTTCATTTAACTGTATTCAAAATCTTTTGCCACATCTTGCCATCAGTCATCTCTGCAATCTCTATGTTTTGACAGTGGTGAATATAAATGGCTCCTTTATACACATGCTGTAACTGGTCTAAATTGACATTTGTGAAGTTTCACAGTATCATTGAGGTTTGTTTATACTGGAGTTTCCAAACAAAATCTGTTTGACTGAATCCACAGTTGGCAAAGAAAGCAGTATTTCATGTAAGAATATATTTCTAGTCTGTAATCATCTGTCTACAAGGCATTTAACAGAAAAACAGTTGTATGCCCTTGAATTTAAGTCTAATGCATCCTTCAAGAGTAGCTGCAAAATCTGCATATTGCTTCTAGCATCTGAATTTGCTTTTAGGATCTCAATGATCTACCAGCTGGAGCCCAGCTGTTTCACAGGTGTGGTGAGAGCACAACAGATTTCTGTATACTTTAAAAATTCCACTCTTGTCTAAAAGGCCCAGCCTGAGAGCCTGTGCCTGTTTAAGTTCTGGTCTAGAGGTCTAGAGGTCCTGCTGGTCTAGAGGTCTCTTGAAATAAGCTGTAAGATTGCTGGGGATAACAAAATGGGTTATATGTGAAATTTCTCTGCTTTTCCTTCCCTGCAGAGGAAGAAAGATTTATGAGCCACCACGCTACATGAGTGTAAATCAAGCTGCAGAACAGCTTCTTGCCATTATTCAAAGCAGGAGGCTCCAAGGAGAAAAACCAGGTATGACTGCAGTGCTTCTGTCTGCTACTATCCCTCTCCAGTCACACCTATTGATGAGCCTCTGAACTCCACTCCCTTCCTCTGACTCTTAGAATGCTGCTCTGCAGTGGATTTGGGCTGCCTTAAATCTTAGTCACGAGATGGATTTGGCCAAGCTTGAACACAGCATAGTTCAGTGATCATCGATGAAGGTGCGCTGGGCGCTCCTGGAGGTTTAGTCAAAGCCTCAGTCTGGAAACCCTGGACTGTTTGTATCCACGTGTAACTGTGAGCTCTTTGATCCATTAGAGTTGCAGGAGGCAGAAGGACTGTGAGCATTTTAGATCAGTCAAGCTTCAACAAAATCTCTGCTGTACTTTACTCACACTGCTCTACATGAACATGAGCCTGAATCTAGGTTAACCCTAAGATGCAGAACTGTGATTTTCACCTTGAATTCTTAACAGTAATCAAGAGCAAACTGTGAAATGTTTATTGACACTAAGGGTAAAATCACAGCAGCTAATAAAGATGATGCAGTTGTGTCACAGAATTTTTTTTAAACAGAAATTCTTCTAGGTCTACTCATTTAAAATGTTTATTCCTTCAATACTGTTAAAATGAAAATTCCTTAATTTTATCCTTTACATAGAATGAATCAGAAGCAGCAATTTCCTCAAAGTGAACACAATTCCTGAACGAATTCTTCCTTATCAACATCCTTAACCTTTATTTTCTTTGAAGAGCAAGCTTCTTTCTAGGCCACTCCAGTAATTTAATAATTGGAGGTTTAAGAAAGCAGTTAAAGTTTAAGCATTTTGAGTACTTTTTCCCTTATGATAGGACCATTAGTCAATAAATTAAACATTTAATCTTCTTTCTTACAGAAATAACTGAAAACACAACTTGTGTTGGCCTTGCTCGTGTGGGTGCTCCAGATGAGAAGATTGCTTCAGGCACACTACAGCAAATGTCCACTGTGGAACTCGGTGCTCCACTACATTCCTTAATTGTTACAGGCACTATGCATCCTCTGGAATTGGAAATGCTTAAACTTTTCTCTGTTGATAGTTCCAGTTTTGAAAATAATGCATGTCAAAGGACTACTTAAATAAAAATGAGGTATTTACATTTTTATTCCATCTTTAATTGCATAACAGCATAACATTATTGCTGTGACTCTTTAAGACTTGTCTGACTGCAGTTAGACTCCTGCTTCAGAAGACAACACTGCAGGAACAAGGACCTGCTTCTACCCGAGGCTGCAAACTGCACCTGCTGGTATCAGCTTCTACCATGCAGACATCTCCAGAAACTTTTAAATCTTTGATTCAGGTCACTGACATCCACATCAGTCTTGGGCTACTGATCAGGATAAGAAGAGTACCAGTTATCTGTGTGGCAGCACTTGCTGTAGTGCATTAACCAAACCTACTGCATACATTGTAATACGTGCATTAGATGGTAAATTTTGCTTTTCAATTTTCCAGAAACTTAGGAGTTCTCTTACCAATAGAAAACATTAGTGTGCAAAACCTGTTAGGTCTGTGTCCATCTTTGCCTTGGGAGAGTAAATACAGACAGGTGAGAATGCTCTAAACCAAAGAAAACCAAGAACTTTCCCTTTGGACAGCTGGTGAAACGGGGAGAAGCTGCACAGAATTTCTTATTTCAGAAGACTGCAACTTAAAGTAGAACTGGATTTCTTCATATATTAATGCTAGCATTTAGGAATGGCTGGACTCAACTCCAGCCAAGTCTCAGCAAACAGACTGCAAGAATTCTCTTTAAAATTAGCTAGTAGATGATGTGGTTGCTATTTCAATTATTCTTCACAGTATTATGAGAACAAAGCAGAGCTGTATGCATATTTTTTTAAAATTGAAGATTTATTGGAAAGAAATTTGATCCCATATCTTTTCAGCAATATAGGATATTTAACATTTTATATAGACTGTATTCAAGTAGAAAAGATTACATTAAAAATTTCTTAATATTGCACTTGGGACAAGCCGTGGCTAAGCTACTAACATTAGCATTCCAGAACAAAATCATACATAGTCTTCAGAATTTTAGTGGGCTGCCTTGTGTTACCTGCAAGATTTCTTCACAAGTACTTTCACCCACATTGCTATTCAACTGAAGCTCACTGCTAAGAGGAATTCCTGTAATTTAAAGGTAAAGGCAAGCAATATGCTATATGCTACCAGGAATGATTTTGGCAATTGCTTCATTCACATTATTTCACACTCCAGCCAAGATACTGTAGCGATTCACTTAACTCTTGTACGGGATCCCAGCACACATGTGAGAGGCTCCAATGCACACGGGAAGTGAAATACCCAGCTCCTTTTACACATTATTTTCGCCAAATTACCACATAGGCAGGAACCTTTTGTGGCTCACTGAGACAGACGAGTAGATGGAGCAGTATTTGCACACAGCAAGACTCAAGTCTTCACATGCCAGGCACAGCATGGCTGGCATTGCTTCACATTATAGCAGTGTCTGGCCAAGGAAGTCCCAACAGGGATGGGCATTGCAACAAAGCCTGAATGGGGACAAATCCAAAAGGGAACCCCAGCAAGCTGCAGATACGGATTTTCACAGAAGTGTAAAGGAGGAATTAACTACTGAGTCTGTATTGAGAATCAGAGATTATTAAAAAAAAGAAAGAAAGAAAGAAAGAAAAACCTGCTTAAAGAAATGGGTGGGATAACCAAGAATCACAGCGAGTGGCAGTCTGATGGCTGCTGGAGAAAACAGGACAGGGTTTAATTATTAACTAAAATTGTTGCTCTGAACATGTTTCATGAAGATAGGTAAGTGCATTTTATAGAAGCATGCAACTGAAAATCTGCACTGTGCAACTGCAACTGAAATCTGCACTGTGAAAGAAAAGCCATGGACTTTACAATTTGTTTGCGGACTATGTGCAGAGAGTGGAAAACTGCAGGTCAGCAGCAGCATCTCCCCTCTTGTATCTTGTTTACATTCCCAAACAGGTTCACTTACAACAGTTAAAAAGAGAAACCGTTAGCTTTCCTTCACCTTTAAATGCTGGTTTACGTCTTAAAAAATAAGTAGATTAAGAATGTTAAGTCACTAGGGTCTATTTTATTAGTAGTAGCAGCTTCAATTTTTGTGTAAGAATAGTGTCAGCAGCTTTTACTAATGATGCAACTAAACTTTTGCTGTAGTAAGCACTACTACATAAAAAGCAGAGTCATTTATTTACTTTTCGTCTTAGCTTAGCAAATCACACGAGTAACTCAGCTCTCTGTGGGGGCCCTCCTGATGTAAGGAGCCAGTCTATCCAGAGCTGTAGACTTACCCAATTAGCCTATAAAAGACCAGTCCTTACTGTGCATATTCGTAAGAGTTTTCTTCCACTGTTACTTAGCACACAAAACATTGAGGCATTTTAACACAGAAACTCTGTAACATTTGTTTTATCTTCTTTTTTGCTGTAGGTGTGGTAAAAATCATGCAGTTTGCAGGTTTGGTCTTTGGAACAATAGGGTTTTAAGTTACTGGCTTCAGTCACAGAAAAAAATAACCCACAAAGACAGACCAGTAACCCCACAGAAAATATCAGCTACATGAAAACACGAGAAAACCACACTTTAAAAACTTGACTCAAAATTCAGTAGTGGATACCAGGAAGCTGAGTTTTAGCACATGATCTGCAGACATTCATCCATCTCTGGATGTCAGTCATTCACACAAGTCTTTGTTTAAGTCATGCCTTGCATCTCCAATAAAGTGTCAATAGCAAAGTGTTACATAAGCAGCCAGTGTTAAGTAATTAGCAAAACACAAATAATGGTGCTTTGGCTCTCAGGGTAAGGAAAACTGCACTTTCAACTGCATGTTTTGTACTCTACTAAAACTTGAGCAAGTATCCCCTTAGTAGGTGAAAAAAAAAAATCAGATGTCCCTTGTTTACTGACATACTAGATGTGACTGCAGTTACTGACTGAACATGTCATACACTGTCTTTTGCAGAGTTTTGTGATGCTTACCCTTTTTCAGAAAGCCTAAAAAGGCTTAAAGTCAATTTTGAATCTGACTTCCCTACACTATCCTCAATTATACTTGACAAACAAATGGTACATTTCTTACTATAAAAGTTTAAACATAATGAAGTGCTATCCTGCTTGGCGAGAAAACTCAAGACTTGTACCTATGCTTCCAACAATCAGCTAAATCAAAATAAGCAAAAAAAAAATTATCAAAAGTTATTAAAATCATTCAACAGGCTTATAGGCTCTTTCACTCCATTTCCCATATTAAAAAGTTTGTAGATGTACATTTAAAAGAATACCATCACCACCACCAAACAAACTGCCACTCTGCCAGGTTCTCACTTGGAAACAAATAGTAGCAGTTGTCTTTTCATTGAGAAACTAAAATAGTGGCCAAGCTCAGCAACTTGGGCAGCACTACAGTATTTCAACAAGTCCTGGAATAGTAAGTCCTGAGACATGCTGGTATAAAGATGACTTAAACCAAAGCCTGCTCTTGGATCATGACACAATTGCAATGAATCTGTCTGGTGCTGGCCTTTAAAGTGATATCAGTTGATCTTCTCCAGCCTCAAATAGCAGTAATAGTAACTATTAAAAAATGAGGAAGCCGTGCTGGCAGCCAGCAAGCAGCAGTTTATATGCACCACACCTCCACCCTATAATCACAGCCAGATTTTAATCGCCTTGTCTGTGAACATACATGCACACGGTATCTTAAACTGCAGCGCTCTAATCTGCTCAACAGATTCCTGCACCCCACCCAATGCCATGTAACTTCCATCCTTCAGTCAGGAACTCTGGGCCTGGCAGAGCATCTGCCAGGTGGGACAGGGAGAGAGCCTGACAGAGTGCCGGGCAGGAGGCCAGGAAAGAGAGATGTGGAACATGCAGCCTGCTGGGAGGGCACTCTGCACCTGCGTCCGCAGGGAAAGCAAACAGCATCGGAAATTGGCAATGGGAGGATCTGAAGACTGGAAGAAACTGCAAAGATTAAAACCAATACTATAGGTGGCTTTGTATTGCCATTTTTTTTGCACCCAGTTTCCAGTTCCAAGCACAAGAGTACACCCCCAATACATGGACAAAATCAACATTCATGTTTCAATATCTCAACTGGAAAATTCAGAAATCACCTATCAAATTTGGCAAGTGTTGTGTTTTCACATAAAAAGAAATCAGGTGCTATATAGGAACAACAGAATGAATGCAAGAAACTCTTCATATCTCTGATGAATTCAACAATATCAGTGGCAAACAAAACATTTCTGCAAATCAATCTTCAGTAATTTCATAGTGCCTAGCACTTACAGACATTGTCAGCTTCTCAGGGCTCTGGTTTTAGTATTACCTCTGACAGGTACCAAAATAAACATAAAATCCATCCCAATCAGTGGCAGCTATGATTTCTCAGAAGAATGCCTGTCTTGCTAATTTTTACTCCACCATGTTCTGTTTGTAAAATGTCCTCTTAAAACGTCTTCCATTTATAAGTGAACTACTGCAGCATAGTGGAACTATCATCTGTAATACCAAGCATAGCAGATTGCTTTTGAAAACGACACTCAGATATCTGAGTGAAATGATTACAAATGCTAGAAAATATATGACAGACAAAGGTTTCTGGAAAAAAACCAATCTAACAACTCTTACTGCACTGAGAACTTTCCCCCGTGTGAAAACATACAAAGCTACAGTAAAATAGGATTTGTCAACCTGGGAAAAGCATAAGCTTAACAACATGAAATGTGGTTCTTATTTCCATTTCAGGTATAACCACGAGAAACAACTATTTTCAGTATTTGGAAAGGCAAAATTTGAAACTGATCACTTTAATAAAAATTTTTACAACCTATTAAAATCAAAGAGACTTACGCTTTCACAATTTCAGGATTTAGTTTTTTCCACCACATATTTTGGAAAACAAAAAACTTCAAGCATTTCTTCCACCACCAGCATCTTCCTTCAACTGCTCATTGTGCAGCTGACTGAACCTGAGCAGCATCATGTAATGTCTCACTACTCTCAACAGTATGAAGAGGCTAAGAATTGGAGTTAAATCTAATATTTTGACTAAAATAATTTTCACAAGATATGTGCAACAAAATACCCAGCTTGTCTCAAAAGCAAGTCTCTTCACAACAGCTTTGTCTTTTACATTTAGAATTTTTCTGCCTCGTAAGATGCAAATATAATGGAAGTCTAACATCTACAGTTATGCAAGTACACAACCCCCCCGCATACATCACTAGTAAATAATCAGACTGCATACAAGATTATTTGTAAAAGTAATAAAACCCTTTGATGCTCCATATTTATGCTGGCAAATAGCTCTCCTGATATAAAAGGCACTTTGAAAACCCAATATGGTTTGGTTCATTAAGTTTGCAAAGTACAAACAATTGTACAAACATACAATTATATTGAAGCATGTCAGCCATTGTGACATTGTCTACTAAACAAGTTTCCAATTGTCGATAACACTGGTTTTATGGGAATGAGCAGTGGTTTCAGCAGCTTTACTGAAGACATGACAGGGTTTCCAGTACCACAATCTTATTAAGTAAAAAACCCTCAAAAACTTACAAGGTTTAGGGGCCCCAAAAAAAACAAGACCCAAAGTCCATAACATTCATTCAATATTTACTCCTTAGAAGTGAACTCCATCCATAGCCCGAGGGCAGAGATCTATTCAGTCGATTCCAGACGTGGTGAAGGCAGGCTCTGTCTCAAGAAGTGTTGTTACACCAGTACAGTACTGAAAACTTTGGTCCAACAGCACCATTCCAGAAGTTCACTACATGGCTGCAACATCAATCTGTATGTAAAGCTGCCTTACTCCCGCCTGTGGAAAAGGGAAAGAGGGTTCAAAACGCTGTAAAGCCAAAGCAGTTTCCTGTCCTGAACATCAGCCCACATCAGTAAGTGACCTAGCAAAAAACCTCAATGTCTTATTTTTCTGTAATTCATCTCCCACATTTAGCACATCACTCAGAGAGCACAGGATGAGTAAGGAGTTCTTCACACAGTCAAGTGCATACACATAATGATGTATTAACATTAACTTTGCCACATTACCTCTTCTGATTCATCCTAAATAACTGCCACACGTGAAGCTGCACAAAAGCAATTCTTACTTTCTTTTGTGCCAGTTTAACTTCCTGAAAAGCAAGCTGCTTGAAGAACCGTCAGTTTAAAATGGAGCTAAGCGTAAGAGCCTAACGTGGGAGTTGTTGTTCAAACCAGTTCCACATGATGATTTTATCCAGAAAGCCATCACATGTGCAAGCTGCCAATGCAGTGAGAAGCCTGAGTAGGTCCAGTCTGTGGTGAGAAACCCTATCCCTAAGATTTTTCATCTATTTTCTTAGTTCCTTATAGGTCAATATAGATCAACCCAATTTGATACACCTGAGACAATTACATCTGTTATTTCCATAAAGTGGCATGAAAAACTAATGCAGAGAGGTCCAGTAATTCCGTCTACACAACTGAGTATTTTGAAATTGTTCTATACAGCTGGAGCAGAGAAGCTTTTCAAAACAGATACCAAACTCAGAAATACTTAACCTTTCTTGATAAGAATTACAATATCACATCACATGACAAGCAACTTACACTCTGAGATGTGATTTCCACTGATAAGACATACCTGAGTAAAAATATTGTGAGTCTGGCTTAGAATCCACCTTCCATCAGCATCAGGAGCTACTAATAACTTCAAAGTCCCTATGTAAACATCAGTACAGAGGGTCCAGAAATGTGGATCATGTAAACTGTAAACTCCTTGCAACTGCTGCACCTAAAGAGAGGCAAATTTTAGAAAGTTTATTTCAGACAATATTTGTCTGTACTATGGTTTTTTACAGAAAATATTATAGAAGCCAATGCATTCTTTTACTTCTAGTTCTCTGGGCATTTCGTGATCTTTTACCAGAACCTCTTATTACTATCTCAGTTATTGTGAGGAAGATGAAAACATACGGATTTGTGTCCGTGCGATGATTTTGTGTATGTGTTGTGATTTTGTACCCTGCTGCATTTACATTCTACATATATTTTACTGAAATAGTTTCTGAAAATAGGGGTGTTCAAGAGAGAAAAGGCACAGTTCTTGGATTTGAGATGGCAACCAATTAAAACTGCCCTTTCTGCAAATGTGGGAGTTTTGCCATGAAACAATTTGTGAGATTCTAACTTGAACAGAAATATATTCATATATAATTTACAATTTTGTGAGGGCTTAGATTGTCCTGACAATCCTTTTGTTTTCTCCTCTTTCCACTTTTAGAAAACCCTCCATGTGATGATTACAACCTGTAACTCTGGAGGAAAGGCAGCACTCCTCCAAGTGCTTTGTATTAACTTTGCAAAGGCACTTCAGTGTTCAGGTTATGGCATACTAACAGAAAAGTTAAGCAGGAGAACAGGTCAAATCCAGAGTAATCTTTATATTCTTCTAAATATATTTCCAATGTTATGTATAAGCACAAAATACTTTGGGAAGAAAAGCTTCAGGATCTATTTTTCTTAACTAACACAGCAAATTTTTAAAACACAAACTGAGGTGAAGCTACATACAATTTACGACTTTGGGAAAATATTAATTAAACTGGCACCTCCATTTGTGTATTCTAAGGTACCTTTGACAGGCATTACTGGAAAAACATCATAATATATCCTCATACACACAGCTGAGGCTCAGTCAGTCAGCAGCTTGATCAGTCAGAGCAAAAACAGCGTAACAGCTCACCCTCTGGTAGCACTGAGGCAGGGCATTTTCCAGAGAAGGAGGAGTTCTCTGCATCAAAATCCCAATGGATTCTTTTAGAAGTGGAACAATACTAGAAAGAAAAAAGGAAATTAGCTATTATTACTTTTTCAGAAGGTGCAAGGATCAACCTAAGATTCCTTAATGTTGAGAATTTTTTCTTTAGTTCTTCCACCAGAAGCTGAGAAAGTTGCCATGAAAACTCGGTACAAAAAATAAAAGGATTGACAAAATTGCTATGGTGTCCTATCAAAGGCAAGACTACTTTTCCCTCACAGTTTCCATGGAGTTAACTGGTGGCCAGTCATAAAAGATTAATGGTTTAATCACAGGATTTGAGATGAAATCTCTTGGTGTCTTGGAAGTCATACAACAAAGCAGCTGTATAGCTCAAAACCAACTTCAATGGCAAATCATTCACAAGCAACCATAAAAATACTCAGCTGAAATGGGCTTTGCCTCTGTGTTTGGGTTAAGGCATATTTTTCTTATGAACTAAGATAATAATGGGGCAATCATAAAACAAAATTAATGTGGAACAGTCCAGCAACAACAGAGTTATTTTGTCAGAAACAGACAACTTGGCATATTCTTGAAGTGAACTAAGTGTAGGGTCTCATCCAAGCTCAAGGGTTAAACATTTGGAAGCAATTAGAGGTTCTCTCCTGGCCAAATGGTCTTGTTTAATCAGCAAACTAAGAAGACATTTAATACCCTTTTTTATTATTTTTACTTTTTGTTTTTTAATAAAACCAGGAGACCAGTAAGCCTATGCCCTGAAGCTACCACTAAAAAGGTTATATTCTTATTAAGTATTCAGCATGGTGATTTTTTTGTTTAGGAATAGTGCATCATGTCTGGTTCAGCAGAGCATCCTAAAATTTTCAAGTGGATGACAAATATCTGTAGCCCAACACTAAAGCTTAAATAGCAATTTAATTTCAAGAGCATACAAGTCACCTAACACTCTGGACTGAAAGTGATTATGTATTTCAGAAATTGTAAGCTGTATTTCAGAGTTCAGCACTGGCATCACAGCTGCACTACACAGAGTTATGGGATTAAAAGCACACCTAAAACATTTGTAAGAGATTAACTGGACCAGTTGTTAAAGGACACCGCAGAACCTTTGTTTAAAATCTCACAAAGTGATGTGGAATGCACGGCACAGACCAGCTGCGTATTTGCAGATGTGAACAAATGACCTAAGCATTTTAAAAAAGGTGTTTCCATTTGAGCACGGGAGCAGTGCTGGCTGATGGACTGCTCAGCTCACTCCCTGGCTAAACCCTGCCCAGGGGTGGGAGGGAGCAAGAGGCTGCGTGACACTTGTCTAATGAAACCCTGGAAAAAACACCACCCTAAAATGAAGTCTTCTTGCAGGCACAATGGTTGTTCCAGCCAAATTCACTGCCTGGTGCTCTCTAGCACATGGCCTCCCACGTTTGCACTGCCACCAAGGCATCAGTTCAGAACAGGAAGAAGCAATTACGGGCAAGCATTAGGACCAGGAGTTGCCTAAACTGGACCCGTCACCAAGACAAACATTTAGCACTGCAATAACTGTCAATCTGCCGAAAGGAAGCTTAATTGGAGTGTCACATTCTACAGTGGATTACAGACGTTTAGGGAAAAAAGGTTCTCTTATTAATGAACCCATCTCACTAAATAATGTCCATGTCACAAGCATTACATCAAAGGGAGCTGGAGCTGCCAACACACTCCACTGATGAACTGATTTCAGTTTAACTCCCTATTTAAAATGCAGGTTTGCTTCTTAATAAAAATCTTGAAAGACCAATACACAAGTTCAGGATGCAAACTGAATGCAAGAATTTTGAACACTGACTCCATTCCCACAAATTTAACAAGGCCTCTCTAACATGTGCATCCAAAGGTTTCAAAAACCACACACATACAGGCTGCATATTTTTTCAGGGAAACAACTAAAGGAATAGAGAATGTAGTAGTCCGCTTTTTTATTGAAACATACCACTAAAAGTGAGAAAAGCCATGAAAGAAAGCTAACAAAAATGTTTAATTTGTACAACTTATTTACATTATTTAATAAAACTGATGTACATTATCTGATGGAAGAGAAATTAACTGTCAAGTAGATTTGAAGAGACAGGCCAAGAAAGAACATCTTGAAAGTCCAAAGAATAGAGGTAAATCAGGATGTGGCTTGATACTGTTGGTGAAAGTTGACGCACATCCCAGGTCACACCTTCTTCCTCTATCTTAGAGTCAGTGTTCACATACAAAGTTTATCTTTTGCAAAGGTGAAAAGGCCAAAAGACAGGTGCAGTGACATGACAGGCCCTCACAAATGCTGCTCAGAGCAAAGAAGGCCATGGATGCCCCTCTGCAGCAAAGGGATACTAACTTACATGGTAGTCTTACTGTAAGCCAAACTAACACAAACAACAGAATCCTGGTTTATGATGCCTGATGTTTTCCATTGTTTCATGCATATTACTGAAGTATACAACCTTTAATTTAAAAACCAAGACTCCACAGAGTATGCTCTTTTCTCAAACATTAACTAAAACCAGTATTACTTAATCACTAGGAGGCACTAGAAATATCAGTTCCATTTCATGTGACTGAAGAAAACATTAGGGAAGATGACAAAACCAAGCAGGCTGAAAATATGGTTAGAGATTTTGACCAAGCTTTCTCTTTTTTTTGGCTTCATCATTAGTGAAAAAAACCCATGTGGCTGCCTCCAAAGCAACTGTTGCACTGGTGCTTTCCCCCTTGTTTGTTTTAATTTATAAGATTATTGAGGAAAACAAATAATGCTGAATTGTCACCAAGTGGAAAGCTTTCTCATGCATAAGCAGTCATAAGCTTTCTGATTACCAAGCCTTAAATCTAAAATACCACACTTTTACAAGACAATAAAATTTGAAAGAGGCACCAACCCACAGCAAGATTTGGGATAAAAACATACCCTCTACAAAAGCCAGAAAAGCAAAGGCAGCTAATGTTACAGCACATCACATTTGCACATAAACTGTTACAGAAGAAGTGAAAGGTGTTCAAACAAATAAAAACAAACTTACTATTGACATGAACATGATAAATCCAGCCTGCCACTACTACACATGGATTGATTAAAAATTAAGAGTGAAAGCAGCAAACTCTTAATTAACCTGCATCACATTCAGATAATACTCATACCCATTCCAGTGCCATCCTGTTTGTGCCACTGTTTTTGTAGGCACAGCTAGCAAGACCCTGGCATTATCATGATCTGGGACTGCAAATCTGAAAACAACTCCAGGTAAAGAACCCTTTACACAGACATTGAAGGCAGAGCGCAGCAGGAAACTCATTCAGTGCTCTCAGCACTACAGAAAATAAGAGGGTATTTGTGACAGATAAACAAACACTGCTAAGGACGGACCAAGACCAGCTATGGTTCTTCAAATACCACAGCTCAAAATCTACAGCCAGACTTCCAGATTCTGGGATTTTTCCCAGCCACTATCCATATCTGCAGTGTGAAGACTGTTGGCCTATCTCAGAACTTTAATAAAATTTTTTTATTAGGCAATGGCTGTTTTAATCAGACTGCAAGCTTTGCTCAAGACAAGGACCACAGGTTTAACATTTGCTTTACTGATTTTGAACTCTTTGTTCTCATAACAATGTCGTACCTTGATTCTCAAGCAAGGCTGGCAGGTACCATTACCCTGTAAATAAAGGTAGTGCTTGACATTTAGCAATAATGGCTTAAAAAACAACAACAAACATGCTACTTAGGAGGAGTTTTGCTATAGAAAAATCCTTCTGAATCTTAGTGAATGCAGCACTTCATTTAAAAAAAAGTAGGTTTTTTATACTGCTATGCCTCAAACATGAAAGACCCCAAATGTTACTGGCACACCCTCCCCTGAAGGTCTTTCATATTATATCATGTTCAAGCAGCTCTAGATTTTATGCAAAAAAAATTATGTAACCCATGGAAACAACTTCACTAAATGACTGAAGTAAATTGCCTCATTTCTTTGACCACTTAATATGCAGTCTGCATGCTCTATGCAATCTAGTATCAGATTTAGTCTACTGTGCCTTTCTAGAAACATGTGGGTCTAATAGTGGTTTAGGACAAACTTGATTTATACCAGAGTTGTGGCTTTTGCATGGTGACTAGTTTCACATAGTTGACTGAAATACTAAAATTGCTTCAACATTTCAGAATAAGGCTTAGAATACCAAGGTTAAAAACGATATGAATATTTAGTTTTAAATACTAAAAGCAGTTTAGAGACTTGAGAAATTGTTTATTGATTCAATGCATATATAATTATGTGGACAACACCTTGGAAAAAACTTGAAGAGTGCCAGCCTGAACTACAATGAAATAGTCAAGTTTTTGTTAAAAAAAAATTTAAATGCTGGTAAGACAGACTTGTCTATTTTAAGCATGTCCTATTCACGCTTTACTTGCATGAGATAGTAGAGAGAATAATCGAAGAAAGTGTCATTAGGTATTAGTGGTTGCATCCAGGAAAACTCAGATCCCACACAGGATTTTCACTGCGCAGTCAGAATGTTCTGTGCTAACTCATGAGGAGTTAGGCAGAGAATGTCACCCTGGAGCAGCCTTAGCAAAGGATCATAAGAGCAACACAGCAATGGTGTCAGCAGCTGACAATTTGCACTAATTAGAGACGTTTGTCTACCAACCATTTGATTGAAAAGTACTGCTTGACTTCTCTGAAGAAGCACTGCTTAACCCTTCTGCACTTACACAAGACAAAACAGGTTACAAAGTGGAGTCTGTACAGCTTTACATTGCACCAGTAAGTTTTTTAGTCATCTTTTACAGGTATTTTTGTGATTTCTTTGGCAAGCATGGCCATCATTTCAGAAAACTGAACGGAGCAGACCCACTAATAGGAGCAGGCAAGGCTCGAATGAACCAGAGAGAGCTGCCCAACACTGAAGCAAACAAGCACTCAATAGAAAAGGAATGAACAGTTATCTCACGTAGACACAAGCAATCCTAGATTAAGAGCAATGATTTTCCTCTGCATTCTCATCCAATAGATTTGATATTCTACTGGTTCACCAGACATAGTTCCATAAAAGGGAATAAGGATTTCTGTTCTGCCTTTATTCCTTCTTTGTATACAAAAGTATCATAGAAAGAATACAGATTAAAAAACAAAAACAAAACCCCAAACAAAACCAAACTAAAACAAACTAAAAAAAAACCCCACAACAACAAAAAACCCCAACAAGACAACAGAAAAACAGGAGCCCTGGATCTAACCTACCCCCTACTCATATCCTGCAGACTCTGTAAGTCAAACTCAGACTGTTGAGCAATAACTTGGAGGATACAGTTCCAACTAGGGCAAAGTCCCCAGACACCATTAAAACTTTTGAATGACTTTATCAGACTGGCTTTTGCATCTCTGGCTCAAAAGTATGCTTCTTTTCTTACAGCCACAAAGATCCTGATTACAGAACAGATCCTGATTTTTAAACACCCATGGGTGGGGTCTGCTTGTTGGGGCACACACATGCTCTTACTCCACTCTACCTTACCAAAATTGGTTTAACTAGTAAAAGGGATACAAATAAAACTGACAAATATTCATTTGAAACAGCAGACAGTTATTTAATCTGAAGCCAGATTTACCCCAAAAATTATGTCCTTCCCACCTCAAACCCACAGGTATCCCAGGAGCAGATAGACAATTTAAAAAACCCAAACAAACAAAACCCAAAATCCCCCCACACCCTGAACTAGACATAGCTCTTGCCATTACCGGTTTAAAGTGTTTTTGCAATGTTATTCCCCTCAAATTTTATATTTCACAGAACTTCATTAATTTTTTTTTCTCTAGGTTAGATTTAGGTGACTCTAAAATATTAAATACAAAATTATTATATATCCTAGCAAGCATCACCTGGGCTCCCATATTACGGTTACAGAAGATCACCGTATGGGAAAATCTGAAAACCCTTTTGCGCTAATTCTTAAAGAACACTTGAAACACAGCATAGAGAAGAATAAGGCAAAATTAACAGTGGTTTTATGTCCAGAAGTGTAAATGAAGATTACTAAAGTCAAACACCACAAAAAGGGACTCAAGTTCTCAGTATCCATCTGAAACTGGCAGTAATCTTATTTATAATCTTAAAGTGCATTTCAAGCAAAACCATCAATAGTTAAGTCTGTTGGACTGCTTAGAAAACAAAACAGCAACACAAAACCACCCAACTCTGCAATCAGTGTTTGCTCCACTTATGTGCCAGGATGTGTCAGTCTGCAAGAAATGCAGGCTTGCTTCTATCAACTATGATGCAGCTGACTGCACTGATAGCAGAATTATTCTACTGATCATTTATAGCATCGTGGACCAATAAAATAAAATTACAGGCTGAAGTCTGGCATCAGATCAAAAGACGCATCAAACAGTGAACTTCTCCAGCATTTTCAGCATACAACATGGGTCTCAATTGCTCCTTCTATCAGTGCTAGAAAACCTACAAAGAGCATTATTATGACACCTCTGTTATGAAATTCAATGTTATTTCAATTACTGTATGAATGGAAGAAAAAAAAATGAATTGTCATTCATATGGTATTTTCTGCTGTACACAAAGCTAGACCCTTAAAATACAAAATGTATGGAAACCTGTGTTTTAGTCAGCTACTACCTCTACCTCAGCAATAACTTCTTCCCCCTTGGATACTTGCACATTTTCTTTCCCATTTTTTGAGATTTCAGTAACAGAAGTAGTTTGCAAAAATTTGTCATTTATGAAATTACAGAATGTTTAAATCAAAATCTCCAAAGTTCATATTAAAGTGGTGATTTAATAGTGATTTCTAGCACAGCCATTTCTGTGGGCATTGTGTCTGAAGCCTGCTGCCCTACTTTGACTAACAGGGAGATTCACATCAATAATCCTGTGAATGCTGCCATGCACAAGCCATAAACATGCCATACATGGTATGAGCATAAGTAGCTGCAGTTCATCAGATGACACTCACCACTGCCGAACAGACAAAGGTGTTCAGCTATTAGGTTGTAACTGGAGTTGTGGCACGCTGCCCTATGCCACCATTGAAACTGCTGCCAAAAAAGCCTCATAGCATCACTGAATGAAATATTTGCTTGACCAGCCTAATCCAAATAGCTTCACATTTACAGTGATCTTGGTAAGCAACAACTGTGAAAGTCCAGAAGTACTTGAAGCATTTCCATCAGATCTTAAAAGGAATAAGGATGTCTCAGTGTACAAATACAAAGGAAAAGACAGTTCTTGTTGAGGTAAGAAAACAAAATTAAAACCTACCAGCCTTGACTTGTCAAGGACAAGGGCACATCCTGTGCCAGCAGTCTCAACTCTGCTGCCCTGAAACCATTCTGCTCCATTTACTGGAGTACATTGGTTTATATAAGCATGTACTAAATACAGAGATGAATCTTTCTACAGTTTGAACCTGAAAGACATTTTTGTAGTATTATGCAAAGAAGGACAAAATATGCAGATGTAAGAGCTAAAGTTGTAGCTGTAGAAAAGGGAAAGGTCGCTCACATAAGAGCTCACCAGAATGGCTGTATAGAACAGAGGTAACACGCTACTTTGGAAGAAAAGCAAATGATGTAAGTCATTAGCATAACAAAAACCCTTTTTCTTCTGAGCTGTAATTTCTGCTGTAACTAGCATCAAAAATACTACCAAATACCAGTGATAGCAACACTTACCTTACACCTATAAGTAGTGCTATCAGCATTGAACAAATAGGATCTGCTATCATTAGACCATACTTCTGCATCAGTATAGCAGATATGATTACACCAATACTTCCCAGCGTGTCTGCCACAATGTGCAGAAATACACCTGTAAGAGATTAAGTGATACCATTACAACTTGCTATTCTTAAAGCTAATGCAGCCTCTCAGAGACGTTTTACAGAAAGGATTTTCAAGAACTAGATAATCTGATCTATACTTGTTAAATTTGTGGTCAGTTTTGGGTCCAACACACAAAGGTTTTAATGTATTTGTAGAACATGGGCCATCTGAAGAATTTACTTTCTTTTCTGCACTTAGCAGTAATGGGTATTTCACAGCAAGGCTATTAAGTTAAACAGTGATTAACAACTGCAGCTAGACTTTTCTCATTCAATACCCATCCATATTGTAGTACAGAAACTCATATTCCCTGATGCCTACAGTAGTGAGTGCTGCATAAGATGGCCAGACTGTTAACAGAAACAGTTCTGTGAAGCTTTGACACATGCTAATGTTTAATTGACAACACCTTCTAGAAGTTACTTGGCAAAGAAATCCAAGACAAATAGTTTTGAGAATTAAACAATACTGCAAACATAAAAAGCTTTACTCTTATTCTGAAGAATAACAACACTGCCTTCAAGTACAAAGAAACACATACTTTGCAGCTAGTCAAAGTTTAGCCTCTGGAGCTCTCTGCTGGCAGTGACTGGAAGTCATTCAGAAACAGCTTTTTGAATGCAATTCTCCAGACAGATAATCCCCTCTCGTAAAAACACCACACAACTATAAACCAGCTCTCTGGGTATTTCTCCAAGTCTACATTTGTACTGGGTCTGGCTGGGACGGAGCTGGGTTTCTCCACAGCAGCCTGCATCAAGGCCTTCTGTTTCTCACAGCCCCACAGCAAGAAGACTGGGGTAGGCAAGATGCTGGGAGGGCACACAGCCAGGCCAGCTGATCCAAACAGACCAGAGGGATATTCCATACCTCCCAACATCATGTTCCCCAATAAGACTAGAGTGTTGTCTCATCCTAATAGCAGTTGGTCAGACTTCCCTAGGCATTGATCTGCTGGTGGGAGGTGATTGCTTGTGAGTGATTGTCTTGAGAGTGACTGTCTTTGCATGACTTGGTGGGGTTTTTCCTTCAGTATTGAAAAATTAAAATAAAATCAGGTCTTTTTAATATGCTTCAATTAAAATAAGTCTTTCACAAAAAGACTGACCTTCCAATACCTTCAACTGAAGTACTGAGTACATATATGCATACTACAGTGTACTGTAAATTCTGGAAGAACATGTAAATGTTTCCTTTTCAAGGACTACAAACAAGCCAGAAAATCATCCCATAAGAGAAAACCCTATGTACATTTGGGTATGCCAAATAATTACTACCTCCTACATCTCATAATTGTCTCCCTTTAACTTCTAAACATTTAAAAAAAGCAAAACAAAACCAACAAACAGCCAACCAAAGCTCAAAACCAACGTCTAAATTATCCATAACTAATGTCCAGAGGATCAGGGACTCTAATACTACTTCAAGAAATTTAGATGCATTACCATCTTCTCTACACCAACACTAAGAGCTTGACGAAATTCAAGTTTAAAGCTCAGGTACTCTAACAATTATATCAACCTGCATTTTTTAATTACCTTCTATCTTAATCATACTGTTTTTCGTGTTACAGAGCATATATTGCAATTAGGCTCGTTAGGTTTCTGCTTTTAATCACTCTTTCCTAGTTTTTAATTGATTTTTCAACATCTATAACAGAAGCTGAATCCTAGCTTTCAGGATGTCTCTTTTAAAAACTGTGTTGACACTGCATTACATTTAGACTTCTGTGAATGTCTCAACACCTAGTCATGCACAGAGTACAGCAGAGCTGTTTACAGGAAGAATGGAACTTCATTAAATAGCTCCCTTAAGAAAAATGCGGCATTTATCCAGAGGAACCCTCTAAAACAGATGTGTGACAGACCCAGGCAGGCAGACTGTGATAAAACCAATAAACCATCATACTTATTCTCATCGTACCTTGTAAAATCTGTTTGCTGGATCCAGCCACTACTTCAAGAGAATGGTCATCTGTGAAGACAATTATTGACATATTAACCTAGACAAAGGCTCTCTCTAGTGGTCCTTGTGTTACACTCTTCCTTTAGGAAATGTCTTGAACAGAGGCTGCTCACACTGACCAGCTTTTACTCAAGATATTGGTTTTTAATGCAGCAATTAAATTAAAAGTCTTAAAATGCATTTTTAAAAATAAAACATCACTTTACAGAATAGATTTCTACATACGTATATATTAAAAAAAAATTAAATACATTTGTTCTTAATTAAAACAAACTGAGAGGTAAGATCTTGCTAGTATATAGCAAAGTAAGACCCCTCAAGAACCCAGGCCATGAACACAAATGAGAGGAGTGGGTTCAAATAAATCTGCTAACCAGAAATACTTCACTTAAGCAAGCATTTATATCTAATGTAAAACAACAAGGATAAGACTTGGAGAAGGAAGAAGTAAGTAAAATATCTTCTCATCCAAGCAGATTAATGCCTCTGTGACATTAATCTGAAAGAAATTTTAAGAAAAACTTGTTAAGGGATAGCAAAAGCTTCTAGTGAAGATATACAATAATTTACACAACAGATGATTTGAACATCAAATTGCACAAGACAGATAGAGACATTCACTGGTCTACAAGGGTGGGGGCCATGGGGAAGGCAAGGAAGAGGCAGCAGCAGGGAGCTCCTGCTTTCCAACCAAATTCCAGGAGAACTACTGGAAAACAAATGTCAATTTTCTAAGAATAGCAAGGAAGGGACAAGTAAGTATTTTTACACTCTTTCTCACCTCCTGTCTGCCAGTTCCCACACTATTCCCTGCTCTGAATGTGCACATTTTGAGGCACGTCAGATCCCAGCTTATGGCTTAGGCTGGAAGGACTGACAACCCTGCATTACTACAAGGCTTTCATTTGCATTGTTTCAAAGAGGTGGTACCTACATAACCTCTTCTCCCATAGTCAAGGCTACTGATCACATTTTGCATGAATGTCTCTTCTTAGATTGTTTGCCTTCATAGAAAAGATTTAAGCATAGCTAACATAGCAAGTACCTTTTTCATAACCATCTTAAAACAGATTACAACTACACAAAATGGGGAAAGTCTTGTTTGAGAGCACAAACCAAGTACAACTAACAATCCCTAACTACACAAAGTTGGTTGGTTCATTTTTTCTAATATCTTGAGCTGTGAAATTATTCAAATGGAGAACACTAGCAAAGCAGCTTAACTTTGTCTATTGATTTTAATGAAGAAATTGAAACAGGGCACTTGATAACTAATTTCACTATATTGCAATAGCATACAGCTGTTCCATCTTTTGCCAACACAAACATTACAGTGAACATTCAAAAACCAGAGGTAAAGCAAAATCTTTAAAAACTAACACTGAAATTACTGCAAGTGAAACACAAAATGAGCCACAAAACATGGTGGTGGCAGAGCATACCAGACATTTAATGAAGCTACATCCATGTATGATCACAACAAGCTGCCAGCACACTCTTTTTTTTCCCCAGTAAATTATTAATAGCAGACTTAGATTGAGTCAGGATGGTCTACGATATCAACTCAGTACTCACCATGACAATAATCCTGACCATGAGAGTGTCCATGGCCGTGACCATGAGTGTGTCCATGGGAATGTTTATGTTCATGGCCGTGTCCATGATCTCTGTGACTGTGCCCATGGCTGAGACCACCGTTAAATAGAGAATGGCTGTGCTCATGCCCTATAAACAAATACCACCATCAGAGTATGAACTTAAATGATGAATAAAAGTACACTTACATTTGTTTTTCAGCTACTCAAAACCTATTCATCTTTTAGGTCATCTTAAGGTATGGCTTTAAATAACTTAAGAAACTTAACACAAGCTGTCATCTACAGCTCTGCTGCGCAGACACATTTTATATATATATATATATGTATATATATATACACATATACACACACATAAAATATACCAGATTTGAGAAGTCAAGTGCTTTTATACATTCCCACTTCTGAGACTTGTTGTGCTAGACTTTTAGTACAGTTTGGAAAATGTACACCCAATTAGATACAAGCACTTTAAAAATAGCTGGTTTAAGAAACCAGAAACTGACTGTCATTCGCAGATTAAAAATTCAGGCTTAGATTGCTGCTTAAAAACCAAAGACTCTGTTCTTCCACCAGTCTATGTATGTTAAGCTCAAAGAGAGACCCGTAGGCTTTGCAGAAAAAAACCCAGTGTGTTTACCACATGTATTTAGGCAAATAAATTCTGCATTTCAATTCAAAAGACACTAAGCTGAGAAGCATCTAAAGCAGAATCATCTCATGCTTAAAATTTGGTTCAGATACAGTTTTCTAAATTTTCCAGCCATGACCTTGTTAAAGTCCGGCTTAAATTTGTCCAAGAAGATGCTCTGCAAATCTCTTTCAATAAGAAAGCAGCTTCTGGACTTCTAGGTTTTCCAGTTAATGGATATTAACATGAGAAGTGCAACAGTGGCATACCAGGGCTAGTAATAAAACAGAAGTCAACATAGCAAGAGGTCACATAGACATTTGGCTAGGATTGCCATTAACAAGACATCAAATGTAACACTGGGGTTCTCACTGGGGGTTAATAAGGTCCTGGAACAAAGGCTGCCAAGAAAGGAAACAGTACTGGAAGTTACGTCCTACCAGTGCCGTGTGAATGCCCATGACCTCCATGCTGAAAAACAAATATTCCTATAAGATTCACAATGAATCCTAGTATAGAAACAGGAAGAAGTCTCTCATGATGCACATCAGGAGGCTCAAGCGCTCTCTAAGAAAGAAAAACAAATTAAACAAACAAAAATGGTAATGTAGAGTTTTACTCTCTATTTACATTATTAAAAAGTACCAAAAAACTACTTAGATACAGAAGCATTCTTATACATAACATATATATAGACATAATTAAAAATTACTCAGGACTTCCAGTTTCTGGGATGATATACAGACCAATTCTCACTGTCTGAAAATAAAGTTCTATTATTAAAGCTGTGAAAGTACAGTAGAATATTCTGAGAGTCTAGCTCAATTTTATCGTAAGATTTAGTTAGGCTGTGGGATGTGGCTCAACACCATTTGAAAACATTCAGGTTTGTTCCAGTATGTGGATTGCTTAAGTCACCTGTAAGACTTCCAAGAGTCTAGAATGCCATTTCTTCCTTTCTCCTTCGAAAGGTGAGGCAATGAGGGGAATGAAATGAAGACTGAGAACAAATTATGACCTCTTTTTAGAAATTCTCAAACCTAGATTGATTTTTTTTTTTCCAATTAATTTTTACCCTACTTCCTCTGGAATTTTTTTCTCAATGAGACATTATAGACCTAATACAATTTGTATCTGAAGCTGAAGTGTTGATGAGGGTAACTTACTACTGACAGAAGAGAAAAACATTCACCATCTCTCCACGAGGATGGAAGGTACAGGCAGTAAATAGCAAGACAATAAAACTTTTAGATGTAAAATTTTAAAGCAACCGAGAGACAAAGAGTCACCATCACAAGCAAAGAGAATACTTAGCATGGGAGCTCAGATCAGCAGGAAGAGAATTATGTTTCAACATTACACTGACCCTGTCATGGTTTTTAATTTTTCTAGTAAGTTTTGCTCCTGTTTATAGATTTGAAGTGACGTTTTCCCAGGCATTTAGGCAATTTCAGCCCAGCTTTAACTGATTTTGAAGAATTTACAGGCCTATCAATGTAGAAAAATGCTCCTGAAAGCTCTTCCCAATTCTCTGTTAACAAAAGAAAAACTCAAGAGACTTATTCTGAACTAGAAGTCTAACAAATTTATAGTGTATTTCCCATTAAAAAGTAAAATTATTAATTGAAGCTGATTAGAAATAGTTACCAGTTTTACTCTTAATCCTTGATGTTGCCCTTAATGTCTAAGTTTCAATCTTGAAATTATCACCTGAACCATCATGTAAAACAAATTCAAGAAAAGAGCCCTAGTAAGTGTTTAACCTATCACTATTTGCCATTTATATCAGACTTCAAGATTTGGAGAACAGTGCTCTTTCTTTAACAAGCTGGTCCAACCTCACACAATGTTACTTATGACTAACTTCTCTCCTCTGAATGACTAGTTTGTGCCTTTCTTTCTTGGCCTCATTTGTTCTTTAAAAATGAGAAGTGAAGATCCTTCTAAAATATCCTTAACTGGCTGCCAAAAAGGGACAGGCTCCACCTCACAGAATCTTTACACATAAACAAAATACACTATTTAGGAAGCTAGTACAGATACACTGAAAAAGCTGGATTTCTCTGTCATGAAACAGCAATATCAGATGGCCCCATTCTCTGTTCAAATCCTAGATTTTTAATCAATTATGAACATAATTTAATTTTTCAATTCATTAAGTTCAATAATTTATTCCTAGTAAAAATAGAAGCGTTTATCCATATTAATTATAGAATGCAATAGTGTAACTGATTTCATAACATACCTCAACACCTTCAGAAAAAATGAAGAATGCTGTAAAGATGAGGAATAAACCATTTACAAAACCAGCAAGTACTTCTGCTCGAACATACCTTCAAGAAACAAAAAAAAAGCTATAGCAGATATTACCACCTTCATTTAAATGCTGAAAATTAGAAGTAGAACTTAAGAGACTGGAGTGCAATCTTCTAGTTCTCAAACAGTTTTATTACACAGGAATTTGCTAAATGGAAGATGGTATATAAATTACGTGAGTATATAAAACTGGCCATGTTGTATTGTGACAGAGACTACCTGATCCAGATCAGCCATTCCCTGTTCTAGACAAAAGAAATCTTGCAATGCCAAAATCTTTCCATTTAAGATTTTGTCTACTTGAAGTTATGGTATAAACATATATTTGGAAGCCACAAACGAAGATAAGCATGCAAAATCTAATCAAAGTTTTCTGATGTCAAGTTATGTTTAATATTAAGCAGACATATATTAATTTGCTTCCCCTCTAGAAGGTGAATTTTTAGTAAAAGCTTTAAGTAGAAATTAAGTATTTCAAACATCAAATTTTGACAATAACAAACTGCCAGGTTAGAATGATATGTAATTTCAATGTAGCAAACATCAGACTTAATAAAGTGTGGCTGTTATCTGATAAATGGAACACCAGCTGTTTAAATGCTGAGCAGTAATTAATACAGAACATGTTTTCACTGCAATTAGTTCATGGTATGACTCTCTCTAAATTGATTTCTATGCACACTGGAGCTTTCACCTAAATTAAATTGTGCTTTAAGTTTCAAACTATGCAATTCACACTTAAGCAAGGCAGCTGAAGCTAAGTGCTGACACGCAGGTCAATAATGCTATGGGGAATGCCCATGTTGCAACTCATTTGCTGTTAGTCAGTATTACCAATTAATAATATTGTACCACCAGCATTGTTTTATAGGTCACAACTGCAGTGTTCAGTGGAACCAAGTGCCTGTCAAATGCCAGCTGCAGCAGGTAAATCCACCAAGTGCAGTATGGGATGACACACCTCAGCCTTGAGGATCTGTGCTAATGGCAGTCACAGCTCCCAAATCCCGATGGTTCCAAGGACCCTGGTATATAATCTCCAATGCAGCATCACTGAGACTTAGCTCCTTTCAGCTGTAACTTTCTGTTCCAAAGGAGGAGTAGGACACCAGCAGACTGGGAATCCCAATCCCTGCTGCACTCCTCACTGCACTGTGAGGACAAACTCAGGATGTGGCTGCTTGTTCTTCACTGGTACCATTAATACATGACAAGGCAGGGCAACTTTCTGCTCTGTAACTTGTTTCCACTAGTATGATCAGAGAGATCTTGGAAGTGATAAACCTTCTTCCCAAAAGCAATGCCTTCGTATTTTTATCATTTTTAGAGGGATATTAACTTAGATGTTAACATAGCTCACCTTAAAAAACCCCTCACTTTCAACACAGTTTTTCCACGTTCTGGAAAAAGCTTTTGTTTGTACAGTGAAAAGCGACTACTAAACATTTACTATAATACATTAAGGTAACAGCCTGAAGTTCCTTACCCATATGAGAAAGCGTCATTTGACCTCCATTTTGAAATAACTGAAGCTGCTAATCCAGCCAATAGAGCAGTACAGTCAAAAAACATATGAAAAGAATCTGATATTAGACCTAAACTGGAAGAGAACAGGAAAAAAGCGTTATGTTCCATATGCTACATGTTGAGTATGAAAAAAAAACCCCACAGACATTAATCTTTAACACACTAGCAGAATACACTGTGTTTCTAAGCTTCAGGCATGGTTTTGCTAGCACAGAAGAGAAATCCACACTTCATCACCAACAAAAATATGATGCCAAAACTGCTTTTGTTAGCTTAGGGAAGGCACTTTGGAAGAGTACTCGGCAAAAAAATCCTCCTAGCATATGATTTTGGTGATAGTGAAAGGTGGTTTCCACCGACACAAACCAAAATCTCTGGAGTAGATGTACCCACAGCCACATCTCTCATCAACATAATTCAACCTCATATCTTTGCCTTAGCAGTGGCAAGGCACTGACTAGAAGATACACACCTCCGAGATCTAGAGGCTGAGAGACCACATCTTAAATGCCTTATTTCAAAGACCAATGTCAATATTGATTGACAAACACAATGTAAACCAGCATGCTAAAAAGTTCAAAGCAACTTAAATCAGCTCATGAGTTAGCCAGTCAGTAGAACTCATATCAGTTTGTAGGCTACAGGCAAACTGGGGTTAACACCACACACAAGAGCTGCCAAAGTTTACCAAATTACTCATGAACAGGTTCTGTAAGTCTGCAGGGAAGTACGTGCATTGAAACAAAAAAAAGTTTCATATTTTAAAAGACATTTGATACAGAGGTACTGTTGAGCACTTGTTACTCAATAGTCCCAAAAGTTCCATTTTCCCAGTTGTTTGGTTATCTAAGAATAATTACATGCACAACTCAGTTCTTGGAAACTGAAGCACAAGAAGCAAGTACTGGTTAAACAAGTTCTAGAGGATAGCCAGGACTGGGGATAGAGGATTGAAGTCAAATACAAAGTTTCATTAGCCAAAGTTCCAACCACTTCACATTAAAAAGCCAAACCGTCTCAGCCTTACTGAAAATAATTACAGGAGTAATCGTTTCAGATGAAACACTCAACAGTGGAAGAAGTGGGTTTGAAGGAGAGGAAAGAGAACAACTGTCTCGCTCTATATAGTCACATACATACCTTATGGACACATATAGTTATACATACAGACAACTGTAACATTTAAGGCAGAGGGATGATGGCATGGTAAATTGTCCTTGGGTGCTGTGGCCACCAAAGTAGGAGAGATGAAACTGTTCTGAACAAACTTTAGAACAAGACCCATAGGCTGGATGCCTACAAAGCACCAAAATGGAATTCGCTATCGAATTCTTGAAGGGGTTTGGTGACATCTTCTCCCTCCCCAAAACCCAGGTGACATCTTTAGGGAAACAGCTCATTTTAGGTTTGTTTTTAGGTTAGTTAAGAAGATCCCGTGAGGAAAAAAAAAACCACCACAAAGCACACCAAATATTCGGGTAGAAGGTAATTAGTGACAGTAACCGTAAGTTGTAATGATTATGAAATGGAAGGAATAAGCATGGCTAAACAGAGAGCTACTGCTTTCTGAGGTGTTTGGGTTGTGGTGGGTTTTTTCTTTTTTTTTTTTAATAAAGCCTTTTGGGAAGGAGAAGGGTATAAGGACTGCTCAGTATCATAGGTGCAGCTACAAGTGATTGAGCTGCACAAATGGCAGGAAGCCTGGTAAAAGACCAGTCTCATTTCATCTGAGGCTTTTTTAAAGTGACCTGTAAAGTAACGAGACCTTAGGAAAAATGGGTGCAGAGTGATTACTAAAGCAATTAAGCGATCCAGTCAACGACCAGCAATACAGAGACCCACAGCAACATGGGATGCATGCAAGAACTCCTGTTAGAACCAAACGCATCATCCAGAGTATAGACTAGTAGAAACCCTGTACTCAAACACAACGTGTCTAAATAAAGACACTTCCACAGCTGATTTAGTTTAACATCATATTAAACAAATGTGCGAACGTAGCAAATTTCAACCTTAAACAAACTAACAAGCTCTCAGCCAGCAAACTCGTGACCAGTGACAGAACTCAAGGAAACAGCATGAAGCTGAGTCGGGGGAGGTTTAGATTAGACATTAGGAAAAGGTTTTTCACCCAGAGGGTGGCTGAGCACTAGAACAAGCTCCCGAGAGAAGTAGTCACAGCACCAAGCCTGACAGAGTTCAAGAAGCATTGGGACAACACTCTTATGTGAGTTCAGGAAACAATCTATCTGGCAAACAAAAGCTCAGGAGAATGTCTCATGTGAGGAGCAACGGAATTGTGTCTTCAAAATGACAAAATAATTTCCCTATGGGGTTCCCTGTTCGCTCGTTACATGTTTGCTCTTCCAAGGCATGACCTGTCTGCTTTGACTGAAGACACTCCTCATTACATTCTCTGCTACCCCTGTCTACTAAAGAAGTGCTTGCTAAGACACTGTTTTGTTCTAGCCCAAAATCCAGGCTTAGAGATACTTAAAACTAGTGACTTGAAATATAAACAAAAGGTTCAACTAATGGCTATGCAGCAAATCCTAATTCTTTATCTCAAGTATGAACAAAAATAAGTAACTGTCTTCTGAATTCCAATATGCCAGATTCTTCAGTGACAAAGTTCTCAAAGTGTCACTTAAGTTTCCAAGTTTAGTTATCTCATATACAGGACTTTTTAAGGTCACGCTACCAAAAAAACATTGTTATAGTTAGAAGACAGACATCAGAACAAAGTCACATGAACACAAAGCTCTTTATATCAGAAGAGCTAAGAAAAATATTTACATCTGCTGAGTTATTAGAAAAAAAAAATCCATACTCAAATAGACAGACTATGCATACAATAACCCTCACACAATTGCAGAGTGAATCAACATCAAAGCCAAAACTAAACACATTGAAAACGGTCTGGGTACTGCCAAGATAGTCTGTGCCCATGACAGCATTGCGTGCCCACTGGGGCCACAGTAGCAATTACTGTAATCAAGGTTAAGGATTTTATAGTGTCATTTGAGAGATTCAGAACAACATGGCAAATATTAGGATGCAACTGTTTCCAAATTCACATTGCTGCATTCACTCATGACTTTTAAGAGCTCCAGTAATTTGTGTCCATATTACAGTTTTTGGTACAGAGGATACTGCTGGACTTAAATGACATTGCCATGCCAGTCCACTCTGAACTGAACTATTAACAGAGACTGAAATATTATCATAAAACAACTTCTCTATCACTAATGAAGCATGATGAAAATACTAGCACCATTGCCTGTTCTCTACCTTTATACTGTACACCAGTACTGAAGTTATTCTGCATTTCCACTTGTATTTCGCTACAGATTTTTCAGGAGCAACTTGAGTCAAGTCTCTTCCATTTTTTCCACTCCTGTGAACTTTTGTGCTATGCAAAGTACCACTCAGCTATACAAGGATGCGTCAAGTCCTGTTTCTCTCTCGAGACAAGGATGTTTGAGGCAGCGATACCCAGGTATCAACCTACAGATGAAGCCACACTCCCCAACAGAGGATCTCTGTGGCAAGCGGCAGATACAGCCCTCGAGTCCCGTAAATCAGACCACGGCCAGGCTTCCTCCTCCGCAAAGCACAGAGCATAATTCAGCAATTCCAAACAGCATTCCTCCGCAACGCGCCGAGTCGCGGCCCCCAGCCGGAGCGCCTCCCCCGCGTCGCCGGGACCCGGCAGAGAGGATGGCGGGGCCGGTCGCTGCCCACGACAGCGCTCCCGGTCGGGGGAAGCAGTCCAGCGGCCCCCACAGCTCTGCCGAGCGGCCCCTCCGGACGGCGGGCCAGGAGGCCTGGCCCCGCCGAGAGGAGACGTGGCACTGGCCGGGCGGGACGCGCCGCTTCCTGCGCGCTGCAGCCGCGCTCGCCCCGCCGCGCCCCCGCCCCGGTACCTGTTACTCCAGATGCCGTAGAGCAGCTCCACGAAGGCGAAGGAGAGGTTCAGACAGAGGAAGGAGAAGAGGTTGCGGGAAGTCTTGTCCGCCAGGATAGACCTGCGCACGGAGCACACCGCGGGTCACTGGCAGCCGCTACAGAGCCAAGAGGCCGGACCCGCTCGCCGGGCGGCCCAGGCGCCTCGGCACCAGCCGACAACACGCCCCGAACGTGAACTCTTATCCGTCCCGTGCCAGCCGCTCGCTCACGTTCCGCTTGCGATGC
>VZTH01013960.1:1315407-1326728 GCA_013397815.1 Aleadryas rufinucha
GGGGCCGGGCCGGCACCTCCTCCGCCCTGCCCTGCCGTGCTGCCGGTGACCCCTGGGAAGCACAGCCCAACCGGAGGAAGCGGCGATAGCGGCGCCTGCAGAACGTGAGCGAAGCTATGGGCGAGGGGCGGCGAGCGGGGCGGGCGATGCTGGGCGGTACTGCGCGCTGCTGTGCCGTGCTGTGCCACGCTGCTGCCTGGCTGCACCCAACTACTGCGGGGTGCTGTTAAGAAGTGCTGTCCGCCAAGGGAGGGGACCCCGTTCGAGAACTCTTTTTCTTGGAACGAGGATTAAAATATTGATCTTTGATATAGGGGTTTTATTTTCGTCAATTTTGTGTTCTCTGCAGGGAGTATTGTATGATTTTTAAAAAGAGGTCAATCTGGCATTGCAATTTCATAACTTAATTGGCAAAACGGATCTGTATCTGCTTATTGGAAAGTGCCATGATGCTAATTTTGAAACACCTAAGTAGACCTTTATTTTGAGACTATATAATAATATTATCATTGCCTATCGCTACACCTGCTGTAAACACTAGAAGGTGTGGCAATCAAAGTCTCATAAACAGCAAACAGTATTTATATTTTCATCTTAAGTATGGTTTTCGATTTTAATTAAGTATGGTTTTCGATTTTAATTAATGATTACAATAGCACTGGTAGGTATTTTTGCAACTAGTGCAAACTGTGGAAAGAGGATCTGAAGTTCAAGTGCTTTTCAAAAGCACATTTGATGGGGATATAGTGGGCCTCATAAATGCTAAGTTGCCACTGCTGCTAATAATTTTTAGAAGTCAGTCATGATTGTTTGTTCCTATAAAATGAAGCAACTAGAACAAGCAATTAGCTTCTGGAAATAGTTTCAGTGACCTCTTGTCACAAATAGTAAGATTTGATCTCAGATTTGGGAAGACCTGTATATATGGACATACTCAGATTGGTATACACACAAATGACAGATCTATATTTTTAAGAAGCAAATTTATATAGCCCAAAAAAATTACTCTTATGGAATTTCACGCAGGTCCAATTATTCAACAAGTTCAACAAATTCTTGTTCTCTAAGTTTTCATAGTACCATTCTTAAATCAAAATTAATGACTCTTTGGTTGTTCAGCCAGTTTTAAAGGAACAAAAATCCCTCCAACAGCCTAGGAGCACAGCTTTCTTATATTGCTGTCCTGCATCCTGTGTATCCTTCTTTTATGTACTTGCACTCATAGTTTCCAAGCTGCCAAACTTTATGGGAAGACCAAAATGCTGTGTCTTACACCTCTGATACAACTGATAATCTTAGCGAAACGACAGTGTGAAGGGGATGACTCAGAAAATAAAATTATTTTATTGGGAAAAAAATTTATTTTATTTGCCTGACTGTGGTAGCCAAATATGTATTTTAGTGGTGCCTGGTGAACAAAGCAGCAGCTGTCAGGTTCTGGAGACCTACTTGTATCTTTATAGCTGAACTTAAGGATGGAACACACAGACATTGCGCTGGCATAAAGCAGCAATTTTACAAGAAGAGACACAGACTGTTCTTTTCTTTTTAACCATCTGGCATAATAACTTCTTTCTGGAGTGTTCATTGAAAGGCAGAGACACTTATTTAACTGAGCAATAGGAAAAGGAATGGGATAATTGCCATGAGTGCATGTATCAGTCAATAATTGAGAGAAACTTTTACTTGTAAAAGAATGCTGGGTAGCATGTGGGTAACTATTGATCTCCAGTTATAGAGTCCCTTTAATTTCCAACAGATTCAAAGATCACAAACAACTGCCCTGTAAAAACAAGCGGGGAAAACAATCCTACTTGGCAACAATGAGGTAAGTTGCAAGGTGTTTTAGACTAAAATACTTTACAGTCATATTTTCAGGCATGGTATTAGTACTTTGGAAAAAAATGATTCAAAATTCTGTGAAAAAACCACACAGCTACTCTCTCAAAAGCTGTACTTGTTTGGCTGTCGTGGATCACTGAATTTGATCAGAATTCCCTGCTGAAAGCCTAGAAATTACTCACGGAGTAACATGAGTAATATGTATAGATGAGTAACAGTATTACAGTAATATGTATAGATGAGTAACAGTATTACAATAATATGTATAGATGAGTTAGTAGCAAGCTTAGAATGTTCATCTTATATTCAATTTGTACTAATCTTGCAGGTACAGGAAGAGAAAAGGAAAACTGTATGAAGTTCAACAAAGACAAGTGCCCAGTTCTGCACCTAGAATGGGGCAACCCTGGATGTGCAGACAGACTGGGGAATGAGAGGCTGGAGAGCAGTGCCACGGAAAAGGACCTGGGGGTCCTGGTCCATGGCAAATTGAACATGAGCCAGCAGTGCCCTGGCAGCCAGGAGGGACAGCCCTGTCCTGGGGGGCATCAGGCACAGCATCGCCAGCCAGGCAAGGGAGGGGATTGTCCCACTCTGCGCTGATGCAGCCTCACCTCAAGGTTCTGTGCAGTTTTCTAAAAATATAAGAATACAATGTAAGAAGGATATAAAGCTGTTAGTGTCCAAATAAGAACTACGAAGATGGTGAAGGGCCTCGAGGGGAAGCCGTCTGAGGAGCGGCTGAGGTCACTTGGTCTGTTCAGCCTGGAGAAAAGGGGTCTGAGGGGAGACCTCACAGCTGTCTACAGCCTCCTCACGTGGGGAAGTGGAGGGGCAAAGCACCGATCTCTTCTCTCTGGTGATCAGTGACAGGACTCAAGGGAACGGCATGGAGCTGTGTCAGGGGGTTTAGGTTGGGTATTAGGAAATACCTAACCATCCTAGCCAGATGGTGGCTGGGCACTGGAACAGGCTCCCCAGGGCAATGGTCACAGCACCATGCCTAACAGAGTTCAAGAAGTATTTGGACAATGCCCTCAGGCACATAGTGGGATTCTGGGGCCTCTCCTGTGCAGGGCCAGGAGTTGGACTTCGATGATCCTCAGGAGTCCCTTCCAACTCAGGATATCCTATCATTCTGTGAAGAACATTTGAGGAGCTATCTTTCTAGAAGCTGCTTTTTGAAATCTTCTGTTTAGTTCCAAGATCACGAGGATCCAAAAACCTCTGCCTTAAACGAAATCTGCACTCACAGTTAGCTGATAGGCAGCACCTAGCATCTGACATTGCCATTTTCTCATGAGGTCTAGATGTATCAGTTCAGCTGTTGCTGAGATAGTTGCATTCCTGTATTACTCCACTTGACGTTTCCTTTGCTCCACCTGTGTTATAACCTTAGTATGATTGGCATCACATTTTCTGTACTGATTATCATTATCAAGCAGAGATACAAACTATTGACAAAATGTCCAGCAAGTCAGTTATAAAGATTGTTCCTTCTGTTTGGTGCCTGAGCAACAGAAAAAGAGTGAGCATTTTGTTTCCTCCTTTCTGCCAGAGCTTTTGAGAAGGCACCGTCTCTCCTTTTTGCTTCCCAGTTAAGGTAGAGCTCCTGCGATGCTGAAAACATTGAATCTCTGTACAAATTTGCTTTCTACTTTCAGCTGGATAGATTTGGTGAGGTACATAAATATTCAGTCAAAAATGTAGTTTAAGAAAACAGGAAACAATGAACACTCTGAATAACTACTCTAGATTTCTTTTCACAAAACAATAAAATCCAAAGTTAACCAAAAAACGTGAAAAGCAAGTAAACATAGAAACTGAGTACCAGAAGCACCTGTCTCAATAGCTGAAAGTAATTTGCCAAAGTGCTGAAGTCCTCCTTATTTACTTACTTAAATGAAAATCTACTTAATGTTTTGAGAGTTTTGATCAAGGGAGAAAACTGTACATGGGTTTAATGACTTCCTTTCTTGGTACTTGTTTTAAAGGTGTTTTCACTTCTGTAAGCTTCCAGGAAGAGTTATGGGAATCCGCTTACTACGCTTCACCTCTGTGGTGATCATCGTCTTGCTTCTTGTGGCAGGTGCTTTAACAGCTTTGCTTCCCACTATCAAAGATGACAAACTGCCCAATTCGAGAAGGGAACCAAAAACCCAGAGTCAGTCTGCCTTGGACTCATTCACTCTTATTATGCAGACATACAACAGAACTGACTTACTGCTAAAGCTTTTAAATCATTATCAAGCAATCCCCCGCCTACATAAAGTAATTGTTGTGTGGAACAACATTGGTGAGAAGACACCAGAGGAAATGTGGAATTCCTTGGGGCCTCATCCTGTCCCTGTTGTCTTTAAAGTTCAAACTGTAAATCGTATGAGAAACAGACTGCAGAATTTCCCTGACCTGGAAACAAAAGGTAATCAGCAGTTCATATCACTACTACTACTACTATTTTCATGTTTGAAATCTGAATGCTAAAAGAGAGATGGGTGAGTTACACTGTGTAATAAATCAATGGATCTTTTGGGCCACTTAACAGAATATGGGAATCTATGTTATCAGATGCACACCACCAGCAGGCTGTCAGTGAAGAGGAATGTCAAATGCATTTCAAGGGCTTTTGCAAGTTCTCCATTTCCTTTGTGAGGCAGACATAGGTAGTTGAGCTTCTCTTCCTTCTGTAGCATAAACTGAAATTCCTAATGCATGTATTTGTTGAGTCTCTGCACTAATCTGGACTTAATTCATCTGGTAAAGACTTGATTTAGTCCATTCCTCTTAAGACTATGTTCTCAAGCATGTTGTGCTCTTCCGAGAAACTTCCCTCCCTAGCTGTCTGGCTTTCTATCTCAAATTATGCATCCTTTTATTTAAGAGTACTTTCCCCAGTCTCTTGGGTATTCATCTAAATATTCTTCCTAAGCTCTTTCTAGGAGGTGTACAACAATAAATCCTGTTTGTTTCAAGTGGAAAAAAAGCCCATATGTTGCATTACAGACCTGACCTTACTCATGATTAGTAAAGGTAATTCTATTTACTGCCCCCTTCCTAACATGCCTGCTAGTCCAAACACATGATTTCTTGGAAGACACTGGAAACTTCAACTTCCCAAGTGTTTTACTTACTGTAGTAAGATCTGTGCTGACTGTAAACTTTCAAAGCTTTAATGCATCTGCAGTTCAGATCTAAGAATATCCTTCCTTTTCCACTTCCTGGTAGTCTTTTGTCTAAAACCTAAGCCAAAGAGTCCTCCTTCTGTAGTTAATAATATTGAATGTTGCCTGGGCAATTTGTTTAACTTGCTTACATTGAACTTTCAAGTAGTGAGATTAATAAAATTTTATACTAAGAATCGTTTATAAGTCTCATATGCTAAAGAAAAGTATCTAACTCTATTCTAGTTGTATCTTTACACAAGATTAGTAAAATTTTAAGTCGCTTTGCCAAACACTCTCAAGTTTTCTAACACATCTCTCCAGCTGTACTACAGATGATCAAAGGCTGCTGAGTTTTGTAACAGCCTGGAAAATAATCTAAAACTTAGGATTGCTTCCAGTTACCACAAAAGCTGTAACCTTGCTTTAGCTTTGAAATCTAATTGTTTTATCAATCTACTTCCAAGGAATTGCAATTCAGCTTAATAGTCGTAGAAATTTTATATTTAATTTTTCAAATATTGTGCTGCATACCGTGCTCATGTATCTTTTGATCAATTAAAAGTTTTTCTCTTTTTTTCCTCCCTTCAGCTGTTTTAATGATGGATGATGACACACTGGTCAGTGCTCATGACCTCGCTTTTGCCTTTTCTGTTTGGCAGGTAATGTTTTCCATCTTGGCAGGCAGTATTTGTGAGTTGCAATTGAGATTAATAGTTTTAATTAGAGTAATACTGTATCATATTGGTTTACCATTGGTTTTCTGGATGTAAAGTTAGATTTTAGCAAGTTTGAAGCGTTGAATAGTAGAAATTGCAAGAATATTCTTTAGCAGTAGCTATATCTGTAATCTATAACTTTAAAATTTTAACTCTTACTTTCCAAAACCATGAAGTTGCTAACTGCTGAATTTACTTAAATGTATAGTAGTCTGTTTTGTTTTGCAAAACACGAGAAATTGTCTGTAAAGTTATTTTCAGTGCCAAATACACAGCTGCCAGTTGTGGGTAGATGTTTTGTTGGAACTGTGTGATGTGGAATGAGGCAGACTGCCATTTTTGTGAAACTGTATTTAATTGCAACATTTATGCAGATCAAAGGACCATATGCTAACAATTTAATTCCTTCCTCGCAATAATGTTGTCCTCCTTTCATTTAAAAATGCATAAATCTCTCTTATGAACATACTTAAGTGAACCCCACACTGTGAAATACATGTTGAATTCCTTTTTTTCTTTCAGCAATTTCCAGAGCACATAGTGGGATTTGTTCCTAGAAAGCACATTTCTACTCCTTCAGGCGTATACACTTACGGCAGCTTTGAATTGCAGAACCCCGGGTTTGGGAACGGAGATCAGTATTCTATGGTGCTTATCGGTGCAGCATTTTTTCACAGTGGGTATTTAGAAGACTTTCAACGGCAGCCAGAAGCAGTTTACGCCTTAATAGATGAAACTCAAAATTGTGATGATATTGCCATGAATTTTCTGGTAGCCAAGCGTACTGGAAAGCCTTCAGGAGTGTTTGTGAAGCCTGTTGATATAAGAAATTTAGAAAAAGACACTAACAGTGGCTATTCTGGAATGTGGCACCGAGCAGAGCATTTGTTACAGAGATCCTACTGTGTAAATAAACTGGTTAATATTTATGATGGCATGCCCTTAAAATACTCTAATATCATGATTTCTCAGTTTGGTTTTCCTAATTATGCCAATCACAAAAATAAAATGTAAGCCAATGAATTCAAGGTGTTAAATGTTAAACAATACTCAGTGAATTGTACTGAGTTCAAGGAGAGAAGAAGGTGTAATTACTGCATCTTGGCCATCCCTCTTTGTAGCCTCTGATTTTTCTCCACTAGGCTTTTTTTGTATTTCCTTTCTAACTAATTCACAAAGGTAAGTTTCGAGAAAACTTAAAGAATACCTAGTCATGCTTAGCTGTGATAAAATCATCCTCTTTCCTTAAAACCTGAAAAGCTACTATAATTAATTTGGCCAGTTCTTCAGAAACATGCAGACAAAAATGCACTCCTACTCTTCAGATCTTAACATTTGGATTTTTTTCCTTGAATATACAGTTCTAGTCAAATGAGGTCTAGGCATATTTTTGAGTTATATGTTGAGATGCTTCCTTGCCTTCCCACTCCTCACCCCTCGTACCCAGTTTCCAGTGAAGCTGTAGAAGAGCTACAGTGAACTGCTGGCCAAGCTTCTGGCCTAGTGTACAAAACCCCTTTGAAGTTTGTATATAAGCTACTCGGTGTTCTGAGATGTTCTTGAAGCTGCTATGAAAGCCAGAAGAGTACCTCACCTTAATCTCAGATAGTCCTTAAACCATTGCCTACGATATCTATTCCTGCTGAGATAATGGAAAATGATCTCTGATGTGGCTTTTTTTTCTATTATTGATTTGCCTAGAGTTGCTGAAACACTGCAAGCAGCTGAAGGGTAAATCCTAGTAGCTGGAAATACAAGAAACATGAATACATGAAATATGAAACTTATATAAGTAGCCAGAAGAAATGGATGGCATGTTACTTACTAATACTCTCTTTAGTACTTAGTCTTATTTTGCTATTTTGCATATACGTTGTTACAAACATCCACCCAGGAAAATCCTCAATTTGTTAAAAATTTCCTATTAACAGTTACTGATAAGAGCAGTATATTCAACATTTATTACAGTGTAGATTTTGTAATTTTACAACTCTACTGGTTTTTTAGCTACTCTTTCAATGAGAATTTACTTTTTAGTTCCTTTTTTTTTCTCTGTTTTTGGTGGCTATGACAACAGAGTTAAAATGTACAATAAATGAGTAAAGCATTATGAAAAAAAAGTATTGTAAGGTAAAGTGATATTTGACAGGGATGGACTACTGTCAGTCTCTGAATTCCCTGACTTTATTTATAGCAAGAACCAGAGCTGCTGTTAATGGCTTTTGTTAAGACTGGGACTCCATAGTTCTGGAAACCTTATATTGGCATCGACAAGGCAAACCTTTTCCAGTGAAGTTGCAGAAGGGTTGGGCTTTTTTTTGTGGTATGGAGGAGAGAATAAAAGACAGTGATTTTCCTGGATCACAGAATCAGATTTGGCATCCAAAGCAGATTTAGTTTCATCTGCATCAGCTTTTAATTGATTCTTAGAATCAGTTCAAAGGTAACTGTGGGCAACCAGTAACAGCTAATACCTAGTACACAAATAGCATCTGCACAAATGGTGTATAATTTTATCATTTTTTGTAATAAGCTAGCTGAACGAAGAGTGAAAAATGTGACAAGTTCTTTACAGCAGGGTGTGAGTCTTTGGGGGGAACGAAGTATTCTTTTGCGTTGTTCTATCAGTATTAAAGGATTTGATTTCTGTTCAGTGAAGTCTTCCTAGTACTTTTGTAAGTTTTAAAGGGCAGAATCTTAACATGGGAATGTAAAGTCTGCTTAATTTTGTTGTAATAGTGAAAAGTAGTTTTTAATTATTGTGCTGTAGTGCTAAGTAGTATACAAACAAGTCTATGATCTTTCCAGAAATGCAAATTTACCAGTGGTAGTTTACTGTATTTCATTTACTTACTTGTCTTCCATGATTTCTGTTCTGTGCAGTATCAGCTAGAGTTGTGAAGACTCACAGTTGTTGTTAACCTTATTTTTGAAATGTGAAACGAACTGTCAACTCAGCCAAATCTTAGTATTGGGCTCTTTGTTGAGGCAAAGGAATTGTTTTGGTTTTGGGGGTGTTTTTTGTTCTTCTGTATCAGTGAAAGAATTAATAGAACAAGCTTTTAATGGTACTGTTAAATTTCATTTGCACCATTGTCAAATAAAATACAGAAAGCAGACTTGTGATGTATTTATTTCCAGATTATTGACCAAATTTTTCAGTGTTAAGATGTCTGAAGTAAGCTCACAGTTTGCATACGCATGAGCAGCACCAAGATTTCTTTTTTTAAAAAAATGTGTACTTGTTGGCACATACATTCATTTAATTTAGGTAAGGCCTACTTATGAAGGAAGAAAAGACATAAAAAAACCAACAGCCTTAATCATTTAGTCTTAGGCAGCAAAGAAAATACAAAGATAAGACTTAAGCTCCAGCCGTAATTGATTGTACTTTGGAACCAAAAGGGGTTGTTTGCTTATTTTTTAAAGGTGGATTTTTTTATCCTTTGGTGGTTATAAAAGTGCCTTAAGATTCTTTAGTGAAAATACACTACCAAAAAATTATATTTTAAACAAAATAATATGCATGTGATTATTTCTTCTGAGAGATTATCTGTATGTCATTTAGAAATATTTTGGAGTCCAAACAGAATCATCACCATCTCTGAATGTTCTGTTGAAATTACTGGCAATGCAACACAGGGTTTTAAACATGGTATCTAAAATAGATATTTAAAAAATCCTTGATAAAAGAACAGGATATAGTGCTAAAATGATACAACAGGACGAGAAAATTGCTTCTTTACAAAAAATGCCACAAGATGTCACTGCAGCCTTGATATTTGATCTCAAATGGTAAAACAAGTACATAGTGTTGATTAGAATACCAAAGTTGTACTAGTTGAAAATATTCTTAAATCTAGCATTTTACAAAGTGAAATTCATGAACTAATAGCTAAGAGACACAATACTGGAATTGAAAAAACATAGAAGTTATTTTGCATGTATTTTCACAGGAAAGAAAAGAAAGGTTAGTTTATTTCTGATGCTCACAAAGGCTGCAGCTAATTGCCACAAATGAGAACTTTTATGCACAAAAACAGTATTTGTAACTTTGCAGAAAACATATGAGCAGTATACAAACATTTGACAGCCGGGCTTCAGTTTCTAGTCACATTTGCCTCCTAGATTCACCAGTCTAGCTAGATAGGTTTACATATCTCAGGCTTTAACACAAACTCTGTTTCTAGGGATTCTGGATACTGGATAGTAGGCTGTAGACTGTTCCATCTTTGCCTCTGTTGCCAAAGGGAGCGTTGCTAAAGCTGTTTCAAGTATGCTCATTCAAATTCCCCTTAAGCAGAGTGCAGCACTGACTTAGAAACGTGTTACATTGAACTGTAGTGAAAGTCTGTGTAAAAAAGGGCATTAAAACAACTGTGGTTCTGGACAATATAGCTTAATACCCCTTCTTTTACACGGGATATAGTACCCCTTAGAGAATTGCTTGTAAATAAAAAAAACACCATTAAATACTTGATTTTGTTAAGGGTTACACACAAGTGAAAGTCGTAAAGAACAATATAAAGAAAAACAAACACTGATTTCCATGGAAAGCAAATACCCTCCAACAACCTTTATTTAATTTGCTGCTACATAAGACTGCAGTCTCATTCTTGTAAGCATCTTGTATGGAATAGCACTTACTACTGAGAATGAGGTTTTCTCAGGTTTCAGGATCAGGCACAAACAGGGGCATATCTAGCATATTAGTTTTGGAGCTTTTCAAAAAAAGTTGAAAACAAGCACTGTAAGAACATAGGTACAAAGCATTAGAATCAACACAAAAATTAAATAAGCAACTACAAAACAGCTGCACTGTTTTCTGTAGTCCTTCACCTTATTTGTAAAGCTTTAAAGAGTATCCAGTGCTTATGACACCAGATAAAAAACTTATGAGTCAGAAGTGTTTCGCACTCATGTTTAGCCTCATCAGCAGACACACCAGGATTAATTACATGAACTGTGGTTACAGTACGTTATTTATAGTGTTAGGGAAAGATGATGATACTAATGTGAGCCTCAGGGCTGTACATGGCTTTAAACAACATCTTTTAAAGGTGCTTCAAGAATGGATTTTTTTGTTTGTTTGGGGGAAGAGTAACTCTTTTTTCTCTCCCCGAGGAACCTCTCCTTTGCAACCTTTTGCTTTAGTTGCAAAACTGAGACGGACCGTCTGCCCTGTTTGGCACTTACCAAATCTTTCTAAAGGGGAGAGGCGGAAGAACGCGCCCACAGCTCAAACCAGCGCGTTAGGAGAGCTCCGTGCCTCGGGCGTGCGCGGCGTCTCTTGCTGTTCACGAGAGGCTCCCCGGGCTGCTGCTCCCCCAAGCCGGCGGCTCCCCGGCGCATCCCGCTCCGCGCCCGAGGGCGGCCCGCACTGCCCGGACGGGAAGCGGCCACCGCGGGGGGCCTGGGGCGGGGCGCTCCCCGGGGCGCCGCCANCAGCGTCAGCCCTGGGCCGGGCGACACAAAGGCTCCGTAACGCGGTTGCCAGAGCGCCGCCGGTCGCCTGGTAACCGCCCGCTGCCGCTTTATCCGGGGGCGTCTCCTGGCTGGGGGCGGGGTGGAGCTGGAGTCCCTGCGGGTGCTTGCCCGC
>VZTH01013960.1:1327172-1385403 GCA_013397815.1 Aleadryas rufinucha
TCCCCCCGTGCCGGAGGCGGCCCCGCCGCTCCGCCGGCCCCCGTCCCGAGCCCGCCCGCGCTGCTGAGGCAGCGCTCCGGCTCAGCCCCGCTCCGAGCTGTACGCAGCACCCACCCGGTGCCCGTGGGGCGCTCTGCCACGGGCCTCCCCCGGGCGGGGAAAAGCAGCCCCAGCGCAGCGGGGCGCGGCGGCGCTGCCCGGGCNCCCGGCCCCACCGGCGTTGCCCCGGAGCGCCATGAGCTCGGAGCCGCCCCGCGCCTCGCTGCTCCGCGCCCTCTTTAAGATGGAGCCGGCGGCGGCCGCCTCCGAAGTGCTGGGGGGAGCCTCGGAGTTCGTGAAAGGTGAGAGCGGGGCGGGAGCCGCCCCGTCCCCTGCCCGCGGGGTCCCGAAGCCTCCCCCAGAGAGGAAACCCCCTGGCTTCTCTCCCGCCCTCCCCGCCTCCCTGCCCCGGCTTTGCTGCTTGCCCGGTTCGGCCCCGGCCCCTTTGCCCTGCGGGTTTCGCGGGCTGCCCGCCCCGGCTGCCGCGGGCACCCCCCGGCGCTGCTTTCCCCGCTCTCTCGGGCGAGGCGCGGGGCCGGCACCTGTTGCTGCGCGCTGCTCGCTGAGTCGGAGCGGCTGCCGAGGGGTGCCCGGCAGGGGCAGGGCCCGCGGGCGGAGCGCTCCGGGCGCTCCCGTCGCCGCTCACGCAGCAGAAAAAGGAGCGGCGGAGCCTCTTCCGCTCCGCGGTGACAGGCGTGCCCCGGGGCGGTGGCCGGCTGCCTTCGCTGTCCGACGCTGTTCCTCTAATCTGTCTTTCAGATCGGTTGTACTTCGCTACTTTACGAAACAAACCGAAAAGTACCGTAAATACCCACTACTTCTGTACCGATGAGGAATTGGTCTATGAAAAGTAAGTGTTGTGGTTTGCTATTCAAAGTGATCACCTGAGAGTCTCCCCAGCGCACTTTGATATATTCTGTAGGATATTTTTGCCCCATTCAGTTACTTCTATAGAGTATGAGCATGAAGTTACTCCGAATGCATTTATTAGCTGAAACTAAGTTAACAAGGTGACTCTTTAAAAAAAGACCCATAAAAAAACCTGCAAGGTCAGTAAAATGGCTTAAATTGTGGTTGAGCTAGAAGAAGGATATCTGAGCCTTGTAAGATTTGTTTAAAACATGGAGGTCTATTAGGACTAATTACACTTTATTGGATGTTGTCTTAAATAGAAGACTTATTTGGTACGACTAGATAAACAGTAGTTTGTTTTATATTTCCTGTATTTTCCTGTATAGAGAGTATGAAGTGTACAGAATCATAAGAATACAATGTTTAAATGTGCTTTTTAAGAGCATCTGCAACTTTTTTATAACTTTGATTTTATTAGAGGGTTTTGAGGTAGCACTTCCTGATGGCTTTTGTATCTTTAGAACAGCAGAAAAAGTATTTTCTGTGAAGTGAAAGGTTAGCGTGTTTGTAAGACACTGACTGCACATAGAAGGTAAAAAGTAAAACTGATTATAGTTGTGAATATTATTAAAGGATGTAAAAAAATTAAATAAATAATCACTCTCTACTGTGGCTAAAAAGTTGATGCTCTGCACTGTGTTCCTGGATCAGCTGTTTCCCATGGGATGATATATATCTATCTGCTTGACACAGGGTTTGCTGCAGCAGAAGTGAAACAAAAAGTGTGTTCCTATTTTAAGTATAACTTGCTTTCCATATGGTTTGAAGCATTTGTGAGCATCAGCCATTCTTCCCTCCTTTCTCCAATGACCAGTACTGCTTCTGTGAAGATGTAAACCAATATTCCTTGGTTTTTAGCTTACTTTCTATGCACAGCTTGTAGTTTCAGGGTATCTTCTACACGGTTTTGAGTCTTTCTTATCTTAAGCTGTGTGTCTTCTGCTGGAGTTCCCAATGGTTCATTCCGGAAGTTGACTTTTGTAATGGGCTGCTTGGGTTGGGCGTAAGTTCCTTAATGATCATTAAGGAATTTTGATTGGAAGGGACCTTGGGAGTATCCTGAGGGAGGGTTGACCTAATAGTGAAGGCAGAATTCAATTGGGGAAGGTCCTGAGAAATCTGTGTTGTATGAAAGTGTTCCACTTTCTTTGAGAAAGGAAACTTGTATCTCTTCCAGACTTCTGTATTATGTTTTAATTCTTAATGTGCTTTTAGGAAGTGTGAAGGAATCTTACGTGGCATTTGATCTTGTGGGTAGGAAGGGGGAGCAGTTCTGTACTGTTAGTTACAGATGTCTGTGCTAGCCAAGGCCTGAGGTATTTTGTGTGAGAACAGTGTCATATTTAAAAAAAAAAAAGTACTGAGAAATTTCAGGGGGTGGAGGGGGAAAGTAATTTTCTTTAACATGTAAAGGAATTTCTGTAGGTATACTCTTTATCCCATTATTAATTGCCTATGAGGCTGTAACCTGATACCAGATATAATTACCAGGTAATGGAAGGAAGCAAAGTTTCCTTTATCTTCTAGGGCACATCTAAAGACTTTGAACACGTAACTCCTGGTGTATGTTCTGAATTGATGGTTCCTAATCTATTTGACCCATTTTAAAGTTGTTGTCCTGTGTCTGATACCGTAAACATACTTTCTCTTTTGTGCTCATAAAATGCTAAAATGTGATATGAGGTAGAAAATAAGTGACAGTTACCAGGTGGTACCAAGGAATTGTGTAATAACCTTTTACATATCATTGCTAAACTTTCCCCTGGTATTTGTATTGCAGCACCCATCCCTATCAGTGTATGCAATATTTGGTAATAAACCCATGCCTGATTTTATTTTTTTTTCCCCTCTCATATCCAAGGAAGTTTATATGGTCTCAGGGAAGTAAAAGCAGGTGTCAGTATGGTTACCATTTTATATATATTTTTAATATCTTTCTGAATTTGGAAAGCTAGAGGTAAATTGAGGAATAGAATGCAAGACGCAGTTCTTGGCGAAGTACTAATTTTTCTATAGCTTCCCTTATACTCATCAACAAGCTTGACATCAGTCTGTTACGTTTGCCAGGCTGCACACAAGGTGGGGGGCCTGACATTAGGGCTTGTCTGTAAGTAGTAGTAGAGTGTAACTTTAGTACAGTAGATCAGATGGTCTCCTCACTTCCTCAAAAATGCAGTCTTCGTTCTGAGAAGGTGGTTAGAAGTATTTGATACGTGATAGCAAAATCAATATTTGGAAGTGAGTTTTGAAGTGCTGTAGTTCAGAACAGTGGTTTGCAGAGTCTTCATGGAAATGGGGTGCCTGGGTGGTTCTTGTGGTCAGAATTCCACAGCCATTTTGCTTTTTAATCAAGTGAGTTGTTCAGAGAGTTCCAAGGAGGAGGATAGGAGGTGTCTTCTCAGGCATGAAATCCTCAGCACCTGGGAGGTATGTAAGTAATTACATTCATACAATTGTTTATTGACTTAACTTTGCTTAGATGCATCATTGTAGAGACAAGACAAAGGTACTTCATTGTGCTTGGAAGTAAACTGCTTTTTTTCTGTCTCTTATTCTGTTTAAATTGCTTTTTTTGGGCTCCTGTTCTGTTAGCTTGTTACAGAATTTTATTTAGCTGACTTTACAGAGGTGTCAGTTTGCTTCACAAAGCAGTATCTGATCTGAAAACCTCATGAATATGTAGGTTTGGAGTTGCCTGATTACAGAGAGCCTGTTACTGGATCACATAGTACTTAAAAACTCCCTGCCTTGCTTCTCTTTTTTTCCCCCACTCTTGAAGAGACATAAGGAAGCAATTTTGTACATTAGTACTGTACCCCATTTATTAAACAAAACAGCTATAGTGCTAGATCTGATGGTTTGGGAAGTTTGGGGTTGACTTGCTCTTGTAGCTTGTCACATGATTTATCACTAAATTATACACAAAGTGTGGTTATGTAATCTTGAGCACTTTAGCCCTCAGTTCTCTCTTGAAGTTTTCAACTGTTCTATTGACTTCATAACACTGTCTAACTTAAACATTCACACTTTAAAAAGATAATAAAGACGTTCTTAAAACGATTTAAGCCTATCTCAAATGCTAACTGACTAGGAATTGCTACTGGAACTGTCACTATTTTAGTTAAATGTGCTGCAATTTAACCTTGAACCTATTATGCCAGGGAAATGGTATGCAAATGCTTCAGTTAAGAGAACAAGAAACCTGAATGGAACGATGCAGTTCTGAAATCTCTTCTCTGATGGTTCTGTTTCTGTAAGATTTTTCTAAAAGTCTTTCTGAAACTCTCCAAGGTTCCTCCTGAGAAAGTGCACTACTTCTTATAAGGGAGCACAGTCTTTCAGGATAGTGTAGTACAGGTAACTATTGCTTCAGAAAAATGGAGTTAATGAGAAACAATCCATCTTGATGAAGATTGTCATTTGGCAAATAGACAAACCTTGCCTTGGCAAGAGCTCAATTAATGAGTTAGGCACTTGTAAGAAGCTTTTTATTCTCTAAGAATAGCGTCTTTCACATTTCACCTTCCAGTAAGCAGATCTGGGTTGAGAATACTACAGTTGACTGGTTAACTTGGCTTTCAGAGAGTTTTATCAAAGCAACTTTTAATGTCCTTTTTATTTCTGAGTAGTTTTCTCAAGCAAAATCAGAATTTAAATAATGTGAATCAGGAATCTCGTAATGATGAATTATAATGGCAGCCATCATAAATCATAATGGTTTTATTCAGTCATTTGTTCTGACTTTGGATCTCTTGTATAAACAGCTTTTGCAGATCTAATCTCTGACATCTGTAAGTAGCTGTAGAAGTAGTAAATATGATAGTCTTTGTATATCATGCTTTACACTTTACACTTTTTCTTTCAGGCTATGGTATTCTACTTGCCCATTTCACAGCAGTCTTCATGATAGCCGTTTCAGTTATGTAGCAGTAGAGCAAGACTCTCAAGTGCTTAGCTACAACAATATTAAATGAGTACTGTTTCTTCTACTGCATGTGTGTGTGCAAAGAAGCAGTTTATTTTTCCTGTGAGAAGAGTAAGAGTTAGCCTGTCTGGTTTTGCTTTGGTTAAATGCTGCTTTTCTGTGGCTCTCCAGTAACAGTACTTTCATAGGAAACCTGAACTTCTCCATCTTTCTGTGGCTTAAATCATTTGAAAGGAAAAAGAAAACTTAAACTTAGCTTTATTACAGCAGTCAGAGCTGTCACTTGACACAGAAAACAGGGACTTCCTTGTTCACATCAGTAATTTTGAAGATTCAACCTTGACTATTGGATGACCAAGATAACTTAGTAAGATGAAGTTTAAAATTAAAAAAAGGAAATTTCCCAACTTAATTTTATACTTAAACATTGCTTTACCATTTCTGTCTTTGCTTTTTCATAAGTAAAAGATAAAAAGCGTTCGCCGGTAGTACTGAGGAGTTTTTTCTTTTGTTTGCAGTAAGAGGGTACCAGGATAAAACAGCAGCTTTCTAAGCTCCAGTTTTATGTTGATTGGGAATGTAACTTGTCTAGGAAACCCCTTAGGTGCATCTTGGCCTCTCTTAAGATGACTTTTTTCCGAAGAGACTAGGCTTCTGACATGACCTGAAGGTTCTTCTCTAGGGAAACTTTTTATGGGAGAACTTCTTCATTGATATTTTGGTTTTGATATCAAGGAGCATTGGATTAAAAAAATCATGTATCTGGAATAAGTATTTCATTATGTATAATTTAGGTCTGTGAGTTGTTGGGTTTTGAAAAATCAGGATCTTGAGGAGGATTTTGAACTTCCAAGAAGAAATGGACTTAATACCTGGGGGTTTTTGCATAATCCAGGGCCTCTGCATTATTCCTACCTTCAGATATTTCCAGGGTTGTATTTGCTGTATCATCCTTTGTCTGTTCAGAAGCGTGCAATCCCTGAGTAGCATTAAGCATTAGGGATTTTTGTCTCGGCCCAATTAAGAAAGCTCCTAACAATTCACGTGTTACTGGAATCAGTGGACTAGAGGGAGAAAACTGCTCACCTTTTTTCATATGCTTGAGAAGTGGGGAGGAGAAACACACTCTGGGAAACTGGAGTTGGAGAAAAAAGCCTGAATTGGTAAGATTTCCCAACCAGCAGTTAGGTTGTAATGAAGGTGCAGACTGATCCTCTCTCACCAGAGATTTTGTTGCATGAGAGATGTGCTCAGCTTGTGATTTGAAGCAAGTAGCTGGAATAGTCGGTTGGCCACTTCTGCAGCACCTGGCTCTGGTGTTGTTGAATGGCCAGGCTCAGAACAGATGCAGCAAGGCCCTTAGAGAGTTGTAGAAAAGAGGGAGGGAGGAGCGAGAGAGGACTGGATCACAATAAGAGAAACAATCTCATTGCTTAATTTTAATAGGAAGCTGGACATTTGTAAAATGCTGAAAAATTAGCAAAGTTTTGTGGTTACATCACCAGGTTCTTAAGTTTTATCTTTTGACTTGAGTAATTGCAAGCTTCCTGTTTTGGCAGGAAAATGGCTTTATATGATGACAAGTCTTCAAGAAGGTAAATTTCATACTTTAAGGAGTACTTTTGCTCCAGTTCTGGGATATGTACTCCAGAAAATGATTGCAGTTATTAAATGGTGCCTCTGTTTTCAAGTTACCAAACCAATGACTGAATAAGGTGGTAAGCAAGAAACATCATCATGCCCTGATGGGAAGTGAATGGCGGTATAAAACTACTGCTCTGTAAGGAAAAAGTACCAGGCATGTGGAGTAAAGTATAAGTAATGCATTTTATCTTTGAAAGATGGTATCTTGGCCTGATTGACTAATGTTAATATTGACCTTCACAAATTAAGGAGATGGACAATCACCAACTGTATGAAGTTTAACAAGGGCAAGTGCCAGATTCTGCACCTGGGAAGGGGCAACTCTGGATGTATGGGCAGACTGGGGAATGAGAGGCTGGAGAGAGAAACACTGCAGAAAGGCCCCTCAGCATATTCTGATTTTGTGGAGCTTATCAGTTCAGTTAAAAGTCTGCTAGGCTATAGTATTGCTTCATTGAATGGTACCATCTGATTATTCAGGATAGGAAATCTGTTATCATTTTTCTCCGGCACAAGGGTGAGAGATAGTCAAATGCTTAGTGAGAAGTGGTGTTTGCGTTCAGAAGTGCTGGTTCAGGCTTGAACTGACTCATGGCACCTTCGTGTGGCATCCCACGGAACTGCAGCTGGAAACGACTTGTTACTAAGGAGTGTGGGCTGCATTTCTTTCACCGTTAAATTCCCTGGAAGAATTGACAGTAATTGTTTGCATGACAGAGTAGACCAATGGGCTGGCCTTTCTGGGGGGAAGACCATTCTTATGATACAGTACAGCAACTGTACTGTATCAGATATTATACTGCAACAGATTACAGGTAGGAAGAAATGGTTCTAGGAGTCTAATCTAAGGAGAAAATGGGTACCAGAAACTTATGCTACTGCTTCCAGGTGGCATCATGATGGTATTTTTGAAGTAGGTTATTTAAATGTTCATCTAGTATATTCTGGGATTTTGCTACTTGGTTTGAGAAGTGTAAGGATAGCAAGTCTCCATGGGATGAGGGGGAAGAATAATTTAAGGTATCATCTAGGTACTTGATTAAAACAAAGTGTAATTAAATGTTAATTAATACCATACCTGCCTTTTGTTCCTCTAGTTTCCACCTCCGTTGTAAATGACTGTCTCTCTTAACTGGCTTAAGCTTCAGAGGCATTCCAATTTCTTACTGTATTGAAATGCTTTTTAAAAACATCTAGATGTAAAAGAGATGGCAGTAAAGTAATATTGGATGAGTTGTTATCAGTGACTATTTGACTTTTCTTTTGTTGATGTCCAACTTTTGCCAAATAAAAATCTTTATTCAGATGGTGATTTGGTGTGTCATTTCATCCCCATTCCCTATACCCTATTTCCCATGTTCCACTTACATTTACTTAAAATTGTGGTCTTAAGATGAAAATCCTTTGGGTGAATCAGGATCAAGTGTCACTAATTCAAGTATAAAAATGGTCTTTTATAGAAGAAGTAATGAGGGTGCAGAGGATTAAATCCTTCTGCTTAAACATGTCAGAAACTGTATTTAGGTCTGGGGATGTAAATTGAAGAAAGATTTTGTAGATCAGAGTTCATTGACTTCAGTACAGAGCCTTGTATTATCTTTCAAAGGACTCTCTTGATTTGAAGGTTTGTAAAGCACTTGTTTCACTTAGCCCCATTAAAGAAAGCATAATTAACTTACTCCAGTTTAGAGGTATAAAATGGAGAATGGTTGTGTTACATGCATTATTTTAACTTTCAGCCTCCCATATCAACCACAATGTTTTATCAGCAAAGTCAGTGGCTGGTTTATACTATGGTAGTAGGGAAATAACTTGGGAATTGCCAGTGGTTTTGTGTATGGGTAGTAATGCTGATGCAGCAGTGACCAAAAGTGCCTTTCCTTTGATTGTGTTTGGATTCTGAGAAATACCTTGTTTCTGCAGCATAGACAAACAGTGGTAGTATCAGAGTCTTAAACACAGATACTTCTACCCCCCACTCCACCATGTTAAGAGAAGCACAGGATTCTTAATGGTAATCAGTGATGGAGAAATACTCAAAGATTGTGACATCTTTAACTTGGTGGCTGAGAGAAGCTGAATAGCTTCATTTTGTAGAAATACAATTACTTCCTGGATAGACTCAAATGTGTTTTATTCTTATACCCACCAAAATAGTAATTTGTCTTGTGGATAAATTTGTAAATTGATTTTCATGTACTTTTCCTTCACTGATGTTCGAATTTAATCACATGGAAAAGTAGAAGTTGTTATATGACATCATATTGATGTACTTCTAGCAAATGAATTTTAATAAATCTTATTATAAAGCATGGCTGTACTTCTTCAGTTCTTTAGATGAACTGTGTATTCAGTTATATCTTTCAGATACTTTGCTCACAATGGGTTTTTAAAAAGTATTCTGTATTACAGTAACTATCCCATTCCATATTTTTCCACAATACTTCAAAAAGTATTTTTCAAAAATAATTTCAATATCATAAGTTTTACTCTTCATCCTCTATTTAAGTGAAAGAATGCTCTAAAGTTGATGGGAGTAAGATGAGGTGGGGGTGTTTGATTCCTGTGTTAGTGCAGCTGTATGGGAGATGTTAGGAAGCTTATATGACTTTCCTAGTCATATAGGAAAGCTACATTCAATCCATTCCTAGCTACATTCACTCCCGTGTTGTTAGAGCTCCAGTTTTAACTTCTTGTTTGTCTTAACTCATACTTGTCCTTAGAACGTTTTTATTTCATCTCTATGAAAAACTGTGTGGAGGGTTTTCTTTTAAAAATAACTGTTGACCATATCTGGCAGACTTAGCTAAGAGAGGATGAGGAATTCTGAAGTTAAACCCTGCTTTACTGGTGCGCAACTTTCTCTTGGTTTAGTTAACTTCTGTCCAGCCTGCAAATTAAGTTCTAGTAGTTGGACAGCTTGGTCTTTTTCCCAGCTAATTAGCTTCTGTAATTACATCATCATGTTTTGTGCGGAACTGAATCTTAACCAACACTCGTGTTATGTGATGTTGTAAAGTAGATGATACTGAAAGAGCATTGGTGTGGCAGGAAGGCTGCTTGTCTTAGTGATCAAACTAATATAATTGTCTCTTTTTGCACTGGTCTTGGCTTTCTTGTTTGAGAGAATGTGGGGAGGACAATATTAATGATGTTATAAGCACTAAAAAGATAAAGCACTCCTAATTTGTTTTTGTGTCTGCACAGAAGGGGTGAAGCCAGAAGGCACCTCTGCAGATATGTAATGCAAGCCATGGGCTCAAAGCAAGGCTGACAAGAGCAGGTTGTTCAGATCCTTGTACAATTTGGTTGTGACTTTACAACTTTTCTGTGCAATTGCTTCCCAATGTTTGGCTGCCCTCAAAGTGGAAGTTTTCTTTTTATGTTCAACTGGAATCTAATTAGTTTTCCTGAAAAATAAACCCTTTGCCACGAGGAAGAAAGCTTGATAGGTACTGCCATCTATTCTATCATGTAATTTCAGTAATGTTACTCCTTCAAAGACCCTAAGTCCAGATCAGCTTTTTCCTTTGTCATTCCCCAAATAGAATGCATTCAGATGCCGATGGCTTGCTTTGTTTGTCAGTAGGCAAGAAGCTTCCTGTCTCTTTTATCAAAAAGACTTAAGGCAGATCAGATTAAAGCAGTTTAAGTAGTAGTCCATTCTCACTGTAATTCATAACAGTGAGAATGGACTACTGTGTGCTTCAACAAATTTGCATGGACCATCAAGATTAAAATTTCTATACACAAAAGGAGAATTACTGGAGGATGTTTGCAGCTTAAATTTTGACCAATTTTGCACAATTGATGGAGAGGGAGCTCTAGAAGAGGTTGCTGTAAATTGTTTGCATAAAAGCTGATGTGACTTGTAAAGGTGCCTGTATGGAGAGTTTGCTAGGAAGAGCACTGTGAATCCCTACAAGGAACTCCTGTTGTGCAATAATTTTCCTGTACAGACTACTGCTACTAGCTCTTACCTTAAGGCCAGAGAATGTTGCTTCAAAGGTAACACAGTTTAAAAATGTAGAGAGAAGCAAGAGCAATGAGAAGTTGATATTTAGAACATAAAATAAATAATGAATTGGAAGAACAGCCTAGAGGCGAGAGGGGGGGACAGAAGGAAACATAATTAGATGTAAAGTGTGTATGTAATATCTAATCTCTGGAATAATGAAGGAAGGGATATAAAGAAATGAGCTTAAATTTCAGACAGAGACCAAGACTAAAAGTTATTAAATAAATTTTATCACCCGTAAGAAATTCCATTTAGCTTATTCTTGATAGTATGTAACAAAATAGTCTCATCTTAAGCAATTGTAGAATCTTTAGGATGATATCAGCGTGGTTTAAATGTATATCATGTCTTCAAGTTCTTCACTCTATGGCTTTGGCCAAAACCAAACTGGATATCATGGGATGAAGAAAAAAATTCTGTAGTTAGTATGTGTATGTAATGGGAAAAATAGTCACTGGAATATCTTAAACTGAAGCTACAAATGAGTTTAATTGTTGTCCTTTTAAATTAATCTATAAAGGACTTATCTGTTGTTCCATGTGTATTGGCTACTCAGTATCCTTGATTTCCAGTTTTAATTATCAATGACATGCATGTTGAAATTTGCTTAGCTCTTTTGTATTAATAACAGTGGTTTTTCTTTTTTCCCCAGTTTCTATGGAGATTTTGGACCTTTAAATTTGGCAATGTTATACAGATACTGCTGTAAACTAAATAAAAAATTAAAGGTAAGCTTCGTTTAAGAACAATGTTCCTACTTTTTTGTATTTTGAAATTGAAATAAATTTTGCCAGTTTGAAAGTGGTTGTTAGGTGCTCACTAGCTAGATGGTTATTGCTAAGCTTTAAGGATATTCTTTGTTCCGAGTTTGTTTCCCTCCAAAGAGTGAAAGAAAATAATATGCCCTTATTTTGGTTTGGGAGGTGAGGCAGGTGACTGAAGGCTGTGTTCATCTTTTTGCATAGCCTTAACACTTTCAGGGCAATAGTTACAAAACCCTTGGCTTGTGTCACGGGTTTTCAGCTAATGAAGTGTGTATGCTGGTCTGAATAACTGAAAAAACAGGTACTAGAGGAAGAAAACGTGGGTCCTGAAATCACACTGTTTAAAGTAAGTCTCAGTGGAAAGGGGAGGGGGGTGCAGAGCAGGAAATAGAAGGCCTTGGTACTATGAGAGCACTGCTAGGCAGAAGGTAAAACATGGGTGTGTTATCAACACAGTTTTGGTCACAAATCTAAACCATGGCTACTGTGGGTAAACCCCAGCTCCATCCCAGGCAGACCTACTGAACGTATGTACAGCTGCAGGCTTGACCTTCTCCAGATACCTGGGAAGAAGTGATTTGCAGTGTGTACAGAAAATCTGTCAACTGCAAGAAATGAAACAGATGTTTTAATTCTAAAATGCTAATTAATAGAATTTGTGGGCCAATAGTGAGGAAACCCTTCACTAAATATTACAGATTTAAAATCTTTATGATATAAAGTATTAGACCTGTTACTGACAGTAGGGGAAAGTGGGACAACAGATGTGATTGCTTTGGCCACTGTTAAGAGGGTCCCTTTATGGAAAATGACATTATGTCTGGGAGCACAAATGAAACCCTTCGTTGATTCATGCTATCTGCTGCTTTCAGGGACATGCTGAATTCCATGTGTTCTTAAGAGGAGGTTCTGCAAACTGAGGGGCTTGTAGAGTTGCTGCAAATTTCAAAGATATTTATAAAGATAAAAAGTTAAACTCTGCTATTTGTTATTTTGAATGCCTGTGCTCATATTGGGAAAACACTGGATTTGCCATTTGATGACACCAGACACCTTATAAATACATTATCGCCCTATTTTGCAGTGCCACTGTCCCATTCAAGCACATGACCAGTGATTCTTACTCAGTAGGAATCTATTTTTTTCACCTTAATTCTGCTGTTTGTGATCTTATATTTGAGTTATTAAAAACTGGAGAATGCTTGCTCTGTGAAGCTGTTACTCCAGAGAAGAACCAGTAATAAACCTACTATTCTAACTTCACTCTGCCCATGGGAACTAGAGAGATCAGTTCTGTCTTTTCCAGATTCAGATTAAGACTGTGATCAGTTTGGGACCTTAATACAGTCTCATGTATTACTGTATGCCTTCAGTCTTCAACCTAGGTACCAAGAGTTTCACCCAGAAAATAAGTATGCAACTAATAAATACCTCAGGGTTTTTTTTAATGGTTCAGTATTAAACAGGAATGTGTCTGCAGTCTTTATTTTTGTTGTGAGACCATCATCTTGCTCATTGAATGAGGCAAGGTAATTGTCAGAAGTGGCTTGTAAGCATGATGATGAAGACTGGATGTTATGATGGCAAAAATAAACAAGGGAGTTAAATTGGAACTGAACTATTAACTCTGATATTTGCAGGTTTGGTTTAGCAAACTGTAATGTCATTTTAATGTAATTTCTCTATTTTTTGAAAAGAGTGAATGTACTGCTGCATGAAGGGTACAGCTGGCCAGGACTGGGACAGAGAAGTCTCCACTGGGAGGAAGTGCAGTTTGTTGCTGCTGGCTTGCCAGAGGCTAATTCCAAATAGGTTAAATGAAACTCCTAATGCGTAAGAGAGAAGGGTAACCTGATAGTGCAGCCACTTGAAAGTGATACCTGGAATCAAACAGCTAAAGCTTGGAATACTGCCACAGTGGTAGAGAAACTTACATATGAATAGATTCCAGTCTGGCTGATTGGCACTGCCCCTGGGGTAGGCCAGTACTGCTAATGTAAGCTTTGCTCTTCTTGTAGTTAAACTGTGCCACACTCTGTCCTGGTTTAGATGCCATCTGCAGTGGGTAAGTAGGCTTGTAAGACCGAGTCCCAGGGCTGAAGCCTGCCTTTGCATGTGTATTTACATACCTCAGAGGAGTGCATCTGCTGAGGACTGTAGACCTAGCTACAGTGACTGCTGCTCAGCTTCCCCAGGCGAGAATTACAGAGTCACCATTTCTGTGCCTCATCTTCTCGTGTCTGTCCTTCACACGTGTCCCCAAGAGGCGTTCTGGGGTCTGAACTAGTGTGTTCACAAGTTTGTGACCTGTGACTTACCTGCCCTACAGCAGCACAAGTGTGGTAATTCTTATGTGGCACCAGGTGATGTGGAAGCAGCCTAGGATGAGTATTTCAGAGATGGGAAGTACAGATTGGACTGAGGACAGAGAGCGCTATTGGGCAACTGCTGTTTGCACACCCTTGCCTAAAGGGTGCCCTGTGACCAGCAGCAGGAGTTGTTTGATCATAGAAAGTAAAAGACACTGCAGATTATTATGGGATGGTTGCTATTGCCATCCTGCAACGCTTCTGGGACCCTGAAGCAATCATAGTGCTTAAGCCCAGATGATTTGGTGTACTTGGTCGAGTAAGCACTTAATATACTTTTCTTAAGGAAAGAGTCTTGAAGTATGGCACAAAAAGAAATTATTCACAAACATGATGGTTTTGGTATGGATATGGTGTCTCCAAAGGAATTTATGACTTGGGCTTCTTTAATTTTGAAACCTTCCATGGATAGGAACAGGAGAAATGAAAGTGTAAGATCTCATTAAAACTGGAAAGCCCCACAAGCTTTCTTTTCAAGTCTTTCAGCTGTATCTGTTTCTGTTTTGGGAGAGAAGCTCAACATGGAGGCAGTGTTCTGCCTTCCCCTCTCCTTTCTTGGGGGTCTGGTAAGGAAGAAGGATACCAGTTTGAAATGTGCTAATGGCAGACCAACATTTTAAAGTAAACTGTTGTAACTTTATGCTGACTGATTTTTTTAAAAGAGTAAATAATTCTGTTCTGAAGAGGTGACGAACTTATTCAGATATCCATTTGCCAAGAAAGTTTGAGGCAGTCTTGGCTATGCCTTACAGGAAAACCTTTCTGACCTTGTGTTTGTAGTTTTTCAATTGCTGATTGCTGTGAAGATGATTTTCAATATCCAAGTCAACAGGAAGGAAAAAATGCTTGTCTGTGCTGTCTTCCTACTTGTTATTTGAATTCTGTTCAGGGAAAAAAATGCTTGACTAAGCAAGTGGGCTTCATTTATGAAAGCAAATTTTTTTCTTGTTCTGATTTCATAAAAACTCCTTTTAAAAAACTGTTGTGTTTTATCTGTGCATAGCCTTACACATTCTCGATAAATTAAGGAGCAGAAGTAATCAGGGAGTGTTGCTGATATAAATGATACAAGTATTGAAGATCAAAGGCAGGAGAGAAAAGGTACTGGCAGGCTTATAAACTATGGGGTTAACATTTTTGGTGTGCTAACTGTATTGCTGCTGAATCATAGTGGGGTTTGGCTTATTTTTTTGTTTTAACATAAACTGCTGGGCATTCACATGGAACTATAGTAATTGCAAAGCATCTCCTTTAGGACAGCCTAGATTTTGAGGCAGGGTTGCACACGTGTTTAAATTAATTCTTCTCTATTAAGTTTGCCAGTCTTGTATTCACTGCTATTTACATGTACATACTACCTATATGTACATCTGTATATATATAAAAGTAGAATTTGCATAGATCTAGGTTTATTATTCAAGTAATTTCTTGCTTGAACAGTACAACTATGTTAAACCATATCCATTTTATAAAACGCTGTCAAATAATATGGTGATTTTACACAGCTATCAATTCGGTAATTGTCCACCACGGCACTTTCTAATCCTGTCATCAATTTCTCTGCAAATAAATCTCTTTTGAGATCTACAAGGAACTTTTAAAAAAGAAAAGTGTAATCTTACAGTGAAAGTAAAATGCTCTGTAACCCTCTCATACACCTTATGAATTAGTTTTATCACCTAAAGCAAAAACTGCTACACTTTCTGTGTAACCTCTGCTTTTAATTCACAAGATTGTCTTTCAGTATGTTCCTCTGGGATATATCTTGGCAGATACTGTTGTGTTATACTGTTAAAATTTTATCTTTTAATGATGTGTGAAACTGATAAAAATTTCTTACTGGTAAAGGATATTTTTAGTGCTTCGTAGGGTGTGCACCTCAGTTTTGTTGTGGAAAAAAAAAGATTATTGGCAACTATGTTGTCTGCAACTACAGTTATTCCGTAGATGACATGTATTGAAAAAGTCCATGTTGAAACATTCCTGGTTCCTCAGAGTTGTGCAGTGCCTAAGGGAACTAAAGCCCTAATCCATTCAGGTGGAGCTCTGGAGCTGTAAAAACAGTCACCTCTCAGAACTGTTGTGAAAGCTTATCATTGAACCTGGCCAGAGGAGTAGATGTAGCTTATGAAATATGGTCAGAAAAAAAGTATTTTTAAAAATAGATCATAAAGCTTAGTTTTGATAATGAAAGTGTACTGAGTTGACAAATTGCACGTTAATGTTAACAGATGCGTTGCACTGATGCTTCAGCAAACATCTACTGTAAAACTTAATTTTTTGACACTAGTGTGTGAATAAAAACTGATTTGTTTTATAGGCTTCTAAAAAGTGAAATTGTGCTGCTGTTTTCCAGTGCTTGCTATGCTATAAGGCGTTAATGTTGGTTTTCAATTTTGTGTTAAAGCTTTAGCCAGGATTCAAAACACATTTAAATACTTCATATAGCAAGGATTAAACCCTTACATTTTGAAAATTATGCAATGAAACTGATACATTGTTTTCATCTAAATATTCTGGAAACTTCAGGTTATGGCTACTTCGGGTACAAAAGTGTCTCAAAATTGGAATGACTTGATCCACCCATATGATTAAAAAATCCATTCTATAAAATAAAACAAGAAATATGGTCTTATTACATAGAACTTACTTCTCACTAGCTAGCTTTGCAGTTTAAAATAGTGTTTTAGGTGAACTGTAAACTGCTGCAAAGAACTTTGCTTTAAAATAAGTAGTAGTCAATAAGTTATAATTGAAGTTCTGTCACTGTTGCATAACTACTGTAATCTTATCCCACCTACACATCATGGGTGGAATTGCAGTTAGAGAACACTAAAATTAAAAAATTGAGGAGGGAGAAGAAGGGAGGAATCTTAAAGTACTGGGATTCATTTTGGCAAGTTTTAATAATAATTGAATGCTTCACTAATTAAGTAACTACTTGTGCTTTGTCTGTTTGCATATACACTGAGAGAGATGTTGCTGTTGGCCTCAAGATACAACCTCTTCAATCAACAGCAACCAGCTATTTCAGGAATTAACAGTCCTATTTAGATACACTCAGTTGCGTTAACTTTCGCTCCTTCCACCTCTGGAAGTTGTGGCTTGTAAGACCAGACTGGAAGGTGCAGTTAGAACTGTGACTAAAGGTGCTGTTTCTGTGGGGGGTGGGAGGAAGAAACTCACTGTTGCACCTATGTCAGTTTTCTCCTGAGTTGATCGGCTATTTGATTTTTTTGTAAAATTTGATTCTGTTGTTAAAACTGTTCTAAAATTTGCAACAAGGTTTGAGATGAGACTGGACAGATTTCTAGAAGTGAAATACAGTTGGTACTACAAATGAAAGAAACACTGTTCTGAAGCAGTTGCCTTATCACCCCTCCCCACATGTGAACAGTGTCAAGAGTTAAAAACCTGACGTTGGATAACAACAGCATCGGTATTAGGGCATTTTATAGAAAGTATGTATTTTTTAAAAATAGAAAAATGCTTCAAATATTTAGAAACAGAATCTAGTATGTCTGTTGATGAGTTCCTCAGAACTGTAGGAGTACTGTAAAAATCGGTCAGGAAAAACATGCAGTAGAAGTGTAGCAGAATATAATGGAAGTGTGGCAATTCATGAAGTTTAAAAAACTATTAATGCGGTAAATTGCCCAACTTGCTATTTTTAAGTGACAATATTGTCTCTCTCTAGCTTTAAATAGTTTTGCTGCAGCTTGTCATTATTGTTCTTTTCTGGTGCTTGTTGATTTTGTTTTCAATGGGAGGCTTGTCCACAGGATTCTGACACAGGCTTCTTTTCTTCCTAAAGAAACAAGAATTGCGAGTGTTACAAGTTTTGTCTTTGCCTAGCCTTTTCTTCAGGCTTTTCTCTTATGCAATCTTTTCTTTTTCTTTTTTTTACCTTTTTGAATGAATTCTTGCTGTTGAAGCTTTCTAAAGATGTCCATCACCCCATTTTAAAATAGTATAGATGGAAGTGTTTAACTTACAAATGCCTGTAAGGTTGATTGCTTGAGTTTTTCTTTTGTCTTCTCCACAGAATTGTGTGCTAAAGAGATTTAACATACAGGAGGATGTTTTAGTTTGAAAATGTCAATGTCCTTAATCAGTTTTCATAAGCTAGTGTTTCAAATATTTAAACTTGAGGGAAAAAAAATTCAGTTTTTATATTGAAGATTTTGGTTCAGCTCCACTTTATAGCATGTTTTTATACAGCAAACCAAGAGATCTGCTTGGAAACAGTAGCTATTTCCTTGCACTCTTATTTATGTGTGATATAAGAAGATTGTTCAGAGTATCAGTAATTTTTTCTCCTTTAATTTTAAGAATCTCTTTATAAGAATTTTTCCTGACCTATTTTGCAGTTTTGGAAAAGTGATTTTGCTAAAGTATTCTTAAAGCATATTCTTTTCATAGTAAATATGCTGATTTGTTTGTTTACTTTCTTTTAAACAGTATTTCAGTCTATCAAGAAAGAAGATCGTGTACTACACCAGTTTTGACCAGCGGAAGCGAGCGAATGCAGCGTTTTTAATAGGTGCATATGCTGTAAGTATTTTTGATCCCATGGATACTTTAACCTTCATTAAGAGACTTCTGCGATGTGTGAAACGGCTTCTCTGGGGGTGCTCCTTTAGGGAGGTGGGCAGATGGTCATTTCGTTTGTCGCTGTCTTTGAAAACTCTGCTCTATGAGTTTTAAGGAAACCCTGTCTGCGTCCCTTAACTCCTTTTATTTTACTGTGTAGGGAATGGCTTTGGCAGATCCTCTGCATGTTGTTTCCATAGGATACCATTTTCTTGAATGTTGAAAATCCAAGTCACAAAACTACTTCTAATTGACCATGTTAGGATCAATTGCTTCTCATGTCATTAGCAAGATTCAGAGTGGGAAGGAGAAAAGATTTTTCTCACAACCTTCTAAAAGTTACCAGACCAGAGGCAGAGTGATCATTGAATTGATTTCTTTTCTCATTTAATTTTCATAGCCTACCCAGAGTAACAGACAGTGTGCCACAACTCTACCAGTGTTTGAAAGTTAATTGAGGAGGTTTGGTTTATTTGTCCTGGTTCCTGTTCCTTTTCTTATAGGTAGCAGATAGACTGGACATACTTCTTTCTCATGATTCCTTTGAGTGTATATTTTGTTAGTAATACTTCTATTAGATTTCTGTAATGCCAGTAATAGAGAAAAGCTGTTAAGTTCTTCAGTTTGTAGTTCTAATGCAGCAAATGACTGAGTAATAGTAAACTACTAGGGCATGTCCAGTTATTTGCTTGCAGGAGTGTTTTTTCCTAATTTAAAAATCTAAATTAGACATTTCTGTCCTACCTGAAACATGAAGGGTTTGTTTGCTGGTAATCCAAGCAGCTCTACAGGGCATCTGTTCCATATACTTCTGATTTGTAAATGGCAGGTGCGGGTGGGGAAAAATGAATCCAAATTGCATTTGAAATACTGTGGATAAGTGTTAAGGTGGACTTGGAAAATACTGATTCCCTTTTTTTCTGTAAGCTTTTTAGGAAATACGATAAGAGTTTTCTTGACAGCAGGTATGTGTGGCCAGTATTGCTACGTGTCATGTGCCTGCAGAGTGCCCTAACTGTGGGGAACTTTCAACCACATCATCACTCAGGAGGTTGAGAACATAAAAATGAAAATGTCAGAGAAAAAAAAAATTAAATGTTCAGTATTTATTGAATCTAGGTTTTACAAGTAGCAGTGCCACATAGTAAGAGTTACAGCAGTGACAGTGGGGCAAGGGAAGAAAACCTTGTCCCATGCAAAAATCCCTTGTAAGAGAATAGTTACTGTCTATAAAGTTGGTTTGGTTTTTTTTTCAAGCTTTTACTCACATTACTTTTTAAATACCAGTTCAGTTTATCCAAACTATTCACAATGGGGGTTTTGGGTTGTTGGGGGTTTTTTGTGTATGTTGCAGAATGAAGGCACTCTGAAGATTCTTTAGGTTTTGGTTGCTGACTTTTCATTGATACAGAGGAGTCAGAAAATGTCTCCTTGACTTTTCTTAATGGAATTCACTACTTTTTAGGTGCTGAAAATGTACTGTGATGTTTTCCTCTTCATTTCATTATCCTTTCTCCTTCAGTTGTTGTATTGCTCTTGACATCCAAGATACTTTGGATTTTTTCAGGAGCTTGTTCAGTGTTTCTTTCCCTCTCCTCCTTCCTCATGTGTTCTTAATATCTTTTTTGTGTTTCCTGCTGGTGTCTTTATTATGAGCCTTCATGAGCTGTGTAGACAGAAAATGAGCAGTGTTTCGTTCAAAGTGTCATGTATACATGTCTTTGAGCAGACACAGCTTTGAAGGGCCGTAACTTTTGTCAAATAAAACCTGCAGTACTGGGAAAATGTGGTATAAATTCACCCCTACTTCAGATTCACAAGTCCTTGAGAAGGTGGAAACGTCTTTTTCCTGAAGTCCTCTGAACTACCCTCTAAGGATCTTTTGTCTGTAAGAAAGAATTTAGGATTTAAATATAAGCTATTTTACAGTAATTCATGCGACATTAAAGTCTTTAAGTTGCAGCAGTGTGCAAATTTTTTCTCCAGTTTTCTGTTTTTAAAGTAAGGGACTGATAGAAAACAAAGTTTCTGTTGATATCTGAATCTGTTCTTTGTATAGGCATGTCTGTTTCTGATGTCATGAAGGAGTATAACTTGCATTCTTAGGAGTTTAGTGTGCTGGAGGAAGTTACTATCTGGTTAAAGACTTTTCAGGCTCAGGGCTGATTTTTTTTTTTTTTCCCCCTCTTTCCCCATCCCTTTTAGGTTATATACTTAAAGAAAACACCAGAAGAAGCTTACAGGACGCTTTTGTCTGGATCTAATCCACCATATCTTCCATTTAGGTATGTGAACACAAGAAATGAAGCTGCATTTTCTGTTTTGGAATTTGCTAAACAATTTGGGGTTTAGATTGCCTCCTGAAAAGGTGCATGGTGTCTGATACAGATATTGTACCAAAATGACTGATCTCCAGAAAAAAAAATTTTTTACATCTTGTGTAATTACTTGCTCTTTGTGGGAATAATAAATCATTTAGATTGATATAAGTCTTAAGTAAGACTCTTAGTCCTGCAAACTGTCAGATTTTGAAAATAGTTCTTAGCATGTTTGTGATTTAGCACTTAAACCTTTTCTTCATAATGCATCATGTTTCACTATTTGGAAGTCATTAAAATATTTTAAATTACCTAGTCCCTAGCTAGTGAGGCTTACAGGATTGGAGGGGGTTTTATGCTGTTATATTTTCTCTGTTTTACAGAACAAGTACTGATACTAAGGTTACTGCATGTTTTCAGTGAATCATGGATCGTTTCTATCAATCTGTCTTTATTCTCTGTACTGCGGTCACATTGAAGATTGACTCTAAAGGAATTTTAGCTGTCGTGCTTATCTAATAAAGAGACTTCCAAATATTTTTCATGGTGTGGGCTATGAAATGCCCTTATGCTTTATGAATGAGAATAACTCATGGTATTCTTCTGTAAACACTGGCAATAAAAGGCAACTGCAAGAAGGTCAATATCCTCTCTTTTAAGGGAAATCAGCATTTTGCAAGTAGTGTTCACTGTCAGCCAATGCATTTGTAAACGTAGACCTACCTTGTCTGTATCAAATTCATCTGATTCTTCAGCCACTCAGCAAAGGAAGATCAGATTGTCTCTTCTCATACCTTGCATAGAAGCCAGATGCAGTATCTGTTGTGGCAGTAGATTATTTGTGTCAAGACCAATTTGACTACAAAATCTTAAACCATCAGCTACATTTTAAAAAAAGGTATTAAATCAGTAATAGCTTTTATTGATGGAGAATTAACACACTGACCTGGTCACTGATAGCTCTCCAGAGCCCAAGAAGTTTACTGGTATCCATATTTTTTTACAGCTGATTATAAAAGATACTTGGTATAATGCATTAAAAAATCCGTTACTTTAAACATGTCAGTGGTTTTTAACATCTCCAAATTCAGTATAAGATACAGGGGTCATGATTTACATTAAACAATGCCTTGCATGTACCTTAGCATTGCTTACTTGAGGATCTGCTTTATGATCTTCCTAGGCACAGAGGTGATGCTCGCCACCCTGCAGTTCTCTGGCTCTCCCTTTCTACCCTTGTTAAAAATAGGAGCAATGTTTCCCTTTTTCCTGTCACTGGGGACTGGGCCTGACTGCCATGACTTTTCAAATATGATGGAGAGTGGCTTTACAACAGCACCAGCCAGTTCCCTCAGGACCCTGGGATCCATCTCCTCAGGCCCCATAGCTGAATAGCTGTTTCTTGTTGACCAATTAAAGAAATTTGCTATTTGGAATTATAGTAAATTGATATGTCTTTAGGTTTTTCTCTCCCCTGCCAAGGTGAAGATTAAGGTGTGTAGAAAAGAGGTTTTGACAAAGTGAAGAAACTTACTTGTCAGATCCCAAAACTGTAAGATGGAAAACTTGGGAGGAATAGTGTGTTTGCAGAACAGTCTCACAGGACCTTATTTGCTCCAATCAAAGGCTATAGATTCTTGCCTTGCAACTAATTCCTTATAATACTGATGGTGATAGTAGTAGCAATAATAAGAAAATGCTGTTTCTGCTTGACTGGTAAGGACTAATGAAAGTAATTGTCTCTGTGATTTCTTGTGAGGCTGATTGGAACCACAGTAACAAATTCAATGACACAAAACAATTTCCTATTAAGTGTTAATTGATTATAAGTAATCCTTGTGAGTTTATTAATGAAATTTTATTCCAAAATAGAATAGTTAGCTACTCTAGAATCAGCAAAGGAGGGATCAAAAAAATAGAAGAAACAGCAAGATTTTCTGGAGATAATTTTGTATTATATACAAAACAGCTTTTTGTGTTTCCCTGGGAAGAGTATACTTACCAAAAACATTGAAGAAGGCAAAGTCCAGCAAAGGGGTTACTCAGATTTTGCTGTCTGGGTTGGCAAAATGATCGTGAAAGAATAATTGCTTAGTTCCATTTGTCAGCTTTGGGAGAAGATGGCAATAAATTTATAGAGTAGGATATTCTGAAGCATAACTACTTTGTAGTCTTTTTCTGTGTGTTTCAAGCCCTAGGTTGCTGTGGGAGAAATTATTGTCTAAAACTAAAGCTTTTGACAGTTACAGGGTGTTTGTGGTGAGTTTTGTCTGGTGTGGATGGGATCTGGTATGTGTTTGGGCTTTTGTTGCTTGGTTTGGCTTTTTTAACACAAAGCTTTGGCAGTGTTAGAGGTAGGCAGTCTTCTTGAGCCTTGCTGTTTCTATGAGGAATATAGTGTTAGGAGCTTTTGCTAGAAGAGTTAAACATCCTGATTTCTTGAACATTCTTGCATGGTATGGGGCTGGAAAGCACTTGAGTGTCTTTTGGATCTGCTTCGGACTACATCAGGTCTCTGCCCTGGATTAGAGCCTAAGCAGATTCTGTTAACTGTGGTGTAGCTTGTCCTGCTGGGGAAGATGGGTGTGTAATCTGGCTGTACTGGAGGTGAGACAAAGAGGAGTGAGGAAGCAAATTGAAGGATTGTGGTAAGATAAGAAGCTAGATGAGAGATGGGAAGTCTGATAGGGAGGGGCTATTTGGGTATTGAATTCATAAGTAGAGGTTGGTGTATATAAGAAGCTTAAGAATTACTGATGCTGAGAGAAGGGCGAGTAGATCTGGTGAGGGTCTGCAGTGGGACAGTCTAGAGCTGGGAGTGGGAAAGAAATCATTTAATCTTCCTCTCTGGTTTTTCAAGGCATTTGAGATATTTCCCCCTCCTCCCCATTCCAAGACATTTGGAACATTTCTGTTGGAAAATGTAGCATAGTACAGAGGCTCAAGCAATTGACCCTGTGCTGGAAGCAGTAGCTCTGCCTTAGGTAGTGTCTCTGCTTGGCATCAGGCTGTGCTATGAAGAAACAAGGTGGTGCTGTGAGGAAGTTTGCACTCTTTCCACACCTTTAGTGTCTTGAAAAGGACTAAAATAGCTCTTACGTACAATTCATAACATAACCCAAATGTCTTACCTCTTTCCTCATGTTCTGAGGTCTATGAAGGAAATAATTTGGAGTTATTAATCATTGCTATCCAGTACTTATTGAGTTGAATTTATTCTTGCAGAGTGGAATTTAGATATTACATAACCTCTGTAATACAGGTCATCTCTGTTTGAATAGTTCAAGAGTTTATCAGTGAGCAATGATCAGTTAGGTGTTACAACTGGACTATTTAACAAGTTTAATTTGATATCTGGAGTGTCCTCTATTTGAAAAAAACATAGACAACCTCGAATAGGTAGAAGCTGCAGCATTGTCAGATTATTTGTGGAGTACTGAGGTAGGTTTACATGAAGTGATCGCTGGGAAACTGATCTACTTTCATGTAGCTCAGTGACCTCAAAAAGCCGTAATCGGCTTAGGTCTTCAGCTGGTATTTCATTTAAAGACAGCTTCAGCAAATACAGTTCAGGGGTGGAAAGAAATCACATCACTCCTCTTAAAAAATTCAGGGAAATGTGTTTTGTTTTGTTTTTATAATAGAAAAGCTAAAGATAACTTGGGAGGATAAGGCACTACTGTCTTCAAAACACTTTTGTCTTGTTTTTGGCTGATTCACTGTCACTTGGTGACGCTCTAGTCTCTTGAAGATCTTAAACTGTATCCTCTCACTTCCATTTAAAAAACAGTGCTAACACCATTTAAAATTGTCATGAATACCAGTTGCCTACTGAGAAGCAGAGTTTCAGATTTTTAGCTCAAACTACTCTATATTGATGTTACGTTCAAAACAAAAAACAAATATATTTTATTATTATTGTATTCAGTCTCTAAATAATGACACGAATTTCAGAGATAGATTTTATTTTATAGCTTCTAGGGTTTGTTTCTTTATTGGCAAGTGCTGGGGAAACAGACTGTTTTGTTACTGACAGTGTTTAGAAGTTTGGTGAAAGGGAAAGTATTATGCAGTATTGAGGTCAGCTACAACAACTGTGAACTCGGATGTGGGATATGCAGCTCTGTAATGCCAGCTCAGATTCATACTAAATCAGTATCTCCTGGAAATATTCACATTTTTTCTCATTTTGAAAGTGAATAGAGTTCTGTCAGCTAATAGTTGGTAAAACACTGTTTGAAAAATAAGGTGGCTGTTCATTTGGGCATAAAAGGCTGTAAGAATACTGTAATGCACCATGTGATCAGCACCTACTTTAATGGTCAGGTGCACATTGGCAGAAATGAGGCATTTGAGGCATGGATGACAGAGACAGTCCATGTTAGCTGCCAGCATCCGTGTGTATGTCACTGGTAACAGCTGGCTGTGGGAACTGAGAATAATGTACACCTGGAATCGTACATCTAGGTCAACTTCACCAGCCTCCCTCCCTCTTTCACTGTATTTCTTATTAATGGATTAGAGATTATGTGGCTTTTTTCTGCCAGTATTGTTTTTATGTACTGCACTGTCAGATGCCTTGTCAGTCAAAGACGTAATTATATACATACAGATTAAATAAAAGTTATATTCTTGTTACAGCAAAATAACATATAAAATAGAACCTGTCTGCTGCAATCATGTCTTCTGTTCATATTTCTCTAAATATTTAATTTTGTGGTTTGCATTGGATTGAATTTTATTCCTGTCAGCCCCTCCAGAAAACTGGTACAGCTTTTAAAACCTTTCTGCTATGGACGTGTTCCCATTGGGCCCTTATTTTTTTTGCTCACAAGACCTTTTTGTTTGCTAAAATGCTTTTGTGTTGAAATTATCTGTTATCATGTGATGTTCAAAATAGTCATCTTAATCCATTATCTGTCAAAAATATACTGTTTGTAAAATTTATATATTAAGTTTTGATATGTTCTGCTTATTCAGTGTAATGAAAATTCTTTATGGCTTCTCATTTGTAAAACTTCTCTGTTGGATTTGGATATGGGAAGTTGATACATACTTCAGTTCCCATTCCAAAACATTATGGTTAAGTGTGTTTTAACAATCTAATAATTCGAAAGCTTTTTTAGATTGGCCTGCCTGCAGTATGACACTACCAAAATTATGGATTTAATTTTCTTTAAAACATTTTCTTCAAGCACTGCTTGCTCAAAACTGCTAAACTTACTCTGCTCTTAAAGAATAGGTGAGAATTTCCTATTCTTAAAGTACTTGAGATTGAAGGAGCATATCACAAACTTATGTACTTATAAACTACTTATAGTAAGTTTTATCAAAAAAGGAAAATTTTCAATGAAAGACTGAAATTTTGACTCAATTATAGATTAAATATGTATCTGAACCTAAAATTTTGCTCTTCTGATAAATTGCAGTTCTTAGGACTCTAAGATAGCTAAGATAAAAGCTGTAAAAGATTTCCTTAATGATTGATAAAGAAATAATCTGCTCAGGGGGAGTTTTGTTAAAATCAAACTGATCTGAAGCACACTTTGAAAAGTACTTTTCCATTTTTCCACAATGCATTTTTTTGGTGGTGTTACTTTTTTTCTTTTAATGTTGCTGTCTCTTACCACTTGAATATTCATGTTTTGGTTTGGAGTCTCACTTCATCTTTTAGAGACAAGTTGTAATTTTCATAGTGGTAGAACTGAGGTTAAGTAATTTTAAAGTTAATTATATTGGGATAACTTCTAATCACATCTGTAATCAGACAGCAAAGTGAAAGCCTGTAAATTAATTCCAAGCTAGTAGTCTTATTTGCCTGCCCCTGTTAGTGTAACTCAATTGAGACTTGAATAATAGTTAAAGCAAGCTGTGCTTTATTTGCCACTATCTTTACACAATCCAGAGAGGATGCAAACCTTTCTGTTCCAGGATAGCATAAATAATTTGGTAAAGAGCGTGTAGTTACCTTATGTAAAATACGCACCTAAAATAGCTTGCAATATCTAACTGCATTTACTGAGCTGCATCTTGGGTAGGGGAGTACTTTAGCCTGAACAAGCTTCTAGAAAGATGTCTTTGAACTTTAATTCAGAGTTCTCAAATGGGGTTGAATAGCTTGAATGTATTCTGTTGTGTGCTGCCTTTCCTCTAGTTCTTAAAATAATTCTGTATATATTAAATTCGTTTGTATTAAATCTATAGGGATGCTTCATTTGGGAACTGCACATACAATCTTACGGTCTTGGACTGTTTACAGGGAGTAAATAAGGTAATAACATTTTTTCTTACTAAACAGGTTTAAATTGATTTTTAAAACATGAAGAAAAGTACTGTTGAAATAGGTTATAAAACCTGGTGTCAGAGCAGACTGTGTGAATGAGTAGTATGCTCTCCTGAAGCCTAAGTTACTGAGGACTGTGTTTGAGTAGTGCTGACTGAGGAAGGTTTGACCTGGCTGGCCTGGCCTTTGACAGCTTTTTGAACTTCACCTCATGGATTGGAACATGGAAGTGCACCAGGCCTGGCAAGGGGACAGCTCTTAATGCAAGACGCTGTGCTAGGTCTGCTAATAGATCACTTATAACCATTGGTGAGAGGGATTGACAGGCTGATGAAGTCAAATGAAACAGATGCCTGGGTACAGTGTGACTTAATCTGAATGGTTTTTGCATGTACCTGGCCCCAGCTTTCCCCAAAACACTTGATTCAGTGTTTGACACTGATCTTTTCAAAATTGTTTAAAACCAATGAAAACTAATGTATCTTACTAGTGGTTTGTGTGTCACTTTAAGTAGTCCTGAAATATTAAGCTCCAGTATTTTTTTTTTTTTTTAAATTTACATCAGTTCTTAATTGGGGACCTTTAAATTTTGTTCATTTCCCATTGGTCTTGATGAAGGGAACAGGCTGTAGGAACAGTTCTGTACAGACACTTCGTAGACCATTTGTAATTCTTAAAAATATGGCAAAACAAGTGTTTTTTAAAAATTGGAGAAAGAGAGATCAAGCTTAATATTTTTAGTTCTGTGGGGGTGGGAAAGGAGCTGTCAGTTACCAGCAAGACTGTAATTTGTGAGGCATTCTACGGATCCTGAAGATCTGAAGTAGTCAGTGCAGTCACTGTAATTTATCTGCAGCTAATACATCAAAAGGACGGTGAGAATCAGTTTTTCCTCCTTTGTTCTCATAAAATTTATTACTGAATTTTTGTCTAGTTCACCTACAGAGGTAAAAACACTCAGGGCAGAAAACATGTGCCTTAATTGAAAGTAGTCTTAGTTTACCTGGATAAATTTGGTGTTTGTATGTGTGTATATCATATACATGTAATTCAGGGAGCCTTCAAGTTCTGGAGTGTAGCCAGCCAGCCATGCTTAAATGAAATACATTTTTCAAAATCAGCTGTTCAGACAAACCTCTCAGTATCTTAGGTTTTGTGACAGGTCCAATCACTGAGCCTATGTTGTCTATAACAAAGCCGATTTTCATTTATCCTAAAAAGGTGCTCTATATGTAGCAAACAATGGCAGTCTGATGATTATTGGTTTTAAATCATAGGTCTGTGATGTGTTCTTATCACACCTTAATTCCAGGATGTTGTGCAATATCTTATTTCTCAGAATGCAATAGGTTCAGTATAAATACATACTGCAGAAATTTGGAATAAATGATTCCACCAATTTGGAATAAATTTTGGCTCTGAATTTCATATTCATAGAATTGTTTTCAATATGGTTATTACACACAAATCTTTAGTACAAAAGTAGCATAATTAATAATGGTACAGTAATCAAATACAAATCTTCTTTTAGTCCTGTAATAAATACTGTCTAATGTAGTCTAGTGGACTTTATTCTACCTGTGGAATGTGTATTAAAAGAAACACTCAAATACAGATTATACATGGCACTGCATTCTGTATGTGCTATTTTGCCTAGGTATTATGGTGGTAAAACCAGAGTATCATATTAAGTGCAGAAAATCAATAAATTCTCAGTGTTCGATGTTTTGTTATGTCCAACTGCATGAAAATTAATTTGGCATAGGAATCATTAAATGAGTGTATGACAAAAAGGGAATTGCTTTTTAACTTGTCATCTGCCTTACAGAAAAAAAACCCACATGGTGGGGTGTGGAGAATCAATGTTACAATTTAAGTGATATGCAACAACCTCGTGTCCCATCCTAATGTCTCTGGAGGGGAAATAATGAGCCTAACGTGTTTCAGTGATATTGTTGGAGTTTTTGTTGTCTGTGTTGTTAATCTGTGCAGAATGTAATGTTGTCTTAACGTAAAAGCTTCGATAAGCCACAACCACAAACATTTAGGGATTTAGTTTTGCTCAAAAAAGTATTGCAAAATGGGATTATATATTGTATTTCAGTGTAAACTGACACCTTGTTGCCTTTTAGGCCTTGCAGCATGGATTTTTTGACTTTAAGACATTTGATGTGGATGAATATGAACACTATGAGGTTTGTACATTTAATAATGTGTTGAATGTGTTTGGGTTACCTAAAATAAGAGAATACAGCATCCCCCAACTTAAAACATACTGGAAACACATTTTAATTCAAGTAAAACCCAGCGTTCATGTGTAAGGTATGTACACGGAAACCTATATGCTCTTTGTGAAGAACATGCAGGATTACTGTCCTTGCAATTTCAGTGCATCATATCATAAATCTACTGTTTTCTCATAGCCTTTCTGGCTTCTGGGACCTCTCTTATGCTTTCCCGACCTTCTCACAGGATATAATCCAAGGTCTCTCAGCTGACCAACAGAATATCTTTTCTTTCAGCACTTGCTAGCTCCTTCTTCCATTCCTATTAGTCCCAAATATATGACAGATTTTTTATAGCCATATAGATTAAACAGATTTTGAGGGTTTTTTTTTTTTTAGTGAGGGTGCATTATGTGAAATTCTAGTAAAGGAAATACATCCAAAATATTTCCCTGACGAAGTCCCAGAAAGCTAACAGATGTCATTCATTGTTCTGCCAACTTTCTTACAACCTAAGTATAGATACTGTGGTTGGCTTTAGATGCTTCTAGGATGTAATATGCACACCTTTATCTGCTGGTAGTAGAAAGTTATCTCAAGCTACATTGCTTTAGAGAAGCTTTAAAAAAATATGCCATGCTGTGCCTGTGGACTGGGTTGTGTGCAGAGGAAATCTCAGGGACAGGAGGTGTACCTACATCTGGTCCGAAATAGTTGCATGGTCTTTTTCTACCATGTCTCACTCCAAGGAGGGGAAAGGGTTTTTGCTGAAATCAGTGGCAATCATTTAGTTCATTGGACATCATTTATTGGACATCTATAAATTCCTGTAGTTGTATTGGTTAAGGATAAAGATATATAAACTAGAGGTGTAGTGAATATTTGAATATAAATTAAACTCTCTTTTTAAACGTGTTGTTTTACTGTAGCCAGGATTCTTCCCCTCTCTTGCAATTTTCAGAAAACTTGGAAGTAATGAGAATAAAGTTGTTTAGTTTGAAAATATCCATTTTAAAAGCATTTCTTACAGCTGTATGTATTTCAGATACATATTGAAATGCTTCATAAATGATCAAGAAAGAGAAGTCAGAAGAGGAATAAACAGTGGAAAAATTGACAGCACATCTATAGATGTATTTCTTTATCCTGTAATGTTCCATAATGATTAAGTTGAGAAATTGGTATAGCCTTTGCTGAATTACCAGAATTAAATGAACAGGAGCTAAAATTTAAAGTATGAAATTGCTGCTTTTTTGCTTATTCAGTGTACAAAAAGAAAAAGCTTGTTCTAAAAACAAATGGTGGTTAGGAATTCTTGGGATTCTGTACACATGGTAGGCGTTGGTCTGCTTGAAAAACAGTATTAAAATAATTTACTAAAGCTATCCCATTATCTTATTTACGGCTTAACATTATTTTAGTTTGTGAAAAGTACATGTATGTGAATGATGTTTATAGTATGCTGCTTGCTGAGTTTAAGAAGCAAGAACTTGGAATCATCTTTAATTTTTTTGTCCATTTTTTGGTATGTCTTCTTCTTTTTTTACATATCATGGTCAGCTTTATGTTTAGTTATGTCCTGTGCTATATTTCAAAAACTTTAAATGTTACAGATTTTTGCTATGTTAGGTCTTCAAATGTGTGGTTATGTAGACAAAAGTTGCATACGACTTAAATGGAGCAGGCCAAAAGGAAATTTTGTTTCATGTTTATAGTTCTTTCATCTTACTATGTTACCAAGGCAGCTAATTCCCCTTTTGTTGGACTGGATGTAAATTACTGATTGGGTTTTTTAATAATAATAATGGTGCTTGCATGTAGTGTTGAGCATATATGTGCACATATATACAGAGATACCTGTAGTTCGTGTTGCTTAAAATTGAAATTATTTGCCATGGCCCCTGTAACTATGAAGAACTTAATCCACGAATAAAACTGGTGATACAAATACAAAAATATTGTAGCTTACTGAACAGGGCTTCTTCCCTGAAGGGAGTAGGGGTGCTGCAGGGCTGAGATGGCAGTGTGTGATACCAGTGGGGGGCAGGGGTCCCGGCTGGGCACTGAGGTTGCTTCTCGAGTCCTTATGCAACCTGGGTGACTTCCAGGAGTTTGCATTGTACAAGGATGCTGGGAGCAAGCCTAATGGGCTCAGCTAAGCAAACAGTTGCTGAATTGATTACAGTGATGTCCATTATCAGAACCTTTCACTCATTAGGATGTTCTGATGAGCTGAGAGCTAAAAACACAAGCTAAATAATGCAGCTGAACTGAGTGCCGTGTCCTTAAAAGTCATGCTGAGAATAACTGCATTGCCAAATGAGGAATGAGCAGTCTTCAATTAAAGAAAGAAAAGAAGGCAGTTTTGAACTACAGTTCACGTTACGTATTTCCAAAGAAGCTTTCATTTTCAGCAGTGACAGAATTTGAAGAGCCTTTTTAGGTTTTCATTTAAAAGTGAGTAAGAAATGCAAAATGTCATAGTTTGAAAGTTTATTAAAATCTAGGCTCTTTATTTCATTTACACTTTCCTTCTGTGATTACTGGCTCATCAGAGCTTATGCCAATATGTAAATTTCAGTTTCTACAGGGAAAGGATAATTGTTTTGAAGGCTAATTGGTTTTTAATTTGTTTTCTGTGAATTGGGTTTTTAGCTAGTGCCTCACGAACAACCACTTGTCCATAATTTTTGATTAAAGCATAGAAGAATGTTGGTGTTTGTCAGTGTTATTAATAGGTGTCCCAAATCACTGAACCCTCTCAAGGAGAAATACCTTACATAAAGGATCGTTCTGCTTTTATTGGAAAACTTCAGCAAATTTTGTTTATATTTCATTTTATTAAGATAGATCTGAGAAGCAGTTTATGGTTAATTTGTCCCATATAATTAAGCTAGCTAATTACATTTGAAGTGTTTCATTTTAATGCAACAAGAATGTAGTAAAGAGTAAAATAAAATCTTGAGTAATTTTTTTTACCTTGTATAAACAGATATTAAAATGCTTTTCTCTTCTGAAATTTTTGTAGCGAGTGGAAAATGGTGACTTCAACTGGATTATTCCAGGAAAATTTTTGGCTTTTAGTGGACCACACCCGAAAAGCAAACTTGAAAATGGTATGGTGTATGTTTTAATGCTGTGCTATGATCTTATTTTTCCAGCATGTAAAACTATCACAGCAAATGAGCAGAAGATAATAGAGGGCTATAGATCAGTTTTAATCTTCAGAAATAATCATCTAGTGAGCGTTTTATATACGATCATAGAACTTAATTCAAAAAGTTTTGGGATTCTTTTTGCCAGAAGAATTTCAATTCTTCTAACAGTCAGTGGTTTTCATCCTGTGACAAAGTGCCTGAGAGACTCAGGTCCCTTGTGGACCTGACACCTGATACAGTAAGTGTGAAGAATTAAAGGTGAGTTGCATTAAACACAGAAGATTCTGTTAAGAGTTTTGTAACACAGACCAGAAAAGACTTTTAAAAGAAGCTTGCCTTTACTACTGAAGGTACCTGGGATAATGTGAAGAACCTATGGAATGTGATTCTAATGGAATTAAAAAAAAAAAGAGAAGCTTGACTGACAGGGGAAAGTAGAGATTTGGTCCAGCTAAAATGAAAATCAGTCATTTAAATACTACAATCAGGTTTTTTCTGCATTTGCCTGTATTATTTGTGCCATGTCCCGTTTTTCATCTGAGCATATTTTCTGAATATCTACCTTCCCTCCCCACCCCTTTCTTCTGCTCTCTCATGTTTCTTTTATGACTGAAATGCTGCTGGTTACATAGTGTCCCCTGAAAATTTAAACAAAATTCAGAAAGAAAATACTTAGGTTGATTTGGGTTTCTTCCCCAATCATTGTTGCAGTCCTTTCTTGCAGAATTTTTTCTAAATTTACTTAAATTGTTCCATGGAATTTGGAAAACCTGTGTTTTATTTATAACATATATAACTGAAAATTACTAAATTAACTCACTTAAAATCCAGTTATGAAACTCTAAGTAACCCTCTTCCAGGTGACTGTAAGTACACATTACAAAGCTACATTTTTCTCATAATGTTGTGACTCAAATTGCATTTACTCAATGCATCTATGAGCTGTCCTGAACAGCTGTGTTGTGGTTGGTCATTGACCCCTCTCCCTGTGCTCCTGTCTTCAGCTAGAGGATCCCTTCGTCTCTCAACTGAGAATCAAGGCAATAAAGCTTTCTTACTTTACAGTAGGACAAGAATATTTTTGTTACTGCAGTTTATCCTTCCACTATTTCTCTTGTCTATAATATAGATCAGCAATCTATTTTCCTCATAAACAGTGTTTCCTCTTAAAGCATGCTTTTCTTCTTTGGTCTGCAGCTTGACTATAGATGAACAGCTGTTCTGAAGTGCTGAGTTCATATATGTCCCTAGCATGATGTATAAATCCTCCTTGCAGAGAGGAATGGGGGCTTAATGGGAGACAGTACAGTGTTTCACATAGACTGTGTTTTAAATTTTTGCCTCCTAATACTTTGTTTAATAAAAGTGGTCTTCATGAGCATTTTTGGACAATTTTTTTGTATCACTTAACATGTCTGTTCTGAACAAAGTATAAAAGCATTTTTAATTAGCATGTTTGTCATTCAGAAAAGGTTTTAGGGGCAATTTTGATTAGTGAGATTTTGAACTTCATTAACCTATGACCTTAAATGATTGTGACTTTATTTTTTTTATAGGTTATCCTCTTCATGCACCTGAAGCCTACTTTCCCTATTTCAAGAAGCATAATGTCACATCAATCATAAGACTAAACAAAAAAATTTATGAGGCAAAACGCTTTACTGATGCTGGTTTTGAGCATTATGATCTGTTCTTCATAGATGGCAGCACACCAAGTGACAGTATAGTTCAGAGGTTCCTGAACATCTGTGAAAATGCTGATGGTGCCATTGCTGTACATTGTAAAGGTTTGTGCACTACTCATTTCTCAGACTGAAATTCAAAATAAGTATAAATCCATAGAGTTTATCCCATAAATATAGCATTTAAGAACACTTTCAGATTGTGAGAGTAATAATGCTTTATGGTACTTGACTACATGTATGCCAAATATTTGTTATTTTCCTGTGTATATGGAGTCCTTACATCCTACACTGTTACTTGGAGTAACTGACAATCTCTTGTTTATTGTTCGGTGGTTTTTTTAATATGACTCAAAAGCTTGAGATTTAGTTGATGCAGGTTTCTTTTTTGCATTATGCTTTCACAGCATTATGATAATTGGCTAGGAAATGCAAAACACTAAAAGGTTTTCTTTGTGCTTTTTGACTGTTCTACATTTTTCTGTGGAGTATGAATTCCAAATTTCAAGTTGATGTGAGTTATTGTGATGCCAGCATTTCAAACCAGCCTAAATCAGCAAAGCAGCCAGAAAATGCACAAAACATGCTTAGTCAAGAGAGATTAACAAAGGCTTTTAAGGGTTCAGCTCGATTTATGTTTAGAATTGTGTAAGGACATTGTGGAGATTAATATCTTGCCTGATCAGAAGCAAGAATAATGCTATTCATAATTTTCCCATGAAGAATAAATATGTGTATCAAATATGTTTATTTGCCAGTAAGTTGTTACTGTGGCTAGAACCTAGAAATTCTGGCATTAATAAGCTGGACATCTGCTAATTGACTAAATAAGAGTGTAATGTATTGATTAGCAGGAGGTTATTAGTAGGTTCTTATTCTCCAAGTTTAGCTGCTAAAGGAGTATAACATAGTTGGTAGCGACTTAGAGACGTGTTTTTTACACTGAAGTATTTTTGGTCTTTTGTCTGACCATTTAGTAAGCAAACCAACAATCTTGTTCTATTTAGTTTTTGCACCATCCTAAATAATCCTGTACAGTGTTAAATCAACAGTTAACTCAGGCCTAATTCAGGCAGGGTTATATTGCAGAGGTGTTCTGAGCGCAGCTTTCACACTAGAATGTGCTTGTCTCAGATGATATAGAACAGTTAATTGCAAAGGATTGTAATGGAAAGTTTGTACATCAGCAGAATGTTGGAGGAAAGAACTGAAATCTATACTTCTCTTTTTAAATGAGTCTTCAGAGCTTGTTTTCCAAGCTACAGTTATGGAACCTCACTATGTGTGAGCTTCTACCTTCATCCTTCTATCTAAATCATCTTCACTTTTGTCAGAGCAAGATTTAGTTATTGGTTAAATGTAAAGAGCTTGTAGTTGTGTATAGAATTGTCAGCAGAGATGTCTGGCTGCTTAAAGAGTTTCCATTTGGATCCTTGTTGGTGCATACACAATACTAGGCTACTGTGAGACTGTAAATTGCAAATACTGTGTGGAAAAAAGTTCAAATGAGGAAACACTTTACTAGTAGATGAGACACAGGGCTAGAAAGAGATTAGTTCTCACTCTGTAGTTTGACATTTTACTGATAATAAAAGCTAATTTTCCTGTGTCTCTGTTGTCCACTTAAAAACAGGATTGGTTTCTGATTTGTTGGGCAATGGGTTAAATTATTTTAAGCTATTGATATCTAAATTATACACTGGTCAACAGTTACTGCTGTTTATACACATAGCAGTGAATAGTTTTATGCGTTGGTTTCACAACAAAACTGATTAAAAAAGAAAAAGCCTGCTTTTCAAAAAGAAAAAGGTTGCTCTGTTGAGATGTGGCATGTATTTGCACCACAGTTTTTTAGGAAAGTGTGTGGGCCTCTCAAAGGTACTTCAATTATTGTTTTTTACGGGTATTATAAATATGAAGTTGGCATCCAGCTTGATCACGGCTTTTTTTAAAATATTGGCCTTTTTTTAAACAAAGTTTGGAGTAGAATTGTTCAAGTGCCACGAGTGATCACTGTTGCAGATGTTCCTTTAAACACTAACTTTTCCTAAGTATGAAATATTTTTTCCTATATCTACAGCACTGAAATTGAGTTATGTGAAAAATGGGACATTGAATCAGAAATTCTTTCTTCAGATACTAATATGGTGAAAAACATTGTGTGGAAGTTTTCTTGTATCCCGTACTTCTATCTGATAATTATGGAATGCTCATTACTTCATATGTGGCTGTTGATACTTGTGTTTCTGTAGCTGGCCTAGGAAGAACAGGAACACTGATTGCCTGTTACATAATGAAGCACTACAAGTTCACACATGCTGAAGCCATTGCTTGGATAAGAATATGTCGCCCAGGCTCTATTATAGGACCCCAGCAGCACTTCTTGGAAGAGTATGTATATGTATATATACACCTTCTTTGCTCCTCTCCATCCCTATCTATCTTGCACTATTTATAGGATCTGTCTACTGACATTTGTCTGTTATTGCCTGTTCAGTATACTTAAGGTTAGTTAATAGGGGATTGAAATCTGAGTTACTCAGAAGCAGTCAGCTTCTCTGGAGTTCTATGCATTTTGACCCCTAAAAGGGGCATAGGGCCTCAAGATTGCATGTTTCTCTTCTGGGGAATTTAGGAGTTAGACAAATGTGTTGGAAGTGGACAGATGTGGACAAAAGATTAAATCAACAAATAGGATTTATTAAATATTAGCATTAAAAGAATAGTCTTTAAATACTTTATGTATCATCTCTGGCACTTAAAATTAATCCTAAAATGGTATAACTGGTATGTTTTTTTCTTTATTGTAACTAAAGATTAAATAAGTACTTGGTAGAAAGCTTATGATCTCCATCAGATTCTTTAGCATGATGTATGATACATTTCTGATTTGGAGCTAGTAGTTGTAGCCAAACAAATGTATGGTTTTTAATACAGCTTCAGATTTGATCCTGACTGGAAATGAATGACAGTGATGTAGGCAGTAAGTTTAATGTCTTAGTGGTTTCTGTTTTGTGCATTTACTATTATAGTGGTTATGCTGATTTATTTGAGCTGATGGCATGATGATATTTACTTGGAGGTGTTTTCACTATTATGGGAGATGACATTTTAAGAAAATCCACTTCAAGTAGGAAAAAGAGAATTCATCAGCTCTGCTAGGTACTGCGTAAACACAGTAAAAGATGCATCGATGCACTTGCATCTTAAAATCCATAGGATATTGGAGAGAAAGAGGTATTACTGTAATTCATAAGAGAAATTGAGCATGAATGAGGAGTTTTACTTATTTTCCAGTGCAACTAAATGGACACTCCTCTATTTGAGGTGGCTTGCCATTTTTCAGAATACTGCAGATCACAAACTTTGACAAACCACAGGTGTTCATTGGAGGCAGATTACTCTTCTTCAGACAGTGCTGATGCTTGGATACACTCTCAAAAATAACTTGCACAATAGAGCAAAATTACAAGAAAGGTAGTAGGTAATGTGAATCATAAGTGCTGTTTACGTACAAGATAGGAAAAACAAGGCCCATGTCCTTTCTTGGTTTGATTGAATGAATACTTGGCTTGATTTTATAGATAGGCAAAGATCCTTCTGATTTACCTACATTACTCACAGCTAAGAGCTGTAGTGTTGTTCAGTAAAAATCTTCTCTCCTAAGGGTAGTAGATACCTGTTTTGAAAATCAGACAGAATTCAAGCAATGTCACCAGTGGTGTCAACATAGGATTGGAAAAGAATGTCAGTTACATCTTTCTAATATAAAATGTCTTGCCCTGAGGGCTGCGAAGACAAAAAGGTAAAATCTTTCAGTTTCAATCTCCCAAATTTTATAGGTGTCAAAGCTTAATCTCTTTGGTTCTTTGAGGTTTGATAAGGGAGGTTTGACAAGTTTTGGGTTTTTTATAGGAACTCGTCTACTTAAGTATGTATCAAATCAGTTTGTTACTGTGTGTGCAATTAATCTTGACAGATTTCAAAGGTATTTAAATTCAAGCATGTTTTCTGGGCTACTTTGGTTAGGTGGACTAAGTGGCATTCCCTCTCCCCCCCACCCCTTTGTTCTCCTCCTTGTGATATTTTCTTGGGATGTAGCAAAATTTTTCTGGAAGTACTTACCTTTTGCTTTTATTACTGAGCGAGCTTAGGCAGTTGGCTCAGATCACTTTGCCCTTAAGCTTTGCCATAATATTTTGTTTCCAAACAAAGAAAAGTTTCCAGTGAAAGCATATTATGATTTAATTTTTTTTTTCTCTGTCCAGTGTGGAATTTAATTTTGTTTCAGTAGTATGTAATAGGGTCTCGGTTCTTGGATGCAACTAGCACAACTGGTACCTACCCAGCAAACATCCTTGTCAAGGAATAATGCAGCCTCATCCAAAAAGTCTGCTCTGCTCATTCACATTGTAGCGGTTAAGTTGTTATTATTTTACCAACTGTGTGAAGGACATATTCTTTCAGTTTCTGAAAGTTGATATTAGAGTCCTGTTGAACCTTACATGACTACATCCACTTGCACTGCACAGGTCAGCTGCAGTTTCACTGCACAATATCTGTATCCAGAGAACTCACTCTAGTAAGGTGTAAAGTTCTGTATCATCATTTATGCTACACATGATGTATAAAAAAGCATTGTTTTATATTATTTTTTAAATTGTGTTTTAAAAGCCTCTAAAATATGATTGCAAATTCCTGTTTAGTTAACCTCTTCTCCCAGAAGGATTTGGTAAAATGAAGTTTTAGTACTGTGACACATACAGACTTTTTTGGTGATTCTGGAGGGGTTTTTGTTGTTGTTTTTAAGTATTGAGTTTTTAAAATTTTTTTGTGATAGATATGTAAATTTTTTTCCAGATGAAGATGTACAGAAGATTCAAATGTTGGCAGTCTGTAAGCGTGGCATGTTTTCATGTTTTTTTTATATGCATGCACATCTCTTCATATGAATGGCTTTGGTTTTGTATCCTGAAGGAAGCAAGCGATGTTATGGCTGGAGGGAGATCTCATCCGATCAAAGCAGAACCAGCGAGGAGTTGATGGAAACATTAAGAGAGTTCTTTGTGGCTTGAATGACATTTCCATCAGTGACAGTCTGAATAAAGTACAAGACTTGGATCAATACAAGGAGGTAAGTGTTGTTAGGAAGAACTTCAAGCAGACTGAAGCTGAGCTTTGAATAACTAGCTATAGATAACTTCTAGATATTTGGCTTTTTTAGGCTTAGATTAGTATTAGACTGCTTTCTCTTAGGTTAACTTTTTTATAGGTCATAATGAGAACATTAGTAATATTAAGAACTGTTACAGGTAGTTTTTCAAGCTTCAAAAGGTTTGCATTACTCCAGGTCATTCTCTCAGGATTTTCAGTTGTTTTTCTGAGAATGAAAGAAAACAAAAAGTCAGCTTTCCTTCTGGAAACAAAACATCCACTTATTCCAAGTTTTTAACTAATAATGTGGGAGCGTATAAATGTTGATTCTGTTATCACAGTGTTAAAGATGAGGTGATGTGTAAGTTTAGGTTAAGGACTTTATATTTTGGGAGCACAGGCATGAAGTCTGAATTGAAGTGAACATAGTTTAGTTTCTTGACTAGTAAAAATCTAAAACTGTAGTTTCTTACATTATCTATAAAAAACAGTCTAGAGGAACTATGCATTTGGTTAATCCCTCCTTAGGTCTGTAATGACTAAACAGTTCCTGATGGAACTGTTTGCTTGAAGTAAAAGACCAGGCATTTAGTGGGCACTTTTTTCATGTAGTTATTAGTATAAATTAAAATAAGCATTTCTGATAATCTGGAAGAGCATCTTAAATGCATTTCTGTAAAGGTACTGTTTCCTTGTATTTCACTTTCTTACAGATGTTGATTAAAGCTGTTCAACATTCAGTTTTCAAAACATTTAACTTCCTGTTATTTTTTTGGATATTTGGTTATATCTCAAGACCTCATTAAACTAGGATCTTTAGAAGCTCAAAACAAAGTAATTTTCCCAGTCCCAAAAATCTGTGATATCAAAGAATCAGAAGAGAGGACAGCTAAATGCAATAACTGTTGGGCTGATAGAAACAGTGAAACAAAAAACTCATTAGCACTGTGGCTGCATGATAGATAGCAATGGCCTAGCATGTAATCTGCAGTGAAATCTAGCTAAGATATTTCTATTTTCCTATAGTGAATGCACCAGTTAGACTATCACATCATTTGATTAACTTCTATCATATTACTTCTGTCAGTCTTTTATGTTGGTTAATGGCACAAAGTATTGTTCAGTTTTATGCAGAGCAGTGAGTTCACTTCAGTACAAAAGGAACTGCAGTAATAAAAATACTCCGAGCTCAAATGAAGCATGATTGGTATAAATTTGTTTTCATTTCGAAAAAAAATCACAGTTCTTTTCTTGCTTTGTGTAACTTCCCTATTTCTCTGCTACATAAGATACTGTCTCTCCATGATAGTTGGGTCTTAGAAAAGTGTTTTGAGACCAATCTGAAATTATAAATGTGTATTTAAGCAGTATTGGCATGTGCTTCTAATATATGTTAGAGTTTACAGTATTTTCTAAAGCTAGAAGAAATGAGGATAAAACTCTGAAATCTGTTCATCCTATATTCCTTATTAAGTTCACATGGGGAAATTTTTTCAAAACTTATTTTCCTAGAGAACATAAGAACTTTCAGGTTTTTATTTTTTAAATCTAGTAATCTAGTAAAGTTGATTTTTAGCTCCTCTTGTGGGACACACAGCTTTATTTAAATTTCTTCCTCACCTTGTGCATAGCAAAATTTTGTGTTACTGTTTCCCTTGCATGTTGCTGACAGCTTTAAAAATAGTTATGGAGAAAGTTCATGTTCTATAAAAACAGACTTCCTTGAAGTAAATAAATGCTGGTATTAGGCTTGAGCATCCTGAGCTGCCTTTGAGGTCAGATTCTGCCAAAGTCCTATGTGAGTGTGTTTGTACAGACACATAAAATGTACCAGAACTGTGCAAAGGGCAGTGCCACATCTGCAGAGGATGGTGGATCAGCCTTCTGGGTTCTGATCTTTGTGAAGGAGATGCTCAGTACTTGGAAACTATGCTGCTCCTAGGATTCGATAGATTCCCTTGCTTGCCTGCTTTTGTGTTTCCCAGAATGATTCTGAAGACAAAGCGGATGTGGAAGCTCAGAACGGCATGACACAGGGAGATAAGCTCAATGCCTTAAAAAGTCGGAGACGGCCTTGTTCCGCTGCAACTGGAGCTCTGAGGTAATTACACCATTCTGAGGTGATTGCAATTTTAAATCCAGTCCAGATCAGATCTGCTGTCAGATCTGTGTGGCAAGTACCTGGTCTTGTTTAAGGCAGTGGTACTACCTGCACCACCTTTCGTGGTGGAAATTTCTCCAGGTATGTATCTCTTAGTTGCAGATTTTGTTTGTTAATCTTTTTCTTCTCTCCTTTTTTGCCCTCAGTCTCCCTGTTCAGGGATACCTTCTTACTGTGTAGCAGTAAAAAATAATGTAAAAAATACTTCAAAATATTCAAATTTTAATCTAGCATTTTAAAACTTATGACTTGAACAATTTTTTTAATCGAACTTGTCTTTGTATAATTACTTTTATGTACTCCTTATATAAATTTAAAATTTTTCAGAACCAGTAAAAATGTGAAGTGTGAAGTTAAACCTGAAGTAATTCTCCCTTCTTTAACTGTAAATTAAAATACTGATGGTCAATAGTTCTAACTCTTATTTTTCTATTTTAAGCCAGTCTGAGACACATAGATATGTTTGGCAGAGGGGAAAGACTTTTTATCCTTGGATAAAGATTGCTGCTTTTGTTTCTTTAGGCTGCAAGACATGAAACTGCACACCAGGTCGATATCACAACCCTTCAGGTACTGACTTTAAAATTCTAATTCTAAATGTATATCACTTGACTAGGATCTTAATTTTCAGTGTTTTGGATCATTGCTAATCAAATGATGTGATAACTATTTCAGGCTTCTGAGCATAGGCAGGTAACAGATCTTTTTAAACACTTGCAAATTGCATGCCTCAGCCCATTGAATCTAAAATACAACATGTAGAACAAAATTTCTATCGTTATCAAGCGTTAATACTGAAAAGAGCACATTTTTCAGTTTTGTGACCTAAATTTCTGAGTTGAATTACTCCAGATGGCTAGCATTGGAAATGAATATTTTACCCTTTCTTGGTGTGTAATTAAAGCTGCTTAATGTCATTTTTCTTCTGTGCTTGTAGTTGGAGATCTGAACCCAAGTTTTTTTATCCTTTAAGGTCTCACTGTTGTGTCCCCTGGTCTAGGGCTGGAGAAAATTAATTTTTTAAATTAATTAATATGGACAGCCATAATAGTAACAATTTGAGTAGTCCGGTGTGACATACATACAGCTTATTATCCAGACATGAAGCATTTTGTCATTAAAAATCCCACCCCAGAAAGAGCTGCATGTTCTGTGCAACTTTGTGAAAATGTTCTTTTGGAAATGATGATGACTTTATGAAACCTACAGTTTTGGTTTTTTCTACTCATACTTGCTCTGTAAGCTCAAAAAGTACTCTTACTCAAATTTACATTTTAAGTTCTAAAATTTATGATAAAATTTACAATAAATCTATAAAAAATGGACACTCGGCCTTCATAAATTATCAGGGTGAAAAGTAGCCTGTAACTGTTTAATAAGGTGCAGCTGGGGAAATACTTGGAGTGGGATATCTGGAAAGTTTTTTTCAAAAAGATGTTTAAAAAGGCGAACTTGAATTTTTGCTGTTGAGTTCTCAGACTTGAGAATTCACACTTTTTAAAATACCAGTCTATGTACTGAAAGACTATATGTGTTTGAGATGTGTATTTTAATTACAAAATCTTGCTTCTCACTGGAGCTCTGCACTCTTTTTAGACTGAATACTTCAGGTAGCACAGAAGGATCCCTATCTCCTCTGAAGGCCTCCCGAGTGATGGCAGTTACTTCACCATCTGCAGAAAGAATAAGCAGACTTTCCACGTCCTCAGGCTCTAACCTTAAAAGGTTTTTTTCTTCTTATTTTGTTACAAATGCTTGCTGTATCCTGCAGTGGTTGTCAGCATATCTGCAGTCTATGAAGCACTTGCTGTTCTTGGCTATAAGAAGACTTAAATTTACTTACAAAGTGATTTGCTGTTCCAGTAGCTAAACTTCAGTTGCCTACAGATTTAAAAAACAAGCAAAACCCAAAATCTGTCCTACTGGTCTGAGAGTTTTATTGAGATTGTGTCATCAGAAGCAGTATTGCACTGCTCAAGTGGGTTGTTTTGGTTTCTTTCACTTATCTCAGTTTATAGATGTTTTGCAGGTATTCCTACAAGTCTCTATGCTATTACTCTGAGAATTAATTACTGAGTGGTAATTAATATAATTTTTTTAATGAGCCATTGATTTATTACTATTTAGTTTCATTATTACTATTATCCTAAGTAAGTGTATATATTAAATGGCACTCAGAATGACTGATGCATTTTTAATAACTGTATGCACAAATACTTACCTAAAGAGAGTAGCCAGCTTCACATATTTCAGGACACCCTATTTCTATTCTCAAATTTTATCATATTACTTCTTGGTTACTTGAAGGCTTGTATCACAAAACTGATTTCAAGAAACAGAGGGGGAGTTCTTAAACTGTTTCATATACATAAAGTACTTCAGGGTAAATCAGATACTACCTTAACCTTTTAACACAATCTCCTGCGTGTGTGTGTGGTTTGACAGAGGTGAAAGCTGGCCATGGTGTAGTGCTTGAATAAGCAAAACTTGAATAGTCCTGACAAAGAATTCTGCTTGTCATTACTTGGGAGCTAGAAAATGAGCCTGTGTGCAAACACAGATTATTTCAGAAGGGTCTGTGTTATTCACCTAATGTCTTCTGAATTGTCTGTTACGTTTTTGTATATATCTCTACATACCTTGTGTATATTTTTTTCCCTGCATGTGTTTTCCATTCAGCGTTTCCATAAACTCCAGACTAGCCAGTTCTCTAGGGAACCTGTATGCTGCTGCAGATGATGATGAGAGCAAAATGACATCATCGTCCTCTAGGACAGGTTTTTCTGTAAGCCATATCTCCAGTCACCTGAATGGCAGCTTGCAGCTGCCACACAGAAAAAACCATGAACTGAACAACAACTTATACAACAGAAACAGCAGTAGTGGCAACAACCTGAGCAGCCAAAGCAGTTTTCACAGCGCCATGACAGATGAGTACACACCAACCTTCCTTTATGGGCCTTACAACTCCTCCAGCACGATCCCAGAGTCAATTCCTGTAAGTCACAGTCACAACAGCACTTTCAGGCAGCTCACTGATGCTTTTCTTCCTTGCTTCTGTGAGCAAAACTGTTGAAAAAAAAAAAATCTTAACTCAGCATAATTCTGACTTCCTTTAATGTGTCTGAACAGCCCCTTTGTCTGTTACCTATCATTTCAGCTGCTTTTTTTTCCATCTCCTCTAAGCATCTAGTGTATGGAAACTTCATGAAAATAAATCATGCCTGAACTTTAACATCTCTTCTGGTATCTTTTTTAATTAACCTTCTTCCCCTTTAGATTTTATATTAAATTATCCATACCATAGTCTAACACGAGTTAATTATATGACTTTATCTTTGTGCAGTAACAGATTTCAAGAAGCCTTTGTATGTATCGTAGTAAACAGAAGGTAGAACATCCTTAAAGATAGGACTTATTTGAACAATTGCTCTTGACTTGAAACCTACTCCTTTTCTAACACCAAATGTGGAAAGTATTATAAGCAAGATATTTCTGATGGTCTCACATTGCAGTTTTCATTCCTCAACAACTTTGCTGCCTTAGGCTTATTTTGTGCTCTTTTTGTGTGTAAAAGAGTCTGTATGAAGAGGATGTACAGATAAACTAATGCAACTTGGAAGTGTTTCTATACAAAATGCAGAGAAGAGAGACTAGAGAAACTTCAGTTATGAAATCAGAAATAGTTTCATCTATTCTAGGGAAAAAAATAAGCATATCTACTACTATAAATCTAAAACCAATTTAAAATTCCTGGTTTCCAGTTATTTGATAGCCTACTGATTATAAAAAGTAGTACACTGTTTTTAATAGATTTTTGCCTATGCTTAAGGGAACCTGTCAGCCTCTCTTGCTAGTACTGACACGATTTTTTTTTTTTTTACTGGGTGGAAATAAAATTGGCTGTGTGTAAAATTAACTTCAGAGTATTGCACGTTGCTCTTCTGTTTCCTTACCACTGATAAATTGTTTCAATATAAAGAAAGTTTTAGTCTTACACCTGCTAGTGGTTTTGAGTGTGGCAAGTCTGTCTTAAAACATCTGATAACATACATTGCATGTAACTAGGATGTCCTGAGAAAGATCATTCATGGGCTGTTCTCTTTTCCTTGCAGAAGTGGAGGACCTACCCTCTTGTTAACAGCTCAGATGTGGCACCACTTACAGTTCAGAAGCCACATCTTTGTAGCTTGAGAGTGTGAATTGCACTTTCTGAGGATAGATGACAGTAGGAAATCAATTCTCATTGTTCCATTGTGGAATTAAATTGCATGTGTGACTGGAACCTAACCTGTATAGAAAGAACATTGAAAATTAAGTTAATTGAGGGAATGTGATTCTGTATTCCCTTACTTGGTGGGTTCTTCCTACTGTGGTAGAATCTGCTTGACCTAAAGTGGCTCTTCAAAATACTTGATGTTTTCAGACTCCTTGTTTAAAAAAAAAATTTAGCTTTTTATCCACTACAGTTTATCTGGAAATAAATGCTGATATTCCATGATCTTAGGATCACTGTTCTGCATTGAGTTTAAAATTGGGTTTAAGCTTTACTTTAAGCAGCAGCAGTAACTTGTTTGCAGGGGAGTTCTTGAATGTTGCCACATCTTCACCTCTTTAATTTGACTTTTTCCCTACTACATGGGATTGAAATAAACTATATATAATTGAGTTTTTTCTAGTGACATATAGAAACTGTAACAGTTTTCCTATGATGAAACAAGTTCTAGAACAAGAGGACTGTTCTTCTTTAACTAATTTTGTTTAATTTCTTCAGGCATAGAGATGTGGAGAGAGGTGAAAAGCTGTATAGCAAACCAGGAGTGTTTGTTTTGAGATACATAGATGAGTCTTTCATTTGTTCATGCATTCTGATTGCTCTGGAAAGTCATGCTTTTTACGTGTTCCCAGTCTTTAATCCAACATGCTTACAGAAATTCAGTCCTCGGGAGTTCAGTCCTCAGCTCCTGCTGAGTATACTGGAACTAAAATTTGGTACGCCAACAGTGGCTAAGAGCAATCATTCATCTGAATAGTAAGTGGTAAATTGGCTGGTTTTTTTTTTTTTAATTCTCACTTTCAGTACTGTCTTATATTTAATGTATTTAACAATAATTCTTTGGAGAGTCAGCCCATTCCCATTCTTTTTAGTTGTTTCTTTTGTAAATTATATGCTGCCAGCAGCATTTCTTAGAGGGTTTTTCCATATTTTTCTTACAGCTACATATTATGCATAAAGTATATGCATGTACATTTACATGCAGCACCCTAAGGGGAAGAAACTCCTTGCAAGTGTAATGTGACTTAGTCATGAAAAAAAGCTGACATTATTCACTATGAGCCAAAATTTACAGGAGTACCAAATGATAATATAAAGCATTACAGAAACAGTAAGCCTGTTTCCTCAAGCAGCTTAAAAGGTTGAATGTAAATATAGCATCTTAAAAACTAACAACTGTCATCTCCTTTGGAGAGGTACTTGCCATAACTTAATGCTACAAATGATTTTTATGAGTGAAGGCCAAGTTAGTGGGCTTGTTCCAGAAGCATAGGACAGGAAATTAAGTTTTGGTGACATTTTGTTTCTTTTTTTATATCTAGATATTTACAAAATTCTGGGATGGTGCTGTGTTTCTCCTTAATCTCATAAACGGTCCAGGGTTCAACATAATTGGCATTGACACAAAAGTTCCCCAAATCTGTGTGGGGAGAGGGGGTGGTTTACAATGTAACAGTCTCTTCCAGAATTGTAGCATGCCTTTCTTTCTTAGGTAAGGATGACTTAGGAGAAGGGAGGAAAGCAAGGAATGTTGGTTACTGTTTAGTTTAAGGAAGGGGGAAAGAGCAATTCATGGACAGGTGAAATAGCCATGTTGCCAGCAGAAAGGCACTTACAGCTCTGTGGATTGCAGTGAAGAAGTAAATTAATTGTTGTCTCTTTGCAGTAGAACTATTAAGTGATTTAAAACATTGATTTAAATGAAATATGTTAGGCACAGTGTAAAGTTTTAGGTTGAATGGAAAATATTTTTAAAGAAAACAGAACCTTTCTAAAATGCACGATTCTTTTGTTTTAAAAACATCTTTAATTTAATTCCTACCTATCTCAATGACTTAGTAATGCATGGAAGTGTGTAAGGGTGTAACGTTTGAATAATTCTTGGCTTGATATTGCTTGCTCTTGAGGAGTAGAAGTTATACACAGTCAAATGCAGCAAGATCTTTAAATGAGATTCTATCCTCAGTCTTCTCTGAAGAGTGAGGTGGGCTAAAAATACTCTATTTTATATATTATATGCTGTGATATGAGAATCAGCATTTCTTAGCAAGAGTCATGTTATGCAAAGTCTACATAGCGAAGTGCAGCTTTGTTTTACCTGTAAACTAATATTCTTTTAATATAATAATGGCTAAAAAGTGTTCCTGTTTGGAATGGTTTTCAGGTATGTTCTGATTAATGCATTTGCTTCTAAGGGTACCCTATAGCCCTGTGCATCTGTCCCAGTCACAGAGGAGTGCACTGAATTATTAGCCATTTTATGCACAATTGACTGAGTGTAGTTACTGTGATGTCCTGAGGTTTAAGACAAGAGTAGATTTTTTGATCATTTAATCTCTGAATGCTTTCTGTCTGGTAGTGAGCATCTCACTGGCTAATTCAGATGGTTTATTTTAAGGACAGCATAATTTTTCTGAAAGATTAGTCCCACTGATTGTGGAACTTAAAACTATTTCACTTTTAACCTGAGACTTTCTGTGTCTCTTTGTTATGTCAGTACTATAGCCCTTGTTATCTTATTTTCTTGTCATGGAGATATCTCATGCTAGTCATCTCAACTTGATTTTCTTTTGATAAGCTAAATTAGCTCAAAGATCCTTTTGGAAAGTGTTCAAATTCTTTAGTTTTTGAAAATCTTTCTGGTCCAGAAAGCTGCTACTCAGTACTATCCTGCTTAGAAATACATAGCTTGTTTTATCTTCTTTAGCTGTAATACACTGGAAGCTGAGAGGGAGGGGGAAAAAAAGGAGTTCTTGCCACTGATGATACTGACTTCTATTTCTTGTGTTTTAGTCCCATGTCCTGTATTCTCCGAGGATTTTTTTGTTTGGTTTGGGGGGTTTTTTTCATGTGGAACTCTGTGGAAAAGCATAATCTCTTTTCTTTTTATTTGGTTGGTTGGTTTTTTCTCCTTCCCCTCCCCTCTTTTTATGGGACCAATTAACTGACCGAGGAAGATTTGGTTTTTCTTACCGCTTCAGCCCCTGACATGCAGCTGTTTTGCTCTTGGTGGCACTTATCAGTGGTCTGAAGCTCGTCAGCAAAATACAGGGCAGTATCAAGCTTTAGTACAAGTTCTGGCAGAATTCTTTTAGAAACAGAATTCTCTTTAATCATTTCCACTTCACTACTTTAGATGCTGAAGTTACTTGAAAGTCGTGACAGCCCAGCCTAGGCTTGTTGCGGTGTTTGTGTTACACCGCTCTTCTTTCTAATTGGAGCACATCAGATGATGTACCTGACAGAAGTCTATTACATGTCCTGGTGTTTTGTTTATTCACTTAGCTCATCAAAGACTCTTGAATGATACTGATTAATTCCCTTTCTCTGTATTGCCAAAATCTCCCTTTCCTGAGTTAGATATCAAGCTAACCAGCTGTAATAATGCAGTACTTTTATTTTATAAAATCTCCTTATCACTCTTATTTGTCTATTTTTATTAACATGAGTGGTTCAGGAGCATTTTGAGATGGTTAGGACAGCAATTTTTCAGTTCTAGTTCATTTTCACTTAACTCATTAGTGAGTTTTTTCCCCAGTATGGAAGAAAAAGTTATTCACTGATCTTTTTTTTTCCCTGTCTCGCAATGAAACAGCATTAATACTGCTGTTCCACATTCCGTTTAACAAAAAAGAATAAAAAATAACCATGACTATAACTATTGTTGCCAGCCATGTATTTTTCTCAAATGGTTTTTGTCCTTCATCAGTGCAAGCTTATATTCCACTTCATCGTTTTTATGCTGATGAACTAGGAGAAAAGGCTGATTTTCAAAGAATAGAAACTTGCTGTTCTACTCAATTACAATAAAAAATATTTTATTTGCAAATTTTACAAAGTGCATGTATTGATTAAACAATCTCTCACAGTTTGCAGAATTACTCTCTTCAAGTATAATCACATTTAAGGTACTGCTATAAGATTTTTGCTTTGTTCTTACAATAGTTGTAAATCCAAATATCGCTCTTTAAAATGTATTTTTATTGGAGAATGTGTAACTGGGTAGTCTCAAGATGAGTCACCTTTTGCTTCTATAGCTGTCATGGAAACTGGCAAGATGGAAACATTTCCAAAAAATTGAGAAGTGTTAGCAGTGTTTTAAAATTCATATACATCGTCTTTACCTGTAGTATAGTTTTTCTTAATAAGAACTTACCATTAATGAAGATAGGACAGGCTTTGCAAACAGCAAACACTAGTGCATTGTGCTGATGTGTAAATTTAGCAGACCCACAGGACCACTTCGAGTGTGTGCATTTTCTCTAATGCATCCTGAGTTAGTTTAGTGGCTCTTGTGTATTCACAATAGTTCTTGCCTGCAGCAACATTCCTATTGCACCAATGTTTTGGGAGAGTTGATGCACAATTCAGAAAATTTAAATGACATTTTTGCAGTTTTCTGAGGAAAGTGCATGTTCAAGCCCTAACAAATAGCCCTAAATGCTGTAGGGTTATTCTGTCTTGAAAGAGAATTCAGGCTGGCTTTGTCCTGCAGTTGCATGTCTGCAAATACAGTTCTAGTGTCTCAGTGGATCTGGTGCTTATTTTCTCTTCCAGGAGGCTTTCTGTGCCTCCTGTTGAAGAGGAAAAATGAAAGTGATCTAAGCAGTTGTTTCAGCATAAACTTCATTAGATATCCTTATAGGTAGTGAAACTATCTAATTCTTAGTTCTTTGTTTAAATGTCTGTTACTTGAGTAGAAAATGGCAAGCTTGACATGGCATGGGACCAGTGTAGGAATACACATTGAGATTTCTTCTCCATTAACTGATTTTATACTCTCATCTTTGCAATTCAGCACTCAATTTTCTTTTGTTTTTCTTTTTTCTTCTATTTTTACCTCTATTTTAAATAAGATTTTGTTAAATCCAACAAATGACTTGTAAAAGTGGATTGGGGTTTTTTGGTTTTAATAAAGCTTTCAGAAGCATAGGCCATACTTTGAGTCATGGCAAATACAAATTTTAAAATAGAAAACTCCTCAAAGGATTTAAAGGAAAAAAGGAAAAAAACCCAGAATTACAGGCTTTGAAACATTACAGTCAATTTCTTCAGACGTGTGAAGAGGTTTAAGAGCACAACTTACTCCCCTGAAAATGCAAAAAAAATCAAAACAATAAGCCTCTCCTATATTTAAATTTTTCAAACTCAGATGTGAGTCTGTATACTTCACAGTAGCTCAGTTGTTACAGCTATCACCATGTTTTTAGTAATAGAAATTTATGTGAAGTTACATAGATGAACCTGGGGAAAATGCTATTTAGGTTTAATTATTTCCCTGTATTTAGAAAATACTTTGAAACATTAGGAAGAAATCATTGCAATGTGAAGTAGAGTTATGATGAGGGTGGGAACACACTGAAAAACGTATTTCTCCATTTGAAAGTAAATAAACTCTTCCTGCCCATCTATAATGAAAACTACCCGAACAAGCTGTCCTGTTTCCAAACAATATATACTGCCAGATATTTGTTCTTTTTTTGTTTCCTTCATTTTTTTCCATATTTTTGGAACTTGGATTACTAAAAATTTTAAGAATTACAGTTTAAACTTCAGCATCTTTAATTTATGGTTTGCTTCTTTTATTTAAATCATGATGTAGAATTCCTAGTTTACTACTGTCTGCTGAGTGAAGGGCTGGCATTCACAGTTCTTTGTAACTAGCACTTGCTGGTTTTAAGAGTGTACGTTGCTTTCTGTCATCTTTCATCTGTCCAAGCTTAAAGTAATCTATTACTGTTCAACATATGAGAGTATATAATTACATTTCATGCCTTTTTTTAATGTTTATCAGCTTTACTCAGGATTCAGTTTTGATTGATCCATTTCAAATATTGCACTAATTAAGTGTAACCATTTTTCCAGTTGTTAAAATACACATCTGAAAATGAGAAATCTTCGAGGATCATTAAGAGAGCAGAAGTTTCAGGTGCTCATTAATGAGGGGCTATTCCTTCTGCCTTGCTCTTACTAAAACCAGACCCTGTTTAGTCAGTGGTATTCAAATCTATATGCTGACAGCACTTTTTCTACCTAGGAAGGAATATCCAGATGGTCTCACATCTTCAAGATGTGAAAATGCATTTAGAAGACAACATTGAAAATATACACTGAGACTTAAAATATATGGGGAAATGTGGTTGTGCAGTATTAGTTAGAGCTATAAAGGTATATGTCAATGTATTATTCACTTCTGCTAATAGGTTTCACTATGGGTGCCAAAGAGCATTTCTGTAATGACTAGTTAGGAATAGTAGGAAAATGGAAGAGAAGGCTGTGAGGTTCCAGTCTGTCTTAGGACATGTTCATGTTGTCATGTTGGTCTCCAGTAGCTCTCTCTAATTCTGAAGAATTGATGCAGTTTTAAAATACATTTGTTTTTTTTTATTTGCTATTTGTTTATAATCATACTAATCTGGGACAGCTCATCACTGTAGAAGATTTATTATTCATCAGAGTGACTTCTTAAACACATCTGTATAGGAGCTAATAAAATGATTGGATACTGTCTAAACTGATCAATCAGTTTTTAATAAAACTTTAGACTTCAGTAGAAACAGACATGTAAATAAATACAGTAGTCCAAGCTGTGGTTTTCTCTTAATTATACTGACTTGTTACTAATCCATATTAACCATTTGCAGTGCTTCATTTTCATCGGGTTTTAGTGATCAGACATAAATTTATCCATGTGCATAATAGCTGATGTCGCTTTTTTCCTCAGTAATGAGCTACAACATATGTTTCTGAATCAACATCTAAAGCAAGCTGACTCTTTTACAATAGCAGTTGGATTCTCATTCAGGATAAGTGGAAACAATTCAATTACAGTAGCAATGGCATTTTAAAGGACTTGTAACACTTTCTTTAAGAATCTCAAGAAATTGGTTTGGAAAAGTAAGTGTAGAAACAGGAAAGTTGATGGATTTTACTGTACTCAGATTTTAATTTCTTCTATTTTATTCATCTTTACCTATGCAGAGATTCAGGTCCCCCTCCAACTGTTTATTTTTCTCCTTTCTGTCCTTCCTCTACTCTTTAAGTGAAAAATACATGTTATATATAAATAAAACCTTTCCAGTGAGTTTTAATCAGTTTTTCTTCTCTGCACAGTCCCTTCAGTCTGAGTATGTTCAGTACTAAAGCCTTGCTGCTTTGGTGAAACCTGCTGAGCTCTTCAAATCAATGTCCTTTGTGGTGGAGAAAACCTGAAGAAAAGAAGCTGCTCATTAGAAGGAGGAATACAAGATGTGTTAAAACCTTAACACCAAGAGGAAACTTCTTAAAAGGAAGAAATTTGTTGTTAATGACTACTGCAGATGCACTGAAGTTGAATTTATGGAAATTACTACCCCCATGTTATATACAAATTTAAATTTTTTATGTTGAGACAGCTTGAATATATTTCTAATGAGTTTCATTAAGACATTTATTAACTTGTGTACAGTGTTAAAATATGTATTAAGAGAATATTTTGGTAAACTATATATAAAAATTATGTAAAAACTAGAATATATTTTAATTTAGGGTCTACTTTGCTATAAAAATATGTATTTTAAAGAATTTGTATATGTTTATCAAAGATATAAAAATTTTTTATGAACAAGAGATTTTTCTTGTTTTATGGGTCCATCATTATTGCTTAGAGCCTAACGTAATTTACTTTTTTACTAGTTGATCTTCTGGTAACTTGATGGAAGTCTTATTAGTGAGAGACTTGTTATTACAGTATCAACTAAAAGCACTTGATACATTGTCTGCTTTCCACTTCTAGCTGCTAATGTTTCTTAAGGAAACGCTATGAAAGAAAAATAAAGGGAAAATATTTGTTGAGATGTGATGTAATTACATCTTCTACTGCAACAAAAAAAGTAATTTATGTGATGATTCAATTGTACAATTAACACTCACTCAATTTGTCTTAAAGGATTTATGCTTTGTTTTCAATGTAGAATGTTAACTTCTGCTATGCAATATATGCTGCAAAAATGAAGGCAGACCAAACTGAAGTTGGTAAACATGTACAATGGATTAGGTAGCACTGCGTACTTGCATGCTCTTAACCTACATTTGGCATTATGTGTACAATTTCCTTAGCAACACACAGTAAATGGTGGAAGTATATTAAATTTTCATCTATCAATTGGATGCTTCATAAACCTTTAAATTTGTTCAGCATATGGCTAAGGTAACCTGTATCATGGAGTGTTTTTATCAATAGTAAAGATGCTCTTTACTCTATGGAACGTACAGTTTAGGCAGATGTGATTAGGAATGAGACGTAGAATGAAATCGTGTTACAGGGAGCTACTAAAGATCATGTGTAAAATTTTCAGAACTCCACAAGTGCATGGTAAGGAAAAGAATAAAAGCAACTGTGAGGATTTGATTTGCCACTAATTTACAAGACAAAAACAAAACAGATTTGTTACCTATATGTTTTTCCAATATCTGCAGAAACTTCAAAATAAAACCTGTTGAATTGTCAGTCTTTGTTCCTGAAGACCTGTGAATACCCTGCATTTGTTTTAAAACTGAAGCTAAGTGCTACGTCATTTTTTAAAAAAATCAGATCACAAATTGCTATGGAAAGTTGTACTGAAAGTGTTAAAGAGCAATACTGAGAGCAGCTATAAAAATCAAAATCACTGAATAAAATTTACATGCAATACTGTACGTTTTTGCAACTGTGTATATGTAACATATAGACACACAAAGTAGCATGTGTGTGCATATATATATCCAATATACTGTATATGAATCATAGATTAATGATAAGGTAATTCTACCTCTCATAAAGAATTTTCTCATGTACTTTGTTATAAATAGTTTTCCTTAATAAAAAACTGATTAATTTTGAAATGTAGATATATATATATATATACATACAGCTAATTGATAATAAAATGCCTATATAAGCCAGCTTCCTTGTTTCTTGTTTTTTTCTTAATCTTTTGATGATCTGATTTCTAATTGAAGGTAACTTTTCAAAATCACCTTTTTTCTAAACCATGTAATGTACTTAAAAGTAGGATGATATTGCAAAAGGCCATTAGCATGATAGATATCTTTTTTAACAATCTCTCTAAACCTTCTTGTATTTGCTTTGTGTAATGCCAGGTATTTAACCAACATGTTGATATTATGATGATGGGGTTGTGTTTCAAAATACAGTAATTTCAAAGCTGCATCTGAATTGAGGAATCCTTCCTGGGTGAGGCCCCTTGTTACGGGTGTAATATACCTTGACTTTTATGCATGTGCAACAGGTTTTTAGTCCCACCACGAGCAGGTTCTTTGTGCATAAGAATATAAACAATTTAGCTTTCTTTAGCTTTTTGTCCTTCCTTCCTTTAATAAAAAACTAGTCACAAATGATTCTAACATTTGTTTAACTCTGTTGCTGATTTTCAGCAAATTTGTTGCATTATATGGTTATTTATATATTTGTTATTTATTAGTGCCTAATATTCCCGTCAGCCTCTCTTGCAATTGACGATGGGGACAGTGTGTAACTGTTACACAGCCACTCTGAAGGTAGGAAAGCTGGGAATAGAGCAGATGCTTTCCAAGTTGCCCAAATTCTGGTGACAGTCTGATCTAAAAAGACAACAAAATGCTTCTGCCAGTGCATTCAGATGAATAATGGATGGTGATTTGGATGGGTAGAGTAAATAATATACAGGAAGAACAGCTAATTAAAAGGTTTCTAGTACATAGGAATCAACCTCTCCCTTGGCCTTTTTCTAGACTTTTATTGATTTATTAGATGAAATACAGAAATACCAGCTCATGTACATTTTTTTATTCATAAATAAGTCAATATTCTGTAACAATCAACTTCTTAACAACAACAAAAAATTTTGGGACAGCAAAAGGTCAGGGAGGTCTTTTAGAACCTTGTAGCTTTTAAGAAATAGCCTGAAATTTATTTCATATTATGTGTTCACTTGTCCTTGAACTTTAGCATTTCTGTTCCTTCATATTTGAATGTCTCTGGTTCTGGGAGAACAAGATGTAGCACACAAGATCTCTGAAAACATGAATGGATGGATTAAATAAATCTAAAGGTCTCTACTGGGCATATTATTCTGTGGCTAACATTTTACGAAACAGTTAATCATCTCTTTTTAAAAGTATGCTTTATGAAGCTTTTCGGTTAGGGAGATATTTCTTGTTACAAATTCAGAGACTATTTTTCAACTACAGTACTGCAGAAAGAGGAGGATTTTAGTTTCTATAATAACTGTTCTTTACTGACAGCTAAACAATGAAAGGCCTCAAAAGGTTTGACACTTGATTAGATTTACACTGTAAAGTGCAGCAGGCAAAAAATATGGTAATTAAGGGCCTGATCAAGTAAATCACTGAGGTATGTCTTTAACCTTAAGAACATGAGCCATCTAATTAATTAAAAGTGAACATAGATATTCATGTTTGTGACAAATCCACCTTTGGATCAATATTTCTGTCAATTGCTAACGTGAGCCTTTCTGTCAAATAAAAGATGTGCTGTATTGCAACATCCATTAACCCACACAAATTAACTTTTTTAACTTGAAAAAATGTATATTGCAACTATCACTACCTCTTAATACATTATTTTGGTATTGGCATTTATTAGCATCAGGAGTTTAACAATATCTAAAAATGCCTTATGAAGGTCTTTGGTACAAATAGTACCTTATGAGCTGCAAATGCTTGCTTCTGTAGCCTACATCTAACCTATCTGTAAAAGCAGCTTTTTTCTTAAACTCATCACAACATTAACCAGCATTCCATATCTGAAAAGCTTTTCAAAGTAAATGTAAGTTCTTTTACTGAGTTTCTCATTAAGTCTTGTCCTTACCTATTAAGGTAAGGACAGTTAACATTTTGCCCCTGTTTGAGTAAAGCAGGGTAGAGTTCCTGCGACAATCCCACGAGTAATTATTCGCCATCTGGGAATGGACTGTTAATGCCCATTCTTCAAGCCGTTTTAGTCCACCTCAGGAGCTGTCATTCATCTCTGCAGGAACTGATTTTGGAGTGAGACCATTTTAAATACTACAGATTCTGTGTTATCTGTGTGCTCACCAACACCTGGCAGGTTGGCAATGCAGGATTTCCTGTGGGTTGAGACAGGCTGAGGTTTATGAAGAGATGTAAAATGTTCAGACTGAGAACCAGCTTCCTCAAATAAGTACTATCTTACAAGGATTGGTCTATTTATTGTGTTTGAAAGATTTCATTTGGAAAAGATATTGTTATTATAGACCAGTTCTAAAATTAACTAAGATTGCAGAAGCATACTGAGCTTTCTCTTAACAAAAATAAGATCAGAAAAAAATCTGTGAAAAAGTGAGTATCCAGCAGAGGAATTTCTACAGTCTACAGACTGTATTTCAGACAGAAGTGACTGATACTGGTCTAAAACCTTGCTTCAAATGAAAGTTGTGTAAATGGGTTAGACCTAGAACACTGGTAAGGCAGGGAGAAAAGAGTCAGACTGTGTCGTTCGAGTATTTCTGGAGCGTGATAGGGTTTGGCTTTTTCTTTTTTTTTTTCTTCTTGATTTAACAAGTTGAAAATCTGCTGAATAATTCATGAAGAGTGGAAGGGCTGAATCTTCCTGGAATGATATACAGTCTACGTACTGTGGCACAGGAGAAACTGCAAAGCTTTGTATCAGTTGCTGCCGTTTCTGCTGCCGATTGCAAGGTGCTGCTGCTTTTGCTGTTTTCACAGCTACAGAAACCTCAGTCGTGCTCTGGTCTGCCAACAGCCATTTGCCTCCCTATGGACCCACCTTCACCAGCTACAATCTGTAGAATCTCTTGCTGCCTACCTGCCTTGGACACTGCTGTCCTTTGGATCGTTACTGCAAACAGTATTTTCTGGACCTTGCAGCTTGTATGACTGAAACCTGCCCTAGAGTCCCTCAGCAGCACAGCCTCCCGTGTGCTTGGTGAGGACTCCTGCAGCAGAACTTCTGACCCAGACAAGGATGGGATTTACAGGGCAAAGTCAAAACTGAGCTGCATTCAGCGAGATGCACAACGCCTCTTCCTGGAGTGCTAGCTCGCCTCTGCTGCTGCTCTGGGAGGACTCCTCCGGGACCCGCATCTTTCTATCGCTGCTCTACGCAGTCTTAGCTATCTCAGGGACTTTATCCAATGTGATGGTCATCTATTTAGTCTTCTCCTTCAAGAAGCTGCAGACAACCAGCAATGCCTTCATCGTGAACGGTTGTGCGGCAGACCTGAGCGTGTGCGCCCTGTGGATGCCCCAGGAGGCTGTGCTGGGGCTGCTGCCCCCCAATTCCTCCTCCCTTCGCTCGGCGGAGTACCGGCTGCTCCGAGGGGGGCTTCTGGGCCTCGGCCTCACCGTCTCCCTGGCCTCGCACCTGCTGGTGGCTTTCAACAGGTACGTGCTCATCACCAAGCTGCCCAGCGTGTACCAGGCCCTCTACCAGCGGAGACACACGGGCTGCATGATCGGGCTCTCCTGGGCCCTCGCCCTGCTCCCGGTCCCGCTGCTGCCCGGGCTCTGGACCCTGGGCTCTGCCCAGTCGGACGGCAGCTCACGCTACACCGCCCTGCTCCTCGCCCTGGCCGTGCTGGGCCAGACCGCGCTGCTGCTCCACTGCTACCTCGGCATCGTGCGGCGGGTGAGGGGCAGCGCCAAGCGGGTCAGCGTCCTCAACTTCCACCTGCTGCACCAGCTGCCCT
>VZTH01013960.1:1385410-1451777 GCA_013397815.1 Aleadryas rufinucha
TCCCCTCCCCCGCCGCGCCGCCGCCGCCTCGCCGCGCCCAGCGCCGCCTCAGCAGCGTCTCCGTCCTGCTGCTTTGCTGCGTGTTCCTGCTGGGCACCCAGCCCCTGGTCTGGGTGAGCCTCCTGGGCTTTTTCCTGCGCCCGGCGCCGCCGGCGCTGCAGGCCGCCAGCTGGCTGCTGCTCTGCTCGCTCTCGGCCCTCAACCCGCTGCTCTACACGTGGCGCAGCGAGGAGNCCCGCCGGGCAGCCGAGCCGCCCCGGCCCCCGCCCCGGTAGCGCTTCTCCCTCTACACATTGTCCTATTCCTCCTTTCTGACCCCACGCACTTCTTGCCCGCTCCCTGTTCCACCGCATGGCCGGGCAGCGCCGGATGCTTTCCCGAGGCACCGGGACGGACACTGGGGTGGGATCTCCCGCCCGCCCCCTCAGCCCCGCTCCCGGCACGGCTGCTGTCCCTCTGCGGGAGCCGGCCAGGACTCCAGCCAAAGCGGTGGACTTAGGAATCTGGGATAACCGGTAAATATGGCAACGCACGTAACTGTTGTTATGCTCTAAAGATTTCAGTATGAGACAGGCACCTAGACAGATCTTTCTGAGACGTACTGCAAGTTTGTTTTTATAAAATCGGTGTAATTCTTTCAGCATTTGAAGTAGTTCTTTGAGGTGAGGTCCCTGAACACAAGGTTCGTTTGTGAAGAACTGGCAGGTGTCTCATTTTACACACTCGCACACAGACACCGAGAGCTGCTTCCTTTCCCCCAGCATACCTGATCTCTGTGCTCCATACAAGACCCTCCTTCAGCTTTCTCTGGCAAACTTCAGGATGATGCTGTCTGTGGAAACTGTTAAAAACAAAAACACATGCACCTTTGTGGTGATCTGGTTTGGATATTTTGTTTAGAAAGCTCTTTAAGGCCTGTTTTAACAAAGGCCTCTGCCCGTGGGCACTCAATAAAATAAAATGCAATATGAAGACTGATGTTGTCCATCTAACTTTGTCACCTGTTCAGTTACCAGTTTGTTGTGTTTCTCTTAAATATATTATTGCAGAAGTATGATTTCACAGCCTCTGCTAGATACAAAATAACAGATTCTGTGTGGCATGTGGAAAAGAGACAGCTCCTGGCACTGAAACTGCAGTGGTGAGTGCTGCAGGCCCATTCCTCCCAGGAATGGTCTTTAAATCCTTGTATTTCCTTCTCTGTTGCTTGACTTCCTCCTTCCTCTTTTCCAACACAGTTGTTCTCATGGTGATGATACTTAGTGCTGTGTTTGCCTTTTGGCACAAACAACTGGAAGAAGGTACTTGTTTTCTGAATCCATGGGCATCCACAAGCAGTATCACCTAAATTGTGCTGTCTTGAGAAGAATGGACTCATGGAAACATAGGAAGCTTTGTCACAACAAGAGTTTGTTGCATTGGGTGACACAAACATAGCAGTTCTCATGAGGATATTTTAATGAAGGGATAATAACAAGGAAAATACATGTATGATAAGTAATAACATAAAAGGCCCTTTGGCCATATTTTATAATGCCCCACACACTTTGCTTGCTTTACCTGATGGAGTTTGAGTTTCCACAGAAAAGGCTTTAAGAGAAAGGGAATAATTGAATTTTTTCCCAAGACTGGAACCTGTCAGGTATCTGTGATACAATGATGTGTCTAAAAGCCCCATGCCAATACTTTGTTCCCCTGCATAAAAAAAAAATCTCCATCATCACAGAAGAGATACTAATTAAGGTCAGGATTTGAAAAAAACAAGGAATGAAGGCCTCAAAAGGATTTTTTTTTTTATTGACATCCTGAAAATGTATGAACATCTTGAAAACGGCTTCAGCTACTTGCAAGGACCTGTGGAAATATAAGAGAAGTTTCGTAGAGTCTGAAGCCTACAGAAGACTTGTTCCTTCATCTTGGAGACAGTGTTCCTCTGAGTGACAGCATCAGAAAGATGGGGAGGGCCAGCAAGGAAATATTGAACATAGAAGATATGCAAGATTTATTTTATTAACACTGTGCACATATCTTGAAGAGTGAAGGAGCCACTCTATGCTTGTTGTAATATCTCATCCTAATTGAAGTGGCTGTGCTTTAGCTATCTTTGTGTAGCAAATGGAGAAGGAAAACTGTGTCAACCTCACCTATCCCAATATTGGAGAATATTCTGGTTCACTTCCAAAATAAAGCTCAACCAAGGGCCACCTGAGGGTAAGACCCTGTTCAACTATAAAATAATCCTTCGGCTGGAACTCACAGAAGAATGTATATTGCCCCCTCCCACCACGGCTAGAGGAACTCAAGACACTTGGTAAAGCTCAATACTGGACCCATAAGCAAAAAAATAAAAAATTAGACAACTCCTCTCCCCTGTTTTTGGCTATGGAACACGTTAGTCTGGAATTAAAGCAATAACATGTTTCAGAATTCAATGTCCAAACCATCAGATAACTGGAACTTCTGGGCTTCTTCCCTTGTAAAACAGCATGCAAGTTAAATCTGAAATGCCTGTATTTTATATAGACTACATTTTAAACGCAAACATGTATAAAAATGCTATGATGTACAAAACTCCAGACAGCTATCCTTATGCTATGCATCAATTCCAGAAAACAACTGGAAATCCCTTGGAAAGTTTGATGTAATTACATCTGACTGTAAATCTTTGACTGTTTTAATATACTCAGGTGACGTAAATAGCATTACGCAGAAAAAAAATTAATTTAAAGTAATTAAGAAAGAGTATTTGTCTCAAGATCAGTTTCTCTGAGAAATTACTACTCTGAAAAGTCCTGTATGCCTTGTTCTACAGCCATAATCTTTGTATTTCCACATTGTAAATACTCCATGGTAAAATGCAATGGAAGCTCAGCTTGGCTCAAGTTCTCCTGGTTCTGTGGTATTGCTTCTCAGTTAAGAAAACGGATCACATTGTCAGTTTTTGTCATTCTATGCTTTACTTTTACAGCTGATTTATATGAGTCCTTTGCTAGTTTAATGGTGACTTTTTTTCTATGTGAATTTCTGTCATGCTCTAATTTACAGACACAAGGGATATGTTGCCAATTGTCCTTCAAAATGTCTCAACCAAACAGTATTTCAAGAGATGTAAGGGAAGATGATGGAAAATCCTGTCAGCAATTCAAATGCGGTTTGCTTGAACTGCGTTGCTCCTTTTCTCTGGTGTTGTGCCAAGCAAGTTGTCTGAGCATGGCCTAAAGCTGCCCTTCCTAGATTGACTGGCATTGACGTGTATGGCTGGCTTCATGTGCATTAGATGGGAGCTCATTAAAACATTGAATTTATGATGCAGTAGTGATACAGAAGTGCAGATCAGCCACGTTGTTCACGTGCAATAGTTGCCTATTTCTTTGATATTTTCTCAGGGCTTCTGGAAACAAGAGCAGATAGAAGTCAGTAACAGGCTGGACGAATTGTGGCCGGTTGCACTGATGTGCTTGGGAAGTGCCATTTGGTGTATTATGGCCCAAATAAATCTGCCACTCAGTTTGTGGATTGCCCATGCAGAAATACATGTGGGATCTGCTTTTTGCAAGTAAAATTGTGATGCCTCAAAATAACACCCTAGGGCATGGGTTATTTGTGAAAATTTCTTGCAGAGGGTATTCCTGAAGTTACAGTTTGGATTCAATCTTTTGAAGTTACCCTTAGTTCACATTAGTTATAAAAACTGTAGAGCTGTTTTGTGGAATTAGGTAGCTACAACAATAGGAGTGTCCACCAAAACTGGGCAATCACTGCCTTCAAAAAAGGTGTGTAAAAAAGTACAGGCAGCAAAGAGAAGCTTGGAAATTATGACAAGGGGAGATGAAGATGGCACTAACAGTTTGATCCTGAGAAACAACACAGAGAAAAATCTGAAAGCCAGAAGAGGCCTGGGTTTATGATAAAATTAACCATCTCAAATTCTTTGATTCTTTATATGTGAGGAAATAGAATTCTATGCTTTTCTTAATAAATAAAAACATGCAATTGCATTCTCCATTTCTTCCTTTAACAAAGCATTCCATATACCAGCAAATTTTCTTTAAACTCTGGAATCAAAAAAGACTAAAGGTGTGAGTTGCGTCAGCATTCTTGTGGAGACTGCATTCAACAGCAGTACTGGACTGACAAGCAGAGATAATATCTTAGCTAACCTCCAGATTCAGTCAGCCATAAGCACACTGTGAACCTTTTTTTTCTAACTACCAAGTTGATGCTATTTTTAAAAAAACCCACATACAGATTATTTTCAAATGAAGACATTTAAGTGTAGCATTTCATTAAAGAAAAAAGTGACAACATATACTTTAGCTTTCTATTTCATCTTAAATCACATAACTAGATTATTGCAATATTCTTTAAATTCAGAAGTCCCTTTCTCAAATGGCAGCGAAAATAGCTTTCCTCGTGACTGTTTAACTTCTAAGAAAGCTACTTTTTTTTGCTCTTTTATGTCAATCCTTCCCATGCACTGTCATCATTTTACCAGGGTAATAGTCTATTTTCTTTCCTTCTCTTTCCCTTTCTTCAGTATCTTCTGTAATTTTATTCACTAAGGGAAAAGTTCTTGATTCTGCTGATCAGGGCACAACTGCTTGAACAGTGTAAGTTTTGGGAGACAGTTGTTAACTAAGACTAAAGAGGTGATGGACAAATCCCATATACTTAAATTTCTATTTAAAGAGTGAGTAGGTATTGAAGTTGGGCTTTTCCTGTGTAGAGCAGTGGACAAATTCTGTGTCTTTATTTACAGATGTTTGCATTTGAGTACAGCTGTGTAAAAAAGGGTCATATTAAAAAAAGTTCAAAAATAGTTGGAAGGCTGGAGAAAAAAACCTTTATGGCTGAAGAGTTCAATATTAGTAACTTAACAAACTTGACATGATCACAGAATAAGCACCTTTGTGCTGGTATTCAAACCAATCTGTTACCATGCATGGTGATCTAATGATCTCCTCTGGTGTGGAAAACATGACCTTACAGGAAAATACCTCTGCTCTAAGAGTGTGGGCCACCTTGTCTGTTTATTGTCAAGGAGTTCCATATGGTAAGGGTCCCTGTGCAGCCTGCCCTACACTGAGTCTGGGTGGATATTCATGAAACTAAAGAGCTGGAAACAATCCCGAGAAAAAAAAACGCTTGTAGCTGCCTTCTTGCCTGAAGCTTTGGGTTTCTGAAGAGGCATAATAACCACTCCAGGAAGGTTAACTGGTGTTTAGGGAAAGCTGTAGGATGTCTAACCTGCAACCCCAGACATCAAGCTTGTCATCAGTTTAAAGCCAAGCTTTTGGGAGTTGTTCAGAAGGAAAGCAAACTGCCAGTTGGAAGGGGAGCTCAAGCCGATCAAGGGAGCTGTGTAGCACCATAGACTTCACCATGCTGAACTTATCCTCTTGTAAGACAAACGGGTTGAAATAATGAATAATAAAAATGTGCCTCTGCCAAAATTTTTCAGCATTCTTTAAATGTCTTTTTTTTCTGTACTTCTGTGAGATTCATCCCTGCTTGCAAAGTTTTCCTGCTGCTCTAGAATTGACAGATGAAGAAAACCATAATTAGTGTTAATTACTAAAGAAACACGAAGGAAGAATAAGTCTCATCTTTACTGGACGGAATCAGCTCTTGGTGGTTGAAGAACTAAGGCACACAGAACAGGAACAGAGCAGCTGTTATTGAAAAGCTTCACTTAAGACCACAGATGCCTTGTGTCCAGGCTGTCTTCACCTGCATTGTGACAGTCTCAGGGCAGAATTAAAAACACAGCTATGCTTCAGGCTGCATCCCTCCTGATCTGTTCTGAAGCTGATGATGAGATGGAGGTGTAATGTTAGTCGCAAAGCAACAAAGTGAGCATTAGCAACAGAGGAAAACTGTGAAAGGGAGAGCTTGAGAGACAAAAATGATGAATTTAAAAATAGTCAGTTTTGTAAAATATTGTGTGAATATTTTGCTTCGTGTTTATTCCATATCTTCTATGTTTTCTTCTGACCCCTTTGTCTGCCTTGCCTCTGTGTACCATAGTGCTGAGATAGCCAGTTTCTTCTCAGCCTAGAACCTCTGACCCTGACTTTGATGTTGTTTCATTAAACACTGTTTCTGTGATTCTCTATAAACTTTGCATCTTCCATTCTAAGGTTCAGTGAAATGGCTGTAGCAGTGTTGTCACTGTGGAGACAGGAGCACCAAGGTTTGAACAGAGTTAGTAACCAGAAATATTGTGAAGATATGTGAGTAATGCTTCTTCATATCTACATTTGAGTTTACTCCTTTTGCCCTCCGTTGCATTTCACCCATTGCCATCTACACATACTGGAATAGCTTCATTAAGGAGTGCCCTTTTCCATAAAAATATCTCTTTCAATTAATCCTTTTTTATAAAGGTAGTGATAAAATCTTACAGGATTTGAAATGTTCAGCCATATTAGCTCCTCCAGTGAGCACAATTGTCCCCCTTTCATTCAACAGAGCATCTCCCTTTACTCTAGATTAGTTTTTCTCAGTTTGTGGCATTATTTCTCTCGGCTAGATTAAACGAAAGAGTTGGTGGGTTGCAACATGGGGAAAAAAAAGCCAGCCTCACTACTGCTTTTATTTGATTTCAGACAAAGGTATTTTTCATACCTTTCACTGTGGCCACTAGCTTTTTTTTTTTTAATGCTAATTAAATCAAGGCAGTAGAACTATATTGTATTAAAAAAGAGAGATAAATACAAACACAAAAATTATTCATTATATCTACAGAGTAAATATAAGCTCTCTGAATTTCACAGCAGATATCTTGCTAGGCTCTTTGTTATTTAATGTAACTGTTACGTACATATGAACAAGATTAGGAAAGTCACATGCAAATTTAACAAATGATGGCTCTGAGCTGAATTAAAGGCATGAATTAATTTTCTTTTATCTCATGCATCATTAAATATTGCTGTCTACTGATTATCTATATAATACCTGTCACCTGATAGCAACCATGGTCGTTATGGTAATGTCAAGATTATAATTATAGTCCCTTCTGCAATGTAGTCATACTATGCTAAAAAAATCCTTAGATTTTGAGATGATAGTGTCCCATGCTTGGTATCAGCCCAAACACAAATACATTTTGAGATTGTTGAGGGGAAGATGTTTTGTTACTAAATTATTGACATTCAAGAAGAATTATGTGCTTACATGTACATACATGTGTATGTAATTACGTAATATGGAGCCTTTTGAACTATGGCTTTATTTCATTTGAGATAGATAGACAGAATTTGTCAGAACTTCATATCCCTTGATGAACATCCATTTGGCTTAGTTTGGTAATTTAAGAATATTTTAAAAATGGAGTTATTGCTCAAAGAAGTCATGTGAAAACTTGTTCGGCAGCACGTGTCAGTGTGGTAGATGAGCCCGTACCTTTTTGCAGTAGAGCACGTGGTGCCCCGGGTGTTCTGGCTGCTCCTCCCAAGGTCTTTGTCGTGACAGAAGCTGGTGATCCCCAAAACCCAGAAGCTGATCTGGAGATCAGGACTCCTGGGAGATACATGTTTACAAGACTGCAGGTTGTGGGTGGCAGAGAGAGTGTGGCTTTCCAGAGGGTAAAATAGGTCTGATTTCTGTAGGATTTATGGCAGAACTCTGAGAAAAAAATTTAAGTCATTATCTAGTAGCTTCTTCAGATTTTATTAATACAGTTGGCCTATTTTCTTTTAGACTTCAGAGACAATTTTCATTTAATTAGAAAAAAAAATATTGTCTCATACGTATACAAATCTATAAAAAAATCTCTTCCCAAATGTAAAAAGGTTCTAGGAAAAGCATATTGAGGAATCTGTGTGAATGCATCTTGTGGAGCAAATAATTTGGAATAAAAACCCACTACATGTAAAACTAAGAGCATTGTAACCATTATTTCCTTTAGTAACATCTAACACTATAAATATTATGTTAACCTAATGAATAAAATAACTGATTATATGTTATTCTTATCTATAATTTGAAAGTAATTGTGATCAACTTAATCAGGGTAGAATGGCCCATACAAGTTTAAATCTCTAAATGAGATACCAATAGAAATACTGAAGTGTTCTTTTGTTTCTCATTCTCGTCATTTACACAGTACTGTATTGAAATACTGTTTTCTATTAATTGATTTTGGGAACAAAGTTGGTGAACTGTTGTCATATGTATTTGGTAATATTTTGACATCAGTATTTGGTTTCAAGCAGAAGTGTACAAAGCTGTTTATATGCCAGCCATTCTTAGTCTGGCACAGGTACCTATTATATAAACACTTTTATTCAGATAATCTATGGACAACCTTTTGCCAAGAATGTCCATGAAAACACTCAGTGATGCCAAGGTTGTCCATAGCTGTTAACCAAGGGTGTCTGATGCTGGTGGATGCTGTCACAGTGCAGACAGCTGTGTCTGTCAGCTCTTTAGGAACAAGAAGGCTGCTAAGCTGCAGCTGCTCTCTTACAGGGGCCAGCCAGGGATCTGAGTTATTCTCCCTCACACAAGCCCATTGCAAAAGGTCGCAGCTACAGCATCTCTCTAACAGCTGCACGTTTATGCCACCTTTACACTTTCAGTAGCCCGTTTATCCTCATCTCTTCACAGACTTAAGGAATAAGACCGGTGGAATCTCAATTAATTTGTTAATTATTTAGGGATTAAGGCCTTAATATACCCTGATCATTTAAGAAGTTTGGTTGATTAGTAGGATTTCATGGAAAATCTTTATCTTGACATTCATTCTGAAGTAAATGTTTGAAGATTTGGCTGTTTTCCTATTAGGCATTTACAGCATTAACTACTTGGCATTCCAGTAGTAAGAAGTTCATGTAATGGTGCCAGTGGAGGAACAAACCATGCTCATGGGACAGAGCAGGAAATACCTATCCCTCCTGGCAGTAACAAGCACAGCAGTGAATTAGAAAGAAAGATTAAGCAAACTAGATTGGGTCTTGTGTAGTCCTGGCTCACCAGAAGCTGCCAAGGACAGGAGTCAGATCCAGACCTGGGAGAGACTTTCTCTGTTCTACTTCTGCAGCTCTTGTTCTGAAGTTATACCCTCATTAAAGGGACTGAATTTGTTGTATGCTTGCATATAGTTAGGTCCTGCATATGTTGCAAAGGCAAATGAAACCCAGGCATCTTTGAGTGGATCTCAGATTCCATGTGTGTACAAGGAAGTCAGTTACCCACCCACCACATCAGGTGAAGGGAAAGCCACTTTCTCTAGCATTTTTCTTTCTAGGCACCTCAAGGAATTTTCCAAGTCTGTCCACATTTTGCTCCTTTGAAAGCAGAGATTTTTCTGTAAGAGACAAATATCTTCAGCAATGTGTGAGGATTTAGCCATGTTGTCCTTGCTGTTCTGTGAAGTGTGTATTAGTATTGGTACGGTGCCAGAGCTTTTCCAAAGACGTTGGTAGCTTGCCTAGAGCATCAGTGAGGACCTTGGTTTTCCCATTTTGAAGAGAAGCAATAAGACCTATTCTAAAGGAAAATACATGCTTTTGTCTCACATTTGGATTATCAAAGAGGGGTTTATTGTCAAGCTCCCCTAATTCAGCTGTATGTCTAGATAAATAGTCAACTAACTTGACAATTCTCTGAATGATTGCTCCTTGGCCCTTCTTTTGCTGCCTCACTCAACTGTGTTCCGCACGTGGAATTACTGAGGTCAGGAAAAAAGAAGCTAGATGGCACTATGGTCCAAAGGGATCATGTGCTGCTGGTGAACAGGGTGAAGCTGTGCAAGTTATCTGGTCTAAAAAGCCTCTAGAATTCAACAAACACCAGCAAAAACAGGGTCAGAATTTTTGGAGTGGAATTAGGGAGAAAACAGGCTGATAAAATTAGTTACCTTTTGGGTTTTATAACTCAAACAGGCTTAAACTTGAGCATGTAGACATGAAGAAGAATGCAGACGTAAAATGGCTTTAAGATTGCCTACACAGATAGAGCTGTGAGAAATAGTTTATGCATCATTGCCTCAACATAACTTAAACATATTTGTGATTTTTAGACATATGCTCAGATATTTCTGTTTATATATATTATTATTTATGGAAGTAGATAAGCTGTGTACCATATATGTGAATTGCAGGAAACCAGCACACTCATCTGATTTGGTCCAGCAAGCTAGAGGGGAAAAACAATCCACCCTGAAGCACTCATTAAACCTTCCTTTAATGACTTTAAGGATAGAGGTAAAGGGAGCTACACTGCCAAAGTATACATTTCGTTCAAGCAAATATCTGGGGTAGTTATTGTAAGACACTCATTAAGTTGTCTTTATAGTTATTTTCACTGTGATATGTCTGTTTCCCTAATCTCTATTTTTTACAATTTTTTAGTATTTCTACAAGTAGAATTCGTATTTTTAATGAATGTATGTAATTCATCCATTTGTATTTTTATCAGAAATGAAAGTCACACAACAATATATTAATATAGTTCTTCTTAAAATTATAAGGCAAACCAAAGCCTTTACTCAACCAGTAATTACAATTTAAGAGCACAAGTAGGCAGTTTAGGCTTAAGAACCCCTTACAAAAATGCCAAAGTTATTAAAACACAAAACAAATAAACAAAAACATCTGGAAGCTTTGGAAGTCTGCACAAGTAGGCAGTTTAAGCTTAAGAATTCCTTAGGAGAATGTCAACATTGTTAAAACAAATAAACAAAAACATCCGTGAACTTTGGAGGTCTGGGGAAGTCTGATTTTATAATTGCTTTAAAGTCTCAACATTCGAAAGTAAATAGAACGCAGTCAGACAAACAACTTTGCATCTGTAGTAAAGCCAGCCTCTAGGCTTTTTCATTTGTATCTTTTGTTGGTGCAGTGAAGGGGTCTGCATTACAGCATGCCATGTGTGAACCAAGGCCTTTAGGTAAGGAAAGAGTCCTTTTTTTTTAGAGGAGTTCAGTAGTTGTTGTCTTAGAGGTGAGGTATTGCTGTACAAGTTACACAAATGTGCATCTGTCACAAAAGAGACTCAAAAAATAACTGATTTAGTAGGATTTTATGGCAGAAGGTAACCAAAAAATACCATACTGTTCCTTCGGAGTTCAGTATGTCATTAATGTGACAGTAAGAGCTATGGATGAGCATGTAACTAATTTGGAAATGCTAGGAAAGCTTCAAGGTTAGTAGTTCCTAGGAAGACACTTGCAGAACTTCTGCAAATCCTGAAAAAAAGGATGAGTAAAATGACTTTAAACGCTTAATATAATTACAGAATGTTAATGCTTACATATTTGCAAGACAGTATATGAAGGTCAGTGAAGCAAATTCATAGAACTGCAAGCCTACAAGGACAATGTTAAGGAACAAGAAGGAAAACAAATAGAGCAAAGGAGTTGGAACAAAGAGGAGAAAATGAGGTTGAAAGGAATGGGAGAGCATGACACCTCCTTGGAAGTGAAAAGGGCATAATGGACATAGTCAACACGGTCAAGAAAATAGGAAGTTTATCAAAGAGGCTTCAGGAGAGGCTAGAAGAGAAGGAATCATCTGTGGACAGAAGGCACAGTGAAGGAAGTTGAAAAGTTTGTAGAAAGTGTGCAGAGAGGTAGGTGCGTACTAATTTGGGCTGTGGAATTGCAAATTTGAAGAACCTAGCAGAATGCTATTAGAACAACCAGTAGCAGCAAAACAAATATCATTTAGGTTAGCAAAGAGCAAAAAATCAGCTACTTTTAACATGGCAGTGTGTCTAAAAATAAGAAAAACAAAGAAATTAATTTCACAGCAATTTTTTTTCTTCCTCCCATTTCAAGACACACTGAATTTGCCAGCTCCTCCTTTATTGTGTATATGGTGTCCTTAAAGAGTCCTTCTTAACTCCTGTGCTTAGTGTCAGTATGCTAGAAGGACATACTTCAAGTTTAAATGGGGAAAAAGATGCTTCCCCAGAGATGGAACACGTGAAAGGCCTCCATCACAAAAATGGTGAAGTGGAGGGATGTAGGAATAAAATTCAGGAGAAATTATAACCAATTACAAAATCTTTCTATCAGCAACATGTGAAAAACTCTAGCTCCTGTTAACACGTTTTGGAAACAACACCTAGTGCTGATCTGCCCATTTGCATCAAATACAGAGATGCTGTAGATTACCCAGAAAGGTGAGCAGCATCCAGTAAGTTCTACCTTTCCTCTAAACTATATTAAGACATGGCAGATCATGAGCCTTGTCCTTAGTTAACCATGGATTCCTGCTTCTTTACTAAAAACCAGCCTTAATTTTTTAACTTCTGTTATTAATTTCTTTGAGAATCACCCATTTTTTCCTTAGTGGGGACTGTACCATGCAGTTTGCCACTCAGTTCTGGACTTTGGAGAACTGACTGCAGGTTTCAGCCTTCAAAAGCCCTAGGAAATACAGTAGGGCTGATGCAGTACTTGTACAGCTGGGAGTTTTGCTTTGTGCTGCTTCAGCAACAAGGAGCAGGATTGTCTGACCTGGCAACGTTTCTGTGCTTTCCTTTTTTTTTTTTTTTGCCATTCAAGTGCTTTCCCCCTAGGATTCAAGGAAACTCATATTTTGTTTTTTCTGATGATGTGTCAAATCCTTTTAAAGTAGTGTGGACGTTGGCTGAACCTTCTGCAGGTTCAGTCTATAGTGGCTAAACTGAAGGGAAGCCAAGGAGCTCTCTAATGTCTATTATAAGTCAAGGGTCATATTGTATATGGAGCAAAATACATGTATAGTGTCAGGAAGCAGAGTTTTCCCTATGTTTTAAATAAACAATAGCAGGTCCAAATTCTAGTTATTGGTGATAGGAAGATCTTTTTGTTCTGTGAGATTTCTGTTTCCTGTGACACTATGAGGTACATCTCCTTCATGTTTGCTGGCATTATTTGTGTTTTCTAAACGTGTGATGCAGCACATTCTTAAAAATAACTGTCAACTTTGTATTTGTTTTCAAGAAAGTGCTGATACTAAATAAAGTACTAATTTTGGATTGCAGCAACAGCCATAAAATAGGCTCACTCAGCAAGAAATCCAGCATGACTGTTTTTTGGATTTAGTGTCATAGGTGAACTGAAGAAAGCATGACTTGATAAATTTAATGTACTTTAAATCTGTGAATATGTTTAAAAATAAGTTCTAAAAATTAATATTTTTAAGCTGCTTTTCACACATTGAAACTGCTTGCTTTACTTCACTATCCTTGGATGAATTTATTCACAAGATGGTTCATCAAAACAGTGTATTTTAAGGGCTCTGTATTTATAAAATACTAAAAGTACCAGGATGGTTAAAGTTGGGCTGGTGACTGTTTACAGGAAGTCCTAGCAGGGTCTATGAAATAGGCCTAGAGCCTTGTGAGTCTTCTAGCAGAAGACACAGACAGTACAAGAAAACATTAACATTTCTTGAAGTTGCTAATTGTTCTGAATAAATCAACAGTTATTCATTACAATGAAGATCGTTTCTTGGAAATATCAGGAGTGCATTAGAAATATACAGCATTCTAATGGGATGTTGAATAGGCTCTTCATTAACGTGGCATTTTGCAATGTACTGATTTGAAGAGCAGATCACAATTTCAGATGATTATTATAAATACATGTATACTGCAATAGTCACTTGAAAATCACTCTTCTTTTTAGTTTCTGGTAAATTAATTTGTTTAACATCCTTGGAAGGTGCCAAATTAGTTATGTTTGCTTATTTCAATCATCTGTGAATATTTGCTGCCATATTCCATTGCAAATTACGTGACAAATTCCCAGCACTGGCTCAGTATTTCCAGAGACACCCTGAGTTAGTTGCCCTAATTCAGGTACAGTATATCTCCCAGGCTTCCTGCTGAGGAAGGCAGGCTGGAGGACAGAGTAAGAGCTGAGGCTGAAAGAGCATTTTTCTGCTTGCCTCAGTTTAGGATTCAAACCCAAGCCTACTACTGCATTTGCAGTAAGGGGACAGCTCATGGAAAGACACACATCCTCCTTTTCATCTCCTGTTGCAACTGGTAATTTTGCTGTAATAATTTATATGCAAGTGACCCCTGTTTGCCTGCCCAAGGACTAAATGCAGCTTCCCCAATGTTCGTCACCCATGCGCCACCTTCCCAGGAGCAGCAGCCTTCCTTCCAGGGCCCACAGTGTGGGGGAAGGATAGAGATTCGTGCTTGTCCCTCACTCTGTTTTTTGCTTTTCTTCTCTCTCTGTTTTCTCTCTGAGTGTAAGCTTTGACCAATACTGAAGCTCTAAACTGCAGTATTTCTATTATGAGCAGGAATGTCTAAAAGCAACTTGCTCCAGTACAGGTGAGAACTAAAGAAAAAGCTGAGAATGTTCAAAACCAATGTAACAAGCCAGAGTAAGGAGCCAAGCCTCCCTGGTCTGTCTGCAGCATTGGCTGGTCTGTCTGCAGCATTGGCTTCAGCAGGAGTTAATTTGACCACATACATTCCTTTTCTTTTTCTTTCAGTTCTAGTCTAGTCTTGTGAAATGCAAGAGTTACTCCAACATAAGAAGGGACCAATACCTAACAGAGATTAAGTTTTTACTGAGAAAGAATAGTTATAAGCAGGAGATTTTGGAACCATAAAGGCCCCTACAGATCTTCGCAAAATATCCAGAATGCAAGAAGATTTTTCCATAGTCCTAAACATTCAACTCCATCCATGACTCTGATATTAATTTTATATAACATATTTTGAAGTAATAATGTATGAGAGGGGGATTTCCATTTCCTCTCTTTTACAAGGGTATTTCCACAGCTTTCAAGCCCTTATTAAACAGTGTCTGCTTTAGTGCATATGTACAGAACATGTTCAGAGCTATTAAGATGTGATTGCTGTAGTAAAAGTTTGTTAGAGATTTTTTACACAAAGCCTGTGAGCCTCTGAGTTCATTGCTGAATGCTCTGCCAACTAAAGGGATGGTTTCTTGCATTTTTATACCTCCATTTACAATTCTTATGTAATGATAGTAAGGATTCTTTTAGCAAAACATTTAAGCATATATGAGGCTTCTATTACATAGTTAACTGGAGCTAATACCCTCTACTGATGTTCTGTTTATATTTCAGTATTTTACACAACTAATAATCAGAAACACTTTCCTGTGAAGTAACATCTAATTATTTTTTTCAGTTTTGAGATTGTGCAACGTGCTGAGAGCCTACACTGAACTTAGTATCATGAGTATTTTTTTAATTCTATCTTGTTTTGTTTCATTTCCCAAATACCACGTTTTATCATTTCTTTTTTTCTTTTTGTTTTTTCTTTATTCTCTTGGAGAAGTTTCAGTTTCAATATCTCAGAAACTTTTTTCCATATTTCCAAGTAGTGGGGGCATTTCTAACAAGATAACTGAAAAAAAAAGAATAGTAGGAAATCTTAGTTAATTGTACGGATTTTTTAGCTGAGTGACAGAGCAGGAATTAGGTGGGAAAAGAACAATAGTGTGAGCACACAATACTAAGAAGTAATATAGGGCTAGATTTGGGAAGTATTTGGAAGCAAGGAGTTTGAGAATTTAGCTAGTACTGGAAGTTATAAGACATGCAAAGCAGTTAAATGCCTGTAAATATGCCTGCTATAAAATATCTTACAGTTCTGCTAGTTTTAGCTATCAGGGCAACTGCAGGCTACATTCAGTAGTGCCTTGAGCCATTAATGGCTTGTGAAAAAGTAGTCATCTGACTGATCTTGCTAACTCTTTCCAGGTGCTGGTGAGGAATTGTTTACCAAGGAGTAAGAGAAGTGTTTGTCATAGTGAATGAGAGATTGGCTGTAATTCAAAGTGTAAGAAACTGACTTTTGGAAAGGTGTATTGGAAAGGAAATGAGAACACTGAGCATGTGATTTTGAGAAAACTGGAAAAAGTCCCAAGTGCAATTATGGTGATAGAAAATGTGAGACCTGTCAGTGTAGAAGAGAGTCTTTAAAGAAAATAGAAGCAGTTTTGATGTTACCCTCTGATTAACTGTGAAGAGAAAATAAACATGCAAAGGAAAACTGGGTATACTGAAACCAGTGTATAAAGGTGCAGGTGATTTCATAATTAAGAAGAAAGATAGTCAAACTAAACTACTGAAAATAAGATGAAAACTAATTACCAGAAAGAAGAGTTTCAACATAATTCTTAATTTACTGATAACTGAAAAGAAACTAAAAGAGGAGAGTGCAGATACTTAAAAGATGCTACTGCAAGAAAGGTTTAGAAGTTTTATATACCAGCTGTGACTTTAAATGCTAGTACTTGGAACTGTTCTACCACAGGAGAATAGCCAGTGTTTGGTATTGTACAGACTTGTAAAGACAGAATGTCAGAACAAGTTACCTTATTCAGCAGATTGTCTTCATCATTCTAGGTTATTGTTGTTTGCATGGACAAAAGTGTCCAACAGTTGCAGGGAACCAGAGGATGCTGGGCCTATAATAATCAAGAAGGAAGTATAGACATGTGATAGTGAAGGAGGAAATATTTTAAGTTCCTTTGAGTCCGAGAACAATTTTGTCTATCTGGAGATCGAAATCCTTGTGTGAGCATTGTGCGGATACTTTTCAAACAGTAGCATGTAAATTTTTCCAGTGCTTTGCACAGTGGGGCTTCCCCAGTTTTGACCTCACCAGAATAACTTGGGGCATTTGCCATTGCAGTACTGCAAAATTTCTTGGCAGAGAGGGAGCTTCCCAAAGGTGCATCTCTCTTTTTAGTTATCTTCTCATAAGAGAGAGAGTTTTTACATGTTCATGCTCATTAGATATTTATACTATGACTTCCTATTCTCTGCTGTATCAGTGGAGACCACTGCCGTACTTGGAAGGCATTTGCACAACTTCAGACTGTCCAAAAGGAAAAGAACAAAAAGAAATTATTGTGCATAAAATTGTGTATGTTGTGAACATGTTAAAAGGCAGACTCTTAATTTTGCCATTGTATAATGTAGGCTATTGTGCATGGGACATCCAGCTGGCAATAACTGGTACCACAGCTAGTTGCAGCAGAAGATTCTAACATGAGCAAAGTTTTGCCTCATAGCACAGGCCCATCTGAGTTTGAAAATGGAGATAATAGTAAACACAGAATCATTAATGTTGGAAAATACCTCCAAGACGAAATCTAACCGTTGAATATTCTGAAGATTTTTAAACCTCCAGAGCATATGCTTTCGTATGTTTATCTTAACCTTCTTATGGTAACAAATACAAAGTTGTCTGATATTAAACAGGCTCCATTTCAGTACTTTTTTCTGTTGTAACTCTGTATTACAAGTGTTATGTCACACAAAGTCCCCCAAAGTTAGGAATCACTGTTGAATCTAAATTCTGCATGAGGTTTTTCTCTCCATAGTCTAATTGTTGTTCTTTGCTTGATGAGCTCTCTGGATAGATTTTTAATGGTTGAGTGTAAGACTTTCTTGTGGGAGCCCAGAGGAGCCTGTGCTGTGGAGCGGCTCACAGCAGGCACTGCTGGCTGCTGGGTTCGGGCACCTGGGTTCTCCACAAGTACTGGGCTGTTGTCTGGGAGTCACTCCTCATCCAAGCTTCACTGAGCTCAGATTTCTTGTGTTTTATAAGACGGCCTGTCACAGAATAGTTCTTTATCAGGCCCATTTCTAAGAAAGAAGTGCTTTCCTCATGTAACTGAAGGACTCCACAGGTGTGCTGTTCCAGGGACTAAAATCGCAGTCTTTGCTCGCAGGTGTCATTTCCCTTGAGCTGTCTGGAACTTAGGTTCACTTAGTATAGCAAAACACGTCAAGGGAAATTGCAGTGAGGATCTGAGTCTTGCTTGGTGTTCTTTCCTTGTAGAAGTGGTTATGGATGTAGGAAATGGGACAAAGTGGGTGTTGCTTCTCATGTAAAAAACGTTTTGAAGCTGGATATGGCCTAAAGCTGTTTTTTTCTATTGTTCTGTTATTATGTCTTCTCTTTTTAGTCTGTAATCTCAAAGCATTTCCTCATAATCATGAGGATATTATGGCAATTCCTATTAGTAACAGGATTTAAAAACCTTCCCCTCCCTTGCAGCTTATTCAAAGGATGATAGCTGTACTGAACACATGTGCTTATATTGTACCTAGGCCAACATTCTTGATGTAGATCACCAAAATATGAAAGACAGCTGCCACTGATTAATTTATTGGTGTTTTCTACCCACTTCTCTGGAGCAGCTCAACTCTATTAACTTTGATTGCCTAAGTTATCTGAATTTTCAGAGTAATAAACATTCCTTACTACTTTAATTAGGCGAATGGCAGTGTTCGGTAACTTTAATTGTGGCTAAATGAGACAAAGTTCAGGTACAAAGAGTCTCCTTTGTAGTCCAATCCCTCACTCATTGCCACAATCAATTTATCTCTTCTAGCAAGGAAACTGAAGGTTTCCTGGGGAAAAAAAATATATGTGGGAACATACAAACATACAAACTTTAATTATCTTCTTTCCCATTTTATAGCTTGTGGATTTGCAACCTTAATAGCAATTTTAAATAAAATATCTCTTTGCAGATATTCCTTCATAGCATGTCATACTGACAGAGACCATGGGAATGCAGCTCTGTCAGACCAGCTGTGCTGTTGGGCTACAAGTAGGTGCATTTAAGGCTATCCTGAGCACGTGCAGGCAAGAGCTGAGACAGGTTTATTTGTTCTGAAGGGATGATGGGGTGTGTGTGTACGGTCTGGTCATACACCATACTTGGATAATACCTCCATTTGGAAATAACTGAAATTTTTAGTAAAGAAAAGTTAAAACAGTAAAAATTTGCAGAGTTGTGAGTGTTTTCAGGAACATTTTAAAATAAGTAATGTGAACAGCTATATGTTTTTGGACACAGGATACTAAAAATTATTTTGTAAGAGTAGCATTTATACCATGACATCTACTGGGGACTTTGCTATGACCAGTCTGTTCTACATGAAATTTGGTAAAATACTGGTGATGTAGTTTTAAACTCCAACATGGCTGAATGAGCAAGAACTGAAAAACACATTTTCTGCTGTATTTGTAAAATATGAATGTACACAGGCATTCTTATGTGTAGGAAATGATCATGCTTCAAAGCTTAACAGATTGAAAAAAAATTAAAAATATCAAAAGGAATGTAGACTATTTTCAGATTTTACCTAGGAAATTATTCTCTAGTGATTTTTAATGATGTGGGTAGTATGGAAAATTTACATAATCAAATGGCATTAGGAGTGCAGACATTTTCAAAATAATCTTAATTGCCAGGAGATATCTTAAAGCCAAAAAGCCTTTATAGGAAAAATACAGTAATTTCCATCAATGTGCTTTAACTCATGAACTGTAAAGACAGTAAGTGAGGACTGGTGAGGCTTTGCATTTTCAGATCGATTTTTTCTTTTTTTTGAGGAAGGCTGGAAGTTTCATGAAAGTCTGAAAATAAGATCAGTGCAGTAAAGCAGGAGTGCAGGTCTAAGTGGATTCCATGCTGTTGCAGCCTGGACTTGGAAAACTATTGCTTGAGATGTCAGGAAAAAAATAATACACTAAGCAAATTAAGAGATTCTGGAGAAATTCTTGGTTTACATCTTTATCTAGAGAATTCATATTTTACAAGAAAAAAAAAGTCTGAGGTAATCTTAACGTCTCCTAAGATCTTAGGCTTAAGTAGGAAGGGCAGTACTTGCTAAGCATCTGCTCTCCAGGTTTCTTGCAAGCCTGATTCATTCTCTTTTTATCAAAGAGAGAAAATGGGCTGGAACAGAGATATACCTCGAAAGGGACCCTGAGATGGATTGTGTTTAATCCAATGATGTCAATACAGATTTGACTATGTAATTTTTTTTTGTTTCTACATATAGCTATTGATGTGGGAGTTTCTAAGAAAGTGTTTTGATCAATAGTCATCTTCACTAGAACAGGTTTGGAAGTACAAAGCACTTCCATTTTATTAACAGTATTTGATCTGTGACTAATTGCTTTTATCCTGTGAAGCTGTGTTTCTGTAAATGTATCTTTATGGTTTTAATGAGTGTTTTTAAAGTCTAAAACTAACCTTATAGCTGTGTGAACAAACTCTTCAAGAACTAGAAGATGAGTTTAGTTCAGTGGTTCAATTTTCCTTTCTTTGTGTGTATTTTTAAGGCTTTTAATTATTCCTATAGGATCTCAGAAACGTGAGGTATCCCACAGTGAAAATGAGAATCGAGAAAGTTCACACCAGGTTCTAGTTTGGCCTGTAACAGTGGTCAGTTTGGTCATTAAGCTGTATGAATGCTTAATTTCAGTGACAGATTTACAAACAGGATGTAGGGGCTGTAATGAGATGAGCTGCATTAAAGTAAATCTTTCAGCATTTAGCATCAGTAGCTGAGGTTTTGAAAAACAGGAAACCATTTCAGAGTGGAAACTCCAGAAGCATCTAATGTTATTTAACATAATTTTGTCAATGCCTCTGTTTCTCTAACCATAGGTTTCTGTAATGTAGTTGGGGTTGATTATTTCAAATGAAAGGCCCTACCTCCCTTTGCTCCCAAAAAGGCTGCACATAAAAAAATTTAGAGGGAAACTTCCAGTGACCTATTGCATTGTATTGTCTTTTTCCTGGCAAAGACTGCTTTTCTTGGCAGTCATTCATAATATTGAAGTCCTTCCAAAAGAAGACAAGGCTCTTTGAATTGGTCCAAAAGAATCAAAATTCAATGGCTAGTGCTAATCTTTGCCAATAATTTTGTGAAGTTATTGCAAATAAAGAACTTGCAATACCTGATTGGTGGCATGATTTACAGGGCCCTCATTGAGAAAGACTCATGGATGTTTGTATGGCCAAATCATTCTGGCCACACATTTCTCCACAGAGAAGCAAATAAGAAATCTTAGTGCCTCTCAACTGTCTTAATTTTTTCCCCCCAAAATTAATACATTAATACTATCTCTATTATTATTATTATTATTATTTCTGATGCTTTACTACATAACAATGCTGATAGAAGTTTATAAATATATAACTAGAATGTAAACTAAAATAACCCAAATATAATAATATGATAAGAAATAGAACATATTACACAAGGAAAAAAGCCAGAATATTGAAAGCAATTGGGTACCTGCATCAGGGGGATGAATTCTTTGTTCTGTTGGAGAACACACATGACAGTTCCATCAAACTCAAAAGAATATATGCGTGAATATTTATTGATTTTTAATTAAAAGTGTTTTTCAACCATTTTTTAAAGAGAACTGAAACTGAGAATGACTTCCCTAATTGTTTGTATATGGGTTTTATGTGCCCTGTAGGGAATATAGTACTTTTGAAGATTGATGTAATTCAGCATATAGATACATTGGTTCAACGTTTGAGTTGCCCAGAAGGATTCCAATAGAACTTGGAATATTGTAGCATTTTCTCGCCTTTTGCTACTACAGATAATACTACAGTTAAAGATAAGTCTTTAACTTTCCTGTGTAGCTCATTCACAGTGTTTTCCATTTCCTTTGAGCTTATTAGGCAAGTCAAATGACAGTTTCCATCAGAAGGAGTAGTCCTTGGCCTCCACTTGTATGCATGCAAACAACGTGGTGATATTGGCATTCACCTGAAAATCAAGAAAAACATTTTAAAATTAAGTGAGATTTAAATATATCTGAGATTATTTAAGATATAAATTCCCTGTCTTGTGGAGAATAGGGCTAATAAATTCATTGTTGAAATGAGTTTTAATCTTGACAAAATGGATGCAGATATAGCATTTTTGTGGCACCAGAAAACAAATTTGTGTTTATGTACCTTTAATAAAGGTAGCTTATAGAAGACATTTCAGGAGTAATCAGTAGTATACACATAAATCACTAAGTAAAAAGTTTTTCTAAAAGAAATTATAATATACTGAGAAAGATCTATGTATTTTCCCCTTTGCATATAATTATATAATCTATATGCCATATAGATATTAATAACTAATTAAATTGATATATTTTCATGTTTCACATAGCACAGAGCATTTATGTATTATAAGTGTAGGCCATAAAGTTTTGTGTTGGAAGGAGTTTTAAAACTGGACAAGAATATCCTTTCACTGGGGTTAAACTGCAGACATAAACATTGACATGTAGGGTATCTGTAGGGGTCCATGTGTCAACTCACACAGCTAGTGAAGTTCAGTAAAACTGGTCTAAGTCCTACATCTAATTGGAATATATAAAAAATTAAAAATCAATTTTTACATGGCAATGATTTTAACTTCTAGACCATCATAAACCTTAAATTCTTTTTTAAAAATAAAATCTTTTTGTCTGTCTTTCTGTAACTTATTTCAATTAAAGGTCAAATACAAAGGTCACAGACTAAATACAGGCAGTTCAAATGTTATAAATATCACAGCATAGATGAAATGAGGAAGATTACTTTTTTAAATCTAAAGATTAACATGAACTGTGATTCAATAAGTGAGAATTCCTCTCATTTCCAGTCAATGTTTTGCATTTCCTTGATTTAAGTATGTTGTGATTTCTGAAGCTGATACTGTCTGATTATGCGATAATTTGTAGGTGGGAAACTTTCGGGAAGTTTCTTGCTGTCTTCAGAGATAAAGTGTTCAAATTAAACAAATTTATATGCTCCAGTATTTACCAGTCTTTGCACGCATTGTTCATTCTGCATCGGTTTGGACTTTAAAAAACAATTTGTGGTTTTTCCCTGTTGAAGGAATAATAATTGCAGTAAAATAAGAAAGCTAAAGAAGGAAATCACACCCCAAATAAGGAGACATAATCTCAGCAAATAAGGACATTATTTAAAGAACTGCATTAGGAACCTGGCCAGTTATGTGCAGTCTTCATCTTCTGCTGAAGCCACTGCTGTTGACTATTGCTGTAAGTTAGACATTGGTCCTACACTAAATGCAAATGTGGGAAATGATCTGTTCCTCAGGCAGATTTTGCCAGAGCACGCTCTAGTCTTGCACTTCTGAGAATGATGGGTGTCTCTGTCCAGGTGGCCAACTTTGTCAGGATAATAAATCAGTGCCCTTTCTTCTCTGTCCCAGAGGAAGTGTGCAGGAGGGAAAATGGTCTTCCTTCCAGAGGATATTTGCCTTTGCCATAGTGATAGAAAAAGCTGATGAATAAATCAGCCAGAAAAAAAACAAAACAAAACAAAAACGCAGAAGGGTCAGAAAACTTATGGCAAAGGAAAAAACAGTGAAAATATTGTATATGTCAGGACTCTGGTTGCCATTTCATAAACAACCTTCTTCCTATTTTTGTATAATTTACTTAGACATCCTGTTTCTTTCTTTACCCTGTGTGTGGCTTTGGGATTTTGAAAAGGGCTGAAGCCATAGAAAGGTTTCATCTGTTGTGTATTGGCAGAAGGTGGAGGCTTTTCTGCTAAAATTGAGAAATGTTTAAAGAGAGATAATAGATACTACTAAAATGATAAATGCCAACTTTCTCCCAAGGCGAGAATGGAAAGAAACACCACAGAAAGGAAAGTGATGATGATTATATGCATTAGAGATTTACTATTCCATATATTTCATTTGAAGCAGCTTTGCATTTTGAGATCAGTTTTGACATGATTTTCAAGCTGTTTTGCAAAGCCAACTTCCACTCTTTAGGTAAAGATACGTATTCTTGTGATAAAATTTGCCAAGTTTTGTGCTATGGCCAAGACAGCCTTCTGAGCTATCTCCATGTTTTGTGCTTGAGCCCTGGGCTGAGTGGCCCAGCATAGCAGGAGCTCTATAAATTGTCATGTTCCTCATGAGTTCAGTTACACCAATCCTTGTTGCAAAGAAGCAAGCAAAGTAGCTCCTTAGCCTTTCAGTCATTCCAGTTTGTAGTGTTAGTAAATGTGGTGCTTTCGGGGTTAAAAAGTCCTTTAGTAAGCCATTACACAGCTGAAGAGGACAATGCAAAGTCTCAAAGTGTATCCAGAAGATTCTCTGTTTGAGTTCTTTGGGCTTCAAACTAGGCCAGAATGAAAACCCACTTAAGAAGGTGACATGATTAATTTAGGGAAATCTTACCTTTACAGGTGGGTGCCAACAGGCAGCTGTGTGACACTTGTCAGTGGATGGTGATACATCCAAACTGGTAACAGGACTGAGATGGCCTGGGAGTAGTGCACTGGCAGCAGCTGGCAGGCAGCAACAGCTGTGGAACAATTCAAAACTTTGATAGAGGTTCTGTGCAAAACTGGGATGCTGAGAAGAGCTCAGTTGATAAAGTTCAGTGGCATTATAGATTCAGAAATTACAGAGGTTATTTTGAAATTGCATGGAGAAAAAGATTTTGCAGTAGCAATGCAGAGGAGAATAAAGCAGCAGAGCTGGTTTTAGAGTGGCAGAACAGAGCAGGTGATTCCTAGTTCTAACTGAAATTGTGTTAGTACTATTAATTTCTATTTTTCTATGCTGTTTAGGATAAGATTTTAAAAGGCTGCAAGCTTTAGAAATACATGTCAGTAAACTTGTATTTCCAAATCTCAGCTATTTCTCAAATTTCATTTGCTCATATGATTTTTCTTGTCTTGAATTATGCTCTCAAAAACACAGACTCGATGCAGAGACCATTTGTCTCGGAGTCCCTGTGTAAGCAACTCTATCACTTGTGCGTCCACCATTCTCAAGCTTTTCTCTTTTAATCTGCTTTTGGCCAGTGTCAGGGATGGGATTCTGGCTTGAAAAAATTCTGACTGATCCACTGTAGGTATGTTCTGTCTACCTCTGTCCCCTTGTAGCAACTACGCTGAGGAACACATCCAAACAGGATTTCAGTTCCAAAATACTGGGAATGGGGGAATAGGAGTGAGATCTCAGACACTAGCCAGCTTCTGGCCTACTTTCCATGATTCTTACCAAGGTTTAGAGGAATATTGACTTAACTAGTAAAACCTTCTTGCTCTTGCAAAAACACACCTTTCTGTCAAAGGTTTTGGTGTACAGTTGCATTTCTTTTAATATATGCTGGAACAGATAATAAGCAAATAGTTCTAAATGTAAGGGAGAAACTGCAGCAGCAACACTTATTTACGAAAAAGTTTTCTTTTGGTGTAAGAAGTTAAAAAGTGTAACCTGCAACCCAAAACATGTAATGTGTTTTGTAATATGTGGAAATAATAATAAGAGAATAGGAATATTCTCTATAATATTTTTTTATCTTAACTGTACATGCTAGCACTGTTTGTCCTTTCATTTGAGTTACTTCATAAGAAAAAAGTTTTCCTGAAGTATGTGAGATACTGAAGCAATACTATTTAATAACATTTTTAGAATTTTCCTTAATAACTATTTCCTGTTTTCCATTTTTTCCAGTTTTTGTTCTTTTATTTATTTGCATTATTTATTGTGTTTTGTGGAGCAATGGTAAGTGATTCCTGGTTTGTCAAGAAAGATTTTTATTTTTAGCATAAGAAGAATTTATGATATTTAAAAGAATTTGTTTTTCCTCTCTTTCAAATAGCTTCTCTATATATGGAGCCCGGAAATTTTACAAAGAAATTTGTGGCAGGGTTTGACATTCATGCATACCTGGAGTAGTAGGTTTCTCAGAGAAGAACCTGTGAAATTCGTCTCTATGTAAAGCACTGTTACATTGGCAGGAATGGTAGATTTCATGTCTCTTTAACAGCAAGATTTTAAAGCTGCCTTGGGCTCCTGGGCAGTTCCTGCATATTCATATGGGAAGCATCAAGCTGCTCTCACTGTTACCGAACACTTCTGCGTGTTGTAAACCCAGACGTGACAATCCAGGCTATGCTCACTTTCCCTGCAAACTCTTGACATTCCATGAGCTCCAGAGAGCTCTGAATAATGTAGAGAGCTCACTTTTGAGATACAGCCAGCAAGTACAGCCAAGGTGAAACTGAAGTTCCAATCACATATCAAGTTAGGCTTGCACTGTGTTTAACCCTCAGTGATTTGAAGGATTTACTATGAAACTGTTGCAATGGTAATCATGGGATTACCAAGAAGTCACAGACAACTTCTTGCTTGGTTTTATGTCCTATTTCTTCTAATTAGATCCTGACAGAATTTCCAGTTATTCACAATGGTTTGCTTTACAGCTATGAGCCAGAAAAGCGCTATTCTCACTCAAGTCGCACAGGTAATTGTGTTTGTCAGTCAAAACACTAACGTGGTTGTCTGAGTTTTACCTTTAGTTTTCTGGCTAAAACAGCATTGGAAGGAGAAACTGAATCTTAAATGGCACATTATAGAAATCCTTATGAAAACAGCTTAATGCCATAATATGAAATGCATTCATTGAAACATTAGATTTTATTAGGAAGAGTAAGAAAATGAAAGATCAAGGCAAGTTTACAGATGATTCACGAAACCAAAACTAACTTCACAAGGAATATTGTGCAGGATCGTCATCTCCTCATTTATTCATCTTTATAAACATCTGCAGCTTTAATGTAAATTAATAGCAGTTTTCAACTGTACTATACAATCCTTTTGAAAACTTAGAAAGCAGTTGTTTCTTTTTTTAAAAAAGGAATATGATGAGCTAGTAGGAACTAGTAAATAGTACAGATTAATTTAGTAACTGCTTTCTTCCTGGGTAGTTATGGAGTTTTGAACACATACACTGCTTACTTTTCAATCTTGTGGTAAATTTCTCTTCATTCTTGTAACCATTCTGTACTATAGACTTCCCCTGAAAATTTGTCCTCCTTTACGTTAAATGTGCAAATCTTTTGGTAATCTTTAAAAATAAATTTTATTTATTAATTTTCCAATTAATGAATTAGAAAAATAAATTTTAAATAAACATTCCCATTAATAAATACAATATGCAGGATAAAGAGAAGCAATTTTTCTTAAATTATCTGAGATCCTAAATTGTTGATAGACTGTATTTGCTATGTAACAGCACATTTTGTGAAACCATGAGCTACAGCAGGATGCATATGATGACCTTAGAGGTAGAATGAAAATCTCTTCATGCCACAAAAATTCAATAGTCATGGTACAAGACACCTGAGAGTGCAAGAAAGGCAAAGTCAGCAGCTGGATCTTGGTGCCATAGCAGATGAATCAAAATGATAAAATGTAATAATCACTTGCAGGCTGATGGGTTTATGTCAAATACTTTAAATCAATAATGTAGAATTCTAGAGTGTATTTCTTTTTAGTGTGAGATGGTTGTGTTACATTCATTCAAATAATCTAGGAAACTCAGTGTAGGAGAACTTGCTTAAAATTTTACTGAATTCACCCTCATACATCTCTGGAAGTTCCTGTGCTTGGATCCTGATGGTCTTGCAGACCCCAAGTCACCATGCTACTGGTATCCTGAGTACTGAAAGGCGCTACAGAGGTAAGGTTAATCTCAAACTCATGAGCCTACAAGAAGTTAACTGGATTTAATCCCGGATCCACAAAAGGATTCAACACTGCTTATGAAATATTTATGTCTTTATATTTTAGAAACTGTGGGTTGCACAGAATTGTTCCCTTTCCCATTAGGATGTCCCAGCTTCCAAGTGAAAGCCCTGGGAGTAGCTGCATGGTCACCTCACTTGGTCAGTAAGGATTTCATTCATCTGCAAGAGAGCCATATAGGTTTGTGTAGAGCTGAGCTGTTGAAAGAGAGCTACCAATGTCCATTCCTCATGGTGCAGAGCTAACTACAGTAAGATATGAAGTCAAACGAGGCAAAATTTATCCAACCAAAAGGGTCGTTAAACCATCTGTTACTTATGGTTTGGTATTCACTTACAATTCTTGGGAAATTTCAGGAGGGATCCTTGGCTAAGACATATGGGAATGTTGGAAGTCGGATATTTCTCATACTAATTCAGCACAGACTTTTATCCTGCCTGACAGCAATTTCAAACATGTGTCACATTTCTCAAATTGCCTCTCTTATCACTAGAGAGTAACATGGTCTGTGATAGAGGGTGACACAACTATGAAAGTAATTCTTGCTCAGTTGTCTATATCGGACTACAAGGGCCGGGGCTTTGATGCCTAGCCAAGTAATTGTCTGGGGAAGGAAAATAAATTCCAGTAACTCGAATCTTTCTTACCCTTGCCTGTCGAGAAAAATTCATCTGCTTATGTTTTTTATCACCTAGCCACTCCTACTTTGGCATATTATTTTTGTGGAAGTGTTAACAAACAAAGCAGTTAAGATGATACCTAACTGTCTGGGGGAAAAAAGGGAAAGAGAGAAATAGTCCAAGTAACAACACAGCATGTTTTTTATTTAGGGTAGAGCACATTCAAGAGCTAAAAGAAAGGTGCCAGATCCTTAATAGATTTGAATTATTGATTTGTATTATTGAAACACAAACATACATATTTTGCTACTGCAAAATGCTTTCTCTTGAATACTTGTCATTCTGTCTTGATGGAAGTAAAAATTGGTTCATTCCCTCTTGTTTCTATTTGGAAGGTCAGTTCCTTCAGGACTTTCAGTCCACTTCCAGAGAGTGGAAGGTGACAAAATCTAGGTAAATAAAGATTTCCTTTGTGTGTGTCTTTAAAAAAAAAAAAATAAACTGAACAATCCCTGTAATTCTTATCTATATGGAAGATTTAAAAATTATGAATCTTGAATCCTGCAATGTTAAGTCATTTCATTCCTTTCTGACATCTGTGTAATATTTCTACCTGTTAGTGAGCCAGTCCACTGTGGGACAACAAAGATAACATTCCTATAACACAAGGCAGCAAAAATACACAGCCAAGCACAGTTCTTCAGAATATGAACCATCGTAAGAGAATAAAAAAGAATATATTCTGGTAGAAAAGTTGAAGGATAATCAATTAGTAGCAGTGCAGTTTTCAGTAGCCTGTCTAGGGGAATCCAAGTTCTGCATTTCTTGCAGGTGGAATGGTCTGTTACAGACCTTGCTCTCATCGTTTCCCTTTGTCTTTCCTGGTCCATAGGGACATCCATGTAGTTCATGACTGAAGAGCAGGAAGTATGTGGGAAACAGGAAAGTGACTAATCTACAAGCGTATTGGAGAGCTGCTGCTGGTGAGTAATAAAAAAGCTTGGTCAAAAAGTTCTGCACCATTGTCTTGATAAACTTCTTCTGACCATGTGAAATGGTGGCCTTAATAAAGTACAGAACAAGATCTGATGGTACTGGAATTTCCTGTGGAATGCTGGGGGAATTAAGTAACTTGCTCATATTCCTTCTTTAATGTTTTTATCTGACTTTACCTTGCCATATCCTAAGTTCTAGCTATCATCTGCATGTTGACCCAAAGCCCACTCTATCTTTTCACTCTGTCAATTTTGAATGAGTTTTGTCTGGGGTTTTTTTGTTGTTTTCTCTAGTGAGAACAAATGATTTTGATATGCCTTGGCATATTCAGATCAAAATAAAAGTAGATCTGAAGTCTTACTTAAGAATTCCCAAAGAGATTTTGAATACTCCAAGGCTCATATTTGAATTTGACTCTTGTTATATACTAGATAATGTTTCAGGAGGGAAACTTTTTTTTACCTATGTCACTATGAAGAAAATAGGAGCTCAGCTATCCAAACTAATAAAGTTTGGCTTGGAATACGGTACTTGGCACTTTAGGTATGTGGATTTAAAGGCTATCCAACAGTTTCAGTTTTAGATCCAGCACCACTAAAATCATACTTTCGGTTTTTGAGAAATTAAGTTTGGAATTTCCACAGCTTGTTTTTTGCCAGCAACAAAAGACTAAGATAGAAAGTAGGGACTTTCTTCTCTAGTGGCTTTTATTTATTATTAGATGAAGTTTTTGTTCTTTCTGTGAAGTGGACAATGCCTCCGAATAGAAGAAAATAAGAAATTGGCTATTCTGTAGTCTACGCAAGTTATCACACTTCTGTATTATTTTATCTGGCACCTTTGTGGATTCTGGATGCCTTCAGACTAACCAAACAGGAAGTGTCCTAACTGAGAAGCTGGTGCCTGAGAAAGATAATGCAGGAAGTAAATGCATTTATTTTTACATACGGTATTTAAGAAATTCCAGAAAAGGAAAAGAAGCAGGTGATAAAACTTTCTTAAGATGTTTCTTTTTTTTTTCCTTCTTGCCAGAGATGACAAGTTAGATGTGGAGTACAATTGTGAGGTGTGATGTGGGTTACAGGGTAATGCGTTGGTGTTCTTTTTGTAGTTAGGTACAAAGTTACAATTCCTGAAACAGACACAACCCTTTAAATAGATCTGCATGTAGATCTCATCCTTCCCATCCGGAGATGAAAATTATAGGGAGTCAGTGATGCTCTCCTCCCCCTCCTGGGGCTATACAGAGGTTGTATTATTGTCAGGTGGTGAGAAAGCAGGTGGAGGGAGTCAGGAGAAGCGAAGTGTTGGGGAAGCTTTTGGAATCAAAAATCCAGGTGCTCTGAGGAAGGAGAGAGTGTATAACCCATAGAGCAGACTATCAAGGTTGCTGAGAACTGAAAATGTTGAGTCTGACAGATCATTTCCTGCTGTATTAGCCATATAGTCAGGAGTATTTATCCATGTCCTCCAGCTTCATGTTTTTTCAGTTACATTATCAAGATATGACCATATTAAAGGCACTGCCTTGCATGTGGTGCCTGAAGGGCATGCCTTCTTTGCTGATGCCTGTACGTTTTGTCTCTGAGATTAGTTCTCATTTGAGTTACAGCACAGTCCTCTGGCTCTTTTTCTTTAGGCATGATCATCCTGTGCAGGTATCAGACACTCTGTGTGGGGTTGAAGCTCTTCATCCCAGCTGCTTCTGTAAAGCATCAGAAGCTCTGTAAGAGGCTTTATTTTCTCAGACCTCCAGTGCACATCCTAAGAATGTCTTTCCTGAGATGTGCGAGGGCTGCAGTTGGAATGGGCATATCTAAATGTGGACTTGCTGTAACACCTCTTTGATATGAAGCTGAAGAACTGTTTAGTCAGACTTTGCTGCATCCTCTCACCTGAATGTCCAGCCTTCCACAAAAGGATTCTGACCTCTCAAGCTGGTGGGAAACAGAGATCTTTAGTGACAAACATGTTGCACATGTTTCTGTGTTGGGATCCTGTACAGAAGTTATGATTCCAACACTGAGTATTTTTAGCAGAAGTCCCAAATTGTGGCTCTAGATGCAAATACAGGAATGAAATGCCATGAAGAGTTTTATTGCTGACACAGGAAACAGAATATCAAATTAGATGACTTTCCTTCTACCTTCTTTTTTCTTAAATTTCCTCTGCCAAAAGGAACATCTCTCTTCACCAGAGGTCCTTGGCCATAAATCACAAAACCAGTGGTGAAGGTTTTAAGAGTCCAAATTCTGCAAAAGCTTTAGCCTTTCAGCTTTCCCCTAGTAGCCTCCCTGAGACAGTGCAGTATATTAAAAATGCAGGAAGAGGTGTATAAATTTTGGATAACTAAGATGTTGGATAATGTGCATTTTGTTCAAATAATGCATTAAGATATCAAGAACATGTTATCTCTTTTGCTTAGAGGAAACTCATAAATATAGGTATTTAGCAGGATTGCAGAAGTGTGAATTAAAGCAAATGCTTAGCACAGTTCTGAAATGGTTTCTTTTCTTTTCTTAAATTCCAGAGAAGTCTGATGTAAATTTTAGTTTCGTGAAGGACATTTGTGTTTTCTGATGCCAGGCCAAAAATTGTGTTCAGTATTTCCAAACTTCTTTTTGCAACACACAATTGTTTCATCTTTGTTTGTCCATCAAAGCCTTAGAAGTCTCTTTTGATTACTAGATGTGTTGAAAAACATGTAGTTACATCCCAGTGCTTAATTCTTTTAATCTTTTTTGCCTTTAGTAATATTCTTGTAATACTTGTTTCATTCTGGTCTTCATTACACTCTGCATGCGTCAAGATTTCTTCCAGTTGATCCTATTATACTTGCCTCACTGGGGATGTAGATGTATCCTCTATTTTTACCCCCAGCATCCTCCTCTGTGCTGTTTGAATAAAAAGCTAGATTATCTGAACTCTCAAGGTCAAGTGCTAAAACTTTTCAGCTGATCTCTATTAGTTTACAGACAGAACAGACAGTTCTGAAAATAAGCAAACTTGGTGCCTGTTTTCCCATTTTGAGGTGGATGCTGAGGGTAGTAGGAGCAACAGTAAAGTACATATTCTTTTTAAAATACACAGAAGACTCACATTTGAAGTTGTGTAAAGAGAAAGTTTTAAGAAACTTTAAAAATTGTTAGCAGATTTGTACTTCCTTTAGTAATATCTGTTGGCTAACTCTGCTCTTACCTAAACGACCTGAGTTGAATTTGTCTGATCATTCAGTATAGGAGTCCCTCTGGTAAGGCTCCAACTCCAGTAAAGTTAATGGCAGCTGTCCAGTTTAATTTAATGAGAGGATCAGAGTTATTTCCTGTTTCATGTTATCTGATGAAGGACTTGATTAAAACTTTTCCAGCATGCAGATATGGCCTCCTATGTTTAAATTCTTATCTGTCTAGAAACTGATTTCCCAGAAACAACGAAATAGTGCCCTTTCTCTTCCAGCTTAGTTTCTGATGATTATTTAAGCAATCCAAGCAGAAGAGTTTCATTTCTTGCTTCTGACTACGATTTAAAAGTAATTATTTGCAAGTAAGTGAGAGAGTACACTTTCCTTCAACAAAACCATTTTCTCTGAAGTAAAATCACACAGCGTAGATGCATTGTTTCCTATCCGGGATAGTTTTGGATTTTTGGATTTGATAGCAGTACTTCCAGAACAGTACTCTGCTTGTATTTTGTGACAGTTAAGAGTGTTTTATTCTTCCTCCTCCTTCTCCACCTCCTCCTCCGCCTTCTCCTCCTCCTCTTCCTCCTTTCCCTCCTCCTCTGACAAAAAAAATTATGATGGTGATAATAATAGTAAAATATTATTGTAGAATCCACCGTGGTGATTTCATTGCATTTTAGATTTAGTGACTTTTGGTTAGGCATTTCTAGATGCTTCAGATTTCCCTGTTTTATTGCCTTCTGGGTAATTCTTGGATTGTCTTGGGGTGGTTTTTAAATTTATTATTATTATTATTATTATTATTATTATTATTATTACATCCTTTCTGCCTGAGATCACAAATTTATCTTTTAATGATCTTTATGTCCCTTTTTTAATTATGTGTTTATGATGAGTGCATGAAAAAAGTCATTGATGTTTCTTATTTTACCAAATGTGTTTCTGTAGCAGCTTGTACTGTCCAGTTATCCTTTGATGAGGATGCAAAATTATGGCAACATCTGCAGTCCGGTAAAAAGCAATAAAAAATAGTTCCTGAAGAAGGCATGCTGCCTGTAGGACAGCAGGACCCTTACATCCTCTGATCCAGCTCTCACCTGACCATGGTATTTTGGAGCTAGCATGAGGTTATTAACCATATAAACTCTGATTGACTTAAAGCATATATTGATATAGAGCCATCAACAAGACACTTCGTCTTGTTGAAACTCAGCAAGTTGATCCAGCCTGTCCAGATCCCCCTGTAGTGCCTAAATTACTCAAGTAGTTGAATACATAAACAACTGAGATTTAGAAACCTTTATCCATTCTTTGCATTCATAGCATTTTCCAAATTAAAATTAAACACTGAGAATGTTATTTTACTTTTTTTAAAATAACATTGCTACCTTATTAGCCAGTAACAGTTGTCCTCAGAAATATTCCAAATTGGATTTGTGTATCCCCTGCAAAGTGGAATTGGGAATCTTAGTTCATTCAGTTAATTTGAACAGTATTAACCTGATTCAAGCTGATGAACTCAGATCTCCAGACTTCTGTTATCTGCGTATTTCTTCATTTTTAGAGATCAAAAATACTTAGGAACATGAGTAACACCACCTCTTAAACTGGTAGCAGTTTTCAAAGGAAATACTGAGTCATGTCATGTTATTTACAGAGCTGAGCATTGTTAGAAGTGTTCTGAAGACTCGGTCCCACAAAAATATTTTCATTACAAGCAAATTTGAATAACTACTTCATCTGGGATACAGTTGCATTCAATTACTAGGACTTACACACATTCTTTCATTTTATCAGTTGTTTGCAGGATCAGATCTGAAGCTGTTTTTTTAAAATGTAGTAGGCACTGTATTTAGAAGTGTAACTATTTATTTTCCTGGGCTTTCAGAAAAGCAGCAGAGGGCGCTGAGCCAATGGGCACCGCCCGGTATGGGTCTCTTCCTGCTCTGGATTTCCCCGCTCAGGGATTTCCCACTCAATCTCGAGAAGAGCCTTTATAAAGAGCACGCTGGAGCTCTTGTAATAAACTGTTGCAGAGCAGCAAGAGCTCACTGTGCTTCTTCACAGAAAATAGAAAGCAAAACTTTTGAACTTACTTTCTTTACCTACTAAAAGCAATTACAAATGTTTAAAGAGATGGGAAGAACAAGCCAGGCTGTGCTAGTAATTTTGTATGTGCTAAGGACTGGTAAGTTGGGGAAGGGGGGGGTTGGTGGTGCTTATTTTGTTTGGTTTAACTTTTTAAAGTGTGAACGGACCTAAAATTTACTGTTTGATCTTTATTTCTCTTTGCTCCAGTTACCTTTCCATTTCAGTGAATACAACTGTCAATTAAGTAGTTCTGTCAAAATGTCAGGAAGCTTTTTTTGACATTTACTTTGAGCTTTTCTGTGCTCTTCAATGACTCAGTCGTTTTCCTATTGAGTTTGCTAAAAGACAGTCTAGGAGACAACTGCAGCATATCACTGCATGTTTGATTTTTTGCTGTCATTCCTGACAGTATCAGTCAATTTTGGTACTAAATGTCCTGTTCAAAGTGTTTCTGCTGTTGTCTTTGCTATCTACCTGCTACCTCTCTCCTCAAATATTACGAAGTTTTAGAACCAGAACCACCTGACCAAAAAAAAAAAAAAGTTATATTGTGCCAATGCATTTATTTTCACTGACAACACTGGGTTTATGCCATTTTATACATGAAAACTGTTAGTCATCTGAGGGTGTATTGTCTTTGACAAAATAGCAATGTTTATGGGGTGTTTTGAATATGTGCACCACTTTATGGGCTTTATTAGTTTAACTTTCACACAACTATAAAGTAAAGTATTGAAACATAAAGACCTCATGTCACAGTAGAATATGAGAAGAAATAAAAAGATAAAAGTTGAGAAAGATGCTGAATTGATGTGTGTTTTCCCTTTTGCAGTCAAAGCTTTTGAAATGGAGATTATACCTGCTGAGAGAATTGTTGCACAGATTGGAGACGCACTCATACTCACATGCAATACTACTGGCTGTGCATCACCAAGTTTTTCCTGGAGAGCACAAATGGACAACCCCCTTGGAGGAAAAGTCAGCAACCATAGGACATATTCTACATTGACTATGAATCCAGTTAGCATTGTGAATTCTCATCTTTATCTTTGTACTGTCACATGTAATGAGAAAGAGAAAAAAGAGAAGCATGTCAAAGTTGAACTTTACTGTAAGTAAAAATGTAAAATTCTCTTGAAATAGTACATGTTGATAGAAAGTTCAGTAATTGCTTTAGATATTGTGGTTACTAGTTAACTTTTAATTCTAGGATAATGAGTCTGTTATAGCTCAACATATATTTCCTTCTAAGATTCCTTTATATGTCTCTTCAGGACATTTTCTCAGCCCTTTTCTGCTTAGCTTTCTGCATTGAAGATAGTATGTAATAGTATTATTTATTCTTATTTTTGATAATTCTTGAAAACCAAAACATATACTGCCTGAATGCATTCACAGAGCTGGGGGAGAAAATTTCAAAGCCTTTGTAGTTTGCAGGGGTGTGATTCAGATGTCTAAACCTACCAGCACAGAAAACAGGATAGCACTAGTGTATGGATTGCTCTGAATGCCTGTATTTAGGCAGCTGTATCGCTGCCTAGGTGCCATGCTGAATCTTACTAGATCTTTTGTGATCATGTTTCAGCAATTGCGCAAATAAAATTCCCGTTAGTATAAGAACTGCTTATAAAGGATCTGTAGGTTTTTAGAACAAGATACGTCTTGTAATAAAGTTGATAGAATGTCACGTTCTGAGCACCTCTAAACTCAAGATGTTTGGTGTCTGGATCTTGCTCTTATGCTGACCCTACTATTCATCTCTGCTAGTCTAAAGAAATTGATTTTATTCTTTTAGCTTTCCCCAGTGATCCTATCATTGAGATCAGCCCATCCTTACTTGCTGGAGAACCAGCCACTCTCATCTGTAAAATTCCTGATGTGTATCCTTCTGATCGCCTGGAAGTTCTCCTAAAGAAAGATGAACATGTTCTTCATAGGAAAGATTTTTCACAAGATGACAGCACAAATACAGAGACCAAAATTGTGACATATACATTTTATCCCACGGCTGAAGATATTGGGAAAGAGATTACCTGTGTGGCCAGGTTACCAATTGCAAATATGGATTTTGAACCCAAAGAAAGAACATCTTCTCAGAAACTTAATGCAAATTGTAAGTATTTTTGTATGAGGGCTTTCACACAAAATATGTTAAGTTTTGTGAAATGGCTTAACAAAGTGTGTACTATAAAAAACTTATAATCTGCACTTCTTATCTGTATTATTTATGTAGATAATCTATTGTATTCTATTGTATTCAGTAGCAGTCACTGAGTCATTAAATATCCACTGTGTTCGGGGCAGAAGTTAGGTAATGCTTTAGTAACTCTCAATCTCTTACCTTGGAGACACAGGCAGAAAGTAAAGACCAGAAGAAAAATGGCATCACACTGCTAAATGTTTTCAAAATTGTATTGTATGCTTAGGAATTCCAATTTTTGTCATAAATGATAAGGAGATTAAAAAAAGAATAAACCAAAAATTGTACACATTTTGGCTAGCTTAGCTTTCAAAGCTGTAAGTAAAACAGCTTACTAAGTCTGGAAGAATTGTTCTACTGTGTTACTGGGATACACATTATTCATTTTTTTCTTAGTATTCTGTGAAATGTGCCTCTAGAAAAGCTAGTATTCGAGATGTGCGTGTCATTCTTCATTTACTTACTGATCTTGTCTTCCTTTTGTTCTCTTACAGTTGGTCCACAAAATACCACCATTTCTGCATCTCCAGGCAACTCACCAATGGAAGGAGACTCTCTGAACCTCACTTGTGTGACTCAGAGTAACCCACCACCACAAATAGTTTGGAGTAAATATTTGGCTGAAGAAAGCATTCAGCATCTGATAAAAAACAATGTTCTTTCTATCCCCCATGTCCATTTCAATGATTCAGGACTGTACATCTGTGAAGTAACTAATCCAGTAACTAACAAAACAGAGAAAGCAACTGTGGACGTTGTTATACAAGGTACAACTCTGCTTGAGTTTCACTTGTACTATCCAGTACCTAACTGGCAGATCTCTGTTAGGCTGGAGGATGCTGAAACGCTGAAAATTAGGAAAATATAGGGCCTTCCTTGTTACATATTCAGGATGCAGCTTCAATTTAAGGCTGCTCTTCATGGGATGAACTTTTGCTTTCTGTATTTAACTTTCAGCTACTTCTCTCTGTACTGCTGTTGTATGTGCACACTTCTATACACAATGCAACACTCAAAGTCACAAAACAATCCGAGAAAGTGGTGGGGGGACACACACTGTTATTTCCTTGAAATGTAATGTATGTAGCAGTTTCACAGGGACATCACAGTCTCCTTTGAACTAGTAGTTTTAGTCATTAGTAATAAATTTAATAATCATTTAATGGTGAAACTGTTTTGGACATAATAATACTATTGTTGTTGTAATATTTTGTGATTGACTGATTGATTGCTACTGTTTTGATAGAGCCAAAAGTCTTAGATTGAGTCCAGGATCAAAACCAAAATAAACAGATCCTTGAGCAAGCAATTCCTGCTTTCTTGAAACCGTCTCCATCTTTAGTACCTTTGCATTAGTGTAATAGCCTTTTCTTTTGTCATGCAGGTGCTCCAGTCATTACAAAACTCTCCATTGAACCTTCTACAACAGTTCAAGAAGGAGAAAATGTTTCCATCCAATGTTCTGCTGAAAGTAAGCCTCCTCCCAAGATTATTTTAAGGAAAAAATCTGACAATGCAGACATGGGGCCTTACAGTGCCAGGAGTATTCTTCTTCCATCTGTGACCTTCCAAAATGGAGGAGACTATGAATGTGTAGCAGAAAATAAGTTTGGGAACAGTAGAAGTGAAATCACACTTGATGTGAAATGTAAGTATATGTAAAGTTTTCTTTATACTTAAAGTGTCTCTGATACTGTGTGCTTTACTTTTCTTTTTGAGAATGAAAAAGAAATTAATGTTGGGAGGCTGACATCTAATACGACATGTTGAATCCATCTCTAAAAAATCCAGTTAGGATTAACTATAGGACTCTTCCTTTCAGATGGACCAAAGAACACAATGATCACTGTTATCCCTACTGCTGCTCTTAAAGAAGGAGAAACTGTGACAATGAAATGTACTAGTTCTGGTAATCCAGCCCCTGTGATCTCCTGGAAGAAAAAGAAGGCCACCGGGGAGTCTGAGAAAATTTCTAAAAATGCAACTTTAACTATACAGAACTTGGAAAGTCAAGATCTGGGGCTTTATGAATGTGAAGCTTATAATCAATTTGGCAAGGAAGAAAAAGTTGTGAAATTACTTGTTCAAGGTTTGTAGAACAAGACAGAAAACAAGTTTTTTGGTTTATGTGTTTTAGGTCCAGATCTTCTTTGTGAAGGATGAGGTAATTCTGTCTTTGATGTCAATGGAGTTAAAAGGTGGCCCTAATGTCACTAAAGTCATTTAGGAAGCTTTAAACAATGAAGCGTGACGTCTGCCTTAGTACACATAGCTTATGAAAAGTTCGTAAGTCAGAGGGGCTTCCATCACTCCTTCCAACTGACGAATGTATGCTTGAGGTAAAGAAGGTAGGCAGTGCCTGTGTTTCCTTCCAAGCAAGCCTCAGTGGAAATCTGCACACAAAAGATTCAAGGAGAAAGTACATGCTGAAACTGCTCTGTGGAAGCACTGTGTTACAGCTCCTTGCTTCTTCCCGAAGTTACAACTCTGTTTCCTGCTCTTGCAAGCTGCATTTAAGCTACAAAAAATGCTGATTCCTCAACCTAGATGCAATGATAGCAAAGTTTCATTTTCAATAGTAATCAGACTTCTCTGCTTTAGCTCTGCTGCTTCTGCCTATTGCATAGCAACAGTGTATTGCTTAGGGATCACTTCTGCCACCAATTCAGCTCCGTTCCCTGTTCTTTACTATTTTTATAGCTGCACCAAAAAATACACTTTTGATTTCCCCTTCAAGCAAAGCGAAACAAGGACAAAGTGTTACCATTCCTTGCATATCTGCAGATGTTACCTCTCTTAAAGCACTTCTGTACATCTCTTAGTACTCTGTAAAAGAAAGTTGGTGATGGGTTTACAGCCCTTGAAATGGTAGATGGCAAATATACCACAGAGAGGGCTTGGCTAAGGGATGCAGGAAAATGCACGTGCATACCTTTAATGAACTGGGAGAGCAGTCTCAGCTATGTGCTGAGACTGTCTTTATATACTTTATGTCAAAGGTTAGTTAATATAACTGCTCTGCAGAGTTCATATTAGGATTTCTTTTACACAGATAGAGTGACATCTTACGTTTCATTAAGAATGAATTGTCTTTCAAAAAACTGAGATGAGTTGTACAGGTTCTTGTCATAAGTGGTCTTAATGCTAATGAAAACTTCTGTTCAAAATGGCAGATGCACAAAATAATTGCTGCTTCAAAATTTTTCATCTTTCCACTTCTGTCTTGTGAAAACAGGATATAAAATTGAGGAACATAGTGAAAAAAAATACACTTCTAGGACTCCTTCCTTTGCCTTTTCTGTTTCTCATGTGTTGAGAGTGGACATAAACCTCTGGGTTTGTTGGTCTGTGCCCTTTCATGAACTCAAACAAATAAACAGTGAATTTGAAATAAGAAAAGAAGAAGAGGCTCCATAAAATGTAAAAGTTATGCAACATACTCCATCAGTTGATAATGCTCTTTTTGCCAGCTGCTGTTGGCTTCAGTGTGAAGAATAGCTGGTGACTGAGCAGTGTCTAAAGCCACGTGCTCAACTACTATAGTGGGCCCATTGACTGGATTAGTATTTTGAATGTAAAAGCTGCTGATGCCTCACGAGTTTTGCTTGTTTGTTGCTAAATCCTACCTTGCATTTCTTTTCAGTTCTTCTCCAAAATATTACTGTGTTAGTATATCCATCAGAAAATGTTAAAGTAGAAAATATCACTATTACATGTAGCACATACACCCTCAGAAGTGGTCCTGAAAAAAAGCCCATCAGGAGAAATTATTCTGCCATCAGTGAATGGAAACTTTATACTCTGCAGTGTCACCAAAAATTATACAAGCATATACGTACTTCATATTTCCAGTAAGGTTGGAACAACCTTACAGAGATTGAGGTAGCTGTTGTAGGTAGGTGGGTCTATTGCCTTAAACCTATTTTGTTTGTACGTTATCGTAAATTTTGTGTCAAGGTGAGCACAGCTAGTTCATAGCTCATCCTTGCATGACAGTACTGCAGTTAACCTAAAAAAAAACCCTCACCCAAAATCAAACCAAACAACCTGGTCAGAATAAGCTGTATTTAACCTCCTTTCAGTGCAGATATCATTGTCTCTCTCACCTGAGTTGGTGTGGTAGCTTTAAGGATAGGGCCAGAAAAATGTGGATCCCAGCTGCATTTCTGTCCACGTGTGTAAACAGTGAGACTAATCCAGAGAAAGTTCTGTTTCACAAAAATATCTAAAGATTGGGCTTTTAAAACGTGGTCTTCCCCTTGAAAGATGAATTCCAGGAGCTTGAAATGTGCTCAAATGTTTCCTGGGTAAAGTATGTGGTATTCCTCTTGTACTCTTCATTAATTTCATGGTATTCTTCATTGTAGATTATATCAGATGGGTTTGAACTTGCATAGCAAATTCAAGACCAAGATAGTGGCTAGGAATTAAAGTATGTAATATGAAGTTACTAAAGGAAAAAATGTAAGGATAACACAAAAAATGTGCTTTGTGCATGAAAACAGAAATATGTTCCAAATGAAGGTCATTAATAACACTGCTTTTACAGTGATGTACATGTATCTGTTTTAAACAATATTTACACAATTTTTTTCTCCTTTTGTCTCCATTTTCAGCAAGATTGGAAGAACCAGGTCAGATGATACCATTGGTTATTGCATTCTCATCTGTAGCAGCAGTAGCAGTACCGGCAGTAGCAATTTTGATCTACGTGTCAAGACAAGCAAAGATCAATGGATCCTACAGCCTTGTAAAAGCACTCAGGTTGAAAGTGTGATCATGTGAATTTAAGTCTTTAGTTGATAATAAGCACATTTATTTATTGCTGTGACTGGTTCTACTCTTCTCTAACATATGGTAACAAACAAGTGACTTAAGAACAGCATCATGTGATAGCAAATGGGTTTTTTTCACATTTTAATAAGTGTTTTGGTATTTAAATTAAAGGGAGAGCTAGAATCGTATCCTAGAAATTCGTAAATCACTTCTGTGTTGAAGCATGCTGAACAAAGAGTTCTGTGGAGAACTAGGTTTGTACATAGTGTATCATTTGTGTTATAAATATGTTCATCTAAATATCAGTTTGTAAAACTGAAGTCTTATTGCAACTGTACAGTGCAATTTTGTTAATGCAGAGATAAAAATCAATATTGCTTGAGCTGATCAGGTGATTTTAATTTTGTGTTACTCTGCAATATGAATGGTTTTTTGTAGAATTTGTCTGGTTTTGGTAATGTTTGGAAAATGTTCTCTTTTCACTGATATTGCCATAAACTCTGTACCTTCAATGAAGTTACACAATCACTGGTCTATGCATTTCTAACAAATTTAAACTAATTTATGACTTTGAGGCTCATTTGTGAAACATTTTATTTTAAATATTATTCAAAAAATGTCTGGGGTTTTAATCTAATAATTTCTAGGACTGCTAAGGTATTTTTGTAGGCTTTAATCATTCTTAGATCGATGTCAGAATTCTGTTATTTTGTGACGAGCCAAATCAGACCCTTCTTGTAAAATCTAAGCTGATTGTAAATATACTTTACTGATTTCTGCTGCAAAATAAAACTATCAGTAGATTTCTTTGACTAAATCCCCCTAGTGATGCTTGTTTAAGATGGTGCCAGAATACACATTACTATGGAAGGAGATTGTACTTAGCAGCAGCAGATGTGGCTGTTGTGGGAAGCCTCAGATGCAAAGCCACAAGCAAGGCTGGCAGCAACCTCAAAGCATAGGCAGGGGACACAGGCAACATCTGAGCACCTTGGCAATGGAGGGCAAGCTGTTTCCTGAAGAAATGCCCTTTCCAAGCTGCTCACTGTGGAAATCTGAACCACTTGCCTGACAACTTTGGCAGAGAACCAGTGTCTGCATGCTTCACTCTGGTTAGTGCGTTTTTCACCACACTTTCCAGTGTTGGCAAAATGGCTGTGAAAACAGTGGACTTCCTGTGCAGAGGCAAAGACAGAGGGAAGGAGAGGTGGAATTTGATAGTATTCTTCCTTACCTCCCTTCTCTTGACTAGCAGTGGTGCTTTGACTCATCTGGCTGCTGATATTCAGCACTGAAGGCAAAGTTGTGGGAGGTGCAAGCTCTGTGACTGAGAGGTTGAAATGCATCCTGGTCCACTGTGGCCTGATCGTTTGTGGTGGGCACAGGAACGTGGGCCTGGCCCGTCCAAACTTGCACACAGAAGCTCAAGCAGAGATACGTGAAAAGAGTATGTCTTTACATTATACATATGGTAACAACTGCTCCCAGCAGCAATGCAAATGCAGGTGCTAGCTCTGGGATGAGGCAGTGGTGCACATCTCCCATATCTTTTTCATAGTGTGTTCAGCAGTGTCTTGTGCACAGTAACTCAGTTCAGGCAGGATGTCTATCTAGATTGGAAAGGCAGGCTTGGAAAGTGGAGGTGTAGCAGAAAAATGGGAGAGCAGTGTGGACTTGGCTTGGAGGAATGTGAGCATGCAGTAGGAGGGTGAAGAAAAGATTGAAGACAGAGGAGGAGGAGAGCTTTGACAGGCCCATGACATAAATTTCTTGGAGGTGGTGCCAGGCATATTTATTCAGAATAATGTCAGGCCTGTCTCAGTGCTGTCTTGTGAATAAACCAGAAAGAATGATTTTTTTCCACTGTGCAAAACTTTGGTGCACACACATTTTGCCTACTCAGTGAGGTTCTGGTGTCTGTATTGCAGGAAGGATAGTTAGGAAAGACACAGAGAAGGAGGACTGGAAAACAGGACAAATGAAAATGCCTGGGACTTTCCAGTTTGGAGACAGAATGCTGGAGGAGGAGGGGTTCTGACTGATGTTTTCCAAATGTGAAGACAGTTGATAGCAAACAACAGATGCAGAACTTCTGGCTAAATTGTGCAATTCCAGAACTACAAGACACGCAAACTAAGGAGAAAGTGGTTTGACAAAAATAATAGAACAGTACTTCTTTCCAGGGTGAGTATTAATCTACTGGAAGCTGCTGCAGAAGGGTCAGGGAGGATAACAGTGTCAATTGGCTCAAAAACAGAATGGAAAAAAAATGGGCTAAAGGTCCATAAAAAAAAAAAACAAAAGGGAGTAGGCAGAAATGTACTGTGCACCATCCCTAATTCAATGGCCATTGATGCTGAGCAATCCTCAGGATATATACCAGAGGAAGTGGCCAGTGTACCATGTCCTGAAATAATGTCTTTCGCTGCTGGAGACATCCTGGGGTAGCTGGGTTGCTGGTGAGACCCACCAAGGTTTGCTTTGCCTTCTTGCTCCTCCTTTGAGCTGCCTTGGGCCAGACCTACTTGCAGAAGGGGCATGAAAGTTCCTGTGCTGTTTTTCCCTTTCTAGTGGGCTGAGAAGACAAAAGATGGGGGAGAGAGAAATAGGAGTCATCTTGCAACAGTGCTTTGGTGCTTGAGTAGTCTTTACTGGAAATTCCTCCATGAGTTCCCAGTATCCTTTCAGCTGTTGGTTTCATCAGTATTTCTGATACAGATGTTAATGTCCACCTGGATTGTCTACCCTATCAGGACCTCCATTAAGTTACCTAAGTCAATAGGAATTGCCCTGTGATTTCAACAGGGCCAGCTTTTCCCCCAGAAACATTAAGTGAACAGATAGAACTTATAGTTCCCATTTTAGGAGAGTTTGCTCTTGTTGTGGGCAGTGAACTTCCTAGCAGTGAAATCACGAAGAAAGGTCCTGCCAGGGGATTTCCTTCCCTGCTGTCTGACTCTAGGTATTTTCCAGGGAACTTAATGATATAAGTACAGGCTTGTCCTGTGGAGGCTGAAAGTTCACAGTCAAATAACTTCTCTTTTTATTCAAAATTACAGAAGGAATATTGCTTCTCCTTACACAATTTCTCATAAGCAACTTGCAGAGCCTTTGCCCTGGCAAAAAGTCATGAACAGCAGCTCCAGCCCAGCAAGTGGTTTCAGAGCTGCCTGGAGATCTAGGTAAGAGTCCCTGCTATAGGACCTATCTTTGTGATCAAGAAAGTGGTCTGTAAAGCAAAGAGCTGTGACAGGTCCTCTCAGGTTTTCTCAATAAAGTCAAGCATAGCTATTGCCTTTTTGTTCTCAGAAGTTTAGCCCAAAAATATCACTGGGCAATGCTAATATGAGTCTGGATTTTAACAGGTGATTGCAAAATCTCACTCCCTGAAGTCAGTTCAAGATGTATTCTTTCTTAAAATATAAAGCACAAACAGAAAAAGACACATTTTTCTGAAATGTGTCTTTTTCTGTTTGAAAGCATTCTGTTTGAAAGCATTCTCTCCAAGAATGCTTTCAAATCATTTTTTAGGTATACTGAAGGGAACAGTTAATATATCCCATGAGAGAAGAGCTGTCATCTGCTGGAGATAAAATTGGTGGCCTTGTATTTGCAGGGGCAGGCTCCTCCTGTTTTCAGGGACTAGCAGGGCCTGATCAGAATGTTTGAGGCCAAATGATGATCTGGTGTCTCTGAATTGGCCAGGCCATTCAGCTTCATGGACTTGCTGCTGCGCTGGACCACGGAACTTCTTTAAGCAGAGTGTGTTCCCCTGGGAGGGATCTGATCTGGAAATTCATCACAAACAAAGAATATGCAATTGTCCTTGGTAATTAGTGGTGCCCTTCCTGTTGTATATCCATGGCCTACTTCCTAATCCAATTTTTCTCTCCTTTTACACCATTCTCCCCAAATGATAATTTGGGCATGCTGTAATCAAATCATTTCTTAATTCTTTGATAAACTAAAGCCGTAGGGCTGTTGGAAGCCTACATTCATCAGGCCTTTTCTACAGCAATAAATAATCCTTGCAGTTTTTCTAAACCCCCTCCAGCACTACACATACCTTTTAACATGAGGCAAAAAAACCTGTCAAATTAACCAGTTGGAATTTTACCTAGACCATTCAACTTACCAAACAAAACCTGACAGAGTTTTTGACACTACTCTATACTCAGTTTGAAGGCCACTTCACATTTAAGAAATGAGAGAAGTGGTTATATCAGGAGACTCCCTCTCTTGTTCCATTGTCTGTTGTGCAGCTCAACAGTCTTTAAGCCTCACAATCTTCGGGGATCCACATGCTACAGATCCTGCCACCAAAGTGGTGCAAGTTGTGTTACCAGAAATATGGAAATGCTTGTGAAAAGAGCAATGTGCTTTGCTGTTAGCTGCCAGGCATCTTAGTAGTGTGTTGTTCTGAGTACCTGGGTACCCCCCGGGTATGAAAGCAGGGAATCTCTTGTCTGTCCCTCTGCCCTTCTGGCCTGAGTCCTTCTGGTGCTGCTGAAGTACCAAATGTGTGGCTGTGGGATGCAGGGGTGGGAAGTTCCCCTTGCTTATGAGGTCCTTGGTTCCTATCAGTGGTTCTGCTATGTATAACAAGGGAAACAGGTTTTTTGACAGGTTGAAAATTTACCCTTACCAGAGCACATTTTACTTTCTGCAATGCAAAGAAATTGGGACATTTAAATCTGAATATTTATTTTTAAAAAAAGGAAAACATATATTTTATAAACAGATGTGATAGCGGGTCTGGCAGTCTGTGTTTGTGTGACTAGAAATAGGACAATAATTACTTTCTTTTTCTTTTCTTCTTTTTAATGCAGTAATAAACTCTATATCCATATGCGTTAAAAGTGTCAGAAAGCAGCATATGAGGAAAGTAAGATCACTTGACTTTAATTCTCTTTGCTGTGCGTGATTATAAAAACCAAAATGTTCTGTACTAATGCTGCTGATTTTTTCTCTTAAATATTTTTCCTTTCTTTTGAATGAGAGGCAGATATGGGACATCTGCTCTCAGCAGCTGAAAGAAATGGTGGCATAGGATGTTCCAACACAGATGTCATGTCTTGAACACTCCCACGTATTTCCAACTGTTACATTTCATGTGGTTCTTTCATATTTATTGGAGATTTCCAGTGATGGAGAATATAAGTTTTAACAGTGATGTGACTCTGAGACACTGCTACCAGTCAAGCTACAGGGCCTCTTTGCTAGTCAAACCTGGTAGATTAAACTAGCTTTTTACATTCCCAGGCTGTTTTCTGCACTTCACAGGGCAGAAAACAGCACTTGATCCTTTGGCACCACTGATAACATGCAGCTGAATAGAGAACTTCAGAACATGGGGCTGTGGTATTTACTTGACTTTCAGCTAATGGGCTTAAACAACAAAATCTTACCACAAATGCTGCATTCATTTGCTTGTTTCAATATCAGGAATACATATAAAATAGAGTTAAAACCCAACTGCATTCAATTTTTAAAATTACATTGAAAATATATCTACTATTGTTTCTATTGATCTCTGGTTCAAATAAAATTGAATATTTTGTCCCTTCATTTATATCCAAGCTTCATAACAGGAGAGTGAGGCAAGACAGCATGATTCTTCACTGTTGAGTAATCATTCAGGCACTAGTATCTGAAAACCATATAGAAATAAATATTTTAGTGAGCTAATTTAGGTTTTGTAGATAAGCTCTGGGAAAAAGGAAAGAAAATTTCCTTCTTACAAACAAAATACAATTCCAGAGCCACATTATTGTTGAGGCTTTTGTTCTAGTTCATAGTCACAGTGTTCTTGGTGCTGATAACAGAGCAGGGATGGAGCAGATAGCAAGATTTTGTTTGTATTGATTAAAGATCACTTCTTTTGAGAAATTGTGACAATGTTGGCATAAGTCACTTTTCCCACGTTGTCTGAGGGGAAGTAAAAAGCAAGAACATGGCAGAATCAAGCTCTGCTTGCTTCTTCTGACAGCCAAAAAGGTGGTATATCTGTAGAAGCAGATAAGGAAATTAATAGAATACAGGAGAATGTATTTTCACACCTGAAGGTAATTCCTAGGCTGAAATTCTGTGTTCAAAAAACAAATGTACTGAAATGTCCCATTTATTTTATTGTATATATAAACTTTTTGTCAGAACTTAATTCTTCTTTCTCTTGTTTCCTGTTCAGTAGTGCCTGTGGTAGCAAGCAGTTGAAGAGCACACTTTACCAGTAGGCTGCAAGTGTGATTATTCCTGTTTTCTTTCCTGTGTCTAGCTCACAGTTAATTCAATGAAATGAGAAGATATAAACCTCCAATATTTGCACTTCTTCAGACATGAAAAACAACTTTATAAAAGCTGTTGTGATTTTTAATTAGCAAAGTTCTCTTGCTGCAAACATGAGAGACAGGCGAGTAGATGTGAGTTATGATCAAGGCACCTGTTTAGCCTTGGGCTTGATTTAATAGGGAAGAGAAGATAAATTCTGTGTGAGATGAATGCTGAATCACCCACAAGGTTTCTGCAGTCTTTTATGGATGCATATGCATAACTTTGGAATGAGACCAAATTAAGAAGGTAACAAGACAATTGTAGAAAGGCTCAGTGAAAGGAAAATGATGTTCATTATGGTGTAGAGCATAAGAATGACCACACTATGTCAAGCCAAGGTTTTTAAACAGCAGCAGGTAAAACTGAATGCCTAAAAAAAAAATGCTGTAAAAGCAACAAGCATGGTGATATGTTCTCTAAATGCATTCCCAACCGCCAGCTGCTTTGAAGCTCAGGAGTCTCCTGAGTCAGAGTTTCCTTCACTGCATTTAGTAATTCGCAAGGGGGTTGTTCTCTGTTCATTTTGTCACTTGAAATTATGTAAATCCATAGCATGTACAACATCCTTGTGTGCAAGAGATGAAGTACTGCTTTGCTGAGTTTGGGATCTTAGGGTGGTACGTTCGGGAGCTTTTGAAATTTCTGCCTTACACTGTTTTGGTTTGTGTTCTTTTCGAAATGGAAGAAAGAGGGAGAAAGTTTGAGCCATCTTTCAACACTGAGCTATCTAGATTTCTAGATAATGTCTGGGGCACAAGAGAATGCAGTGTGAAGAACTCTGCACAGCATTGCCACAAGCTGTCAACAGCAGAAGAGAGGGATTTGGCAGTGATCCCACAACCTAGCTGGAGAGCTGAATGTTCAAGACCTATTAAGGAGTAATTCTGCATACAATTTATATTGCCAATTACTGTATTTAACGCAGTACAGGTGAGTAATCAATTACTTTCACATTTGAAGAACTCTCACTTAGATATTTAATATTCAAATACAACAAAACAGGGGATGGCTGTGGCAGTCAGGCTCAGGACTAGCAGGAGCAAGACCAGCTACCACACCTGCTCTTGTTCATTGCAAACAAAGGGAAAGCCTTCCCAGTAGTTTCCACAAAAACCTTGGGAAGATTTTTGAGGTGGGTTACTTGGATTATAGGAGAGACTAAGGTTTTTGGTATGTAGAAATCTGGACCAGAGGGTGTTAAAGTATTTCTGATGTATTGTTAAATGTCCTACACTTATTTTAATAAGAGTAATAATAAAACATGGTAAAGACTATAAAACAGGTAAGAGACAAATATTGGGAATCTTACTAAATTGGTAGAACATTTTTAAAAACTTAGAGAATTATATAAAAGATTGTTTACATAGGTATTGTTTCCACTGTTAATGATGAAAACTTAATTTCAAGGTAGCATTTTGTATGATTTATCAAAATGAATATGTGAAACAATAGACCAATCGCATGAAGCACAGATGAAACAAGAGCTTCTTTTGTTGGAGCCTCTGAAGAGTGTGTAATCAGAGCTCAAGTCTATGACACTTGAAAAGAAAAACTGTCAATTCTGAGCCACAAGATTAACATCCTTGCCTGTACTTAAAAGATGAATACCTCTTTTCAGTTATCTTTCCTGCAGCTGAACTGTCAAGAACAGACATCTCAAAAGCATGTTTTTTGAGTGCCTTAAAAGAGCCATCCTTGGGCTGGAAAGAGACAGAAGTCTGCAGTCTAAAGGAATGTAGTGCAGTGCACCTTCTAGGTCACCCTGAGATTATGGCCCAAATACAAATTGTACAAAGAAGTATCTTAAATCTCATTTAATATGCTTGGCCAATCTAATCCTTGATCATTTGATTTCCTAACATTCAAGAGGTCTCAAGCAGACTGAGTTAAAAGTATGACTTTTTCCAAAAATACACTGATGGCAGGTTTAAAAATCAAAGTATGAGAAATTTTGTGGCAAATGCAGGCCTACTTTTCCATGTCATTTAATCTGTTTTGCAATTTGAAATTTTTAAGCTGCAGATATGTCTAAATACTGATGCTGGGTAAAAAAATGCATCTTAGAAGGGAAAAGTGTATTTCTGGACTGATTGAAGCCTTTCCATATCCCTCCAGCCATCAGAAATCAGAGAGAACACAGAGCCAGTCCCTTCTCAGAGGTGCACAGTGAAAAGAGAAGGGGATATGGCCAAAACATGTGATAAGGGAAGTTCCACATCTACGTTAGCAACAAATACACAGTGAGGGTGATTCAGCAGGCAAAACAGGACCTCAGCAGCTGTAGGACCTTTGCCCTTGGGGTTTTTGCAATTCAGCTGGAAAAGACCATGATCAATCTAATCTAACTGTAAAGTTTGCCTTGTTTTCAGTGAGACACTGGACTTGATGATCTTCTGTGATCATCCATGCCTAAATTTTTCTGTAACTATGCATGAGAGAGGCTTCCATGAGATACCACTGGTTTTTTATAAGGAGCAATGTAATTCCCACAGAAGACCAGATGAAAAATATTCAGACACTGATCTTGAGCAATAAGCAGCAACCAAAGTTTCACAGGTGGATGTAAGAAATATCCCTGAAGACAGACTCAGAACCAGCTGCTTCTGCAGTATTAAGGGGGTTTTTTCCATCTGATATATATTGCCTAAATGCAGGCATAAGATTCAATCTGCCTTCCAAATCCATGGCATAGTCATAAGTCTAAAAGTCCAGTCATTTCGTGACTCCTTTAAAAGTGCTGTCCCAATTACTTCCTGTGGAAAAGAGTTGCACTGTTTAATAAGACACTTCACGAAGAGTATTTCCTTTGATCGGTTAAAAATACTTCTCCTTTTTATCCTCTTGCTTCTGAATAACCTGTGTCACCCTCTCTAAAACTTCTAGTGCAGTGTCACCTTTCATAAGCACTTATCAGTGTGGTACTTTCTGTTCCAAATTAAGTTCTGTAATTTACTTACCTTAAAGGAGCTATAATGTTCCTTGGATTATTCTGTATCTCATTCCTTGCATTGTAATATTTTTGGGATGTTGTTGTCTTAAGGTGACCTGGTCTGGCTGATAGCCGTAGTTTCCAATACCAATCACCCCATTAAGCTGAAGAGAGGGTCTGCTCCTTACAGAAAACTAATATCTCATCCACCCCTCTCTTTTTTCTTTTCTTCTGGGTTAATTTTCTGACTGGATCAGGTCCTGAATTGAAATTGTTGTGGGATCTCGCACTTATTTAGGCTAGGGCAACCAAGGCAGAGGGGCTGCTCATCAGGATGAAGACAGAGCCATCTCTCCCACTCTTGCATCAGTTGAAAGTGTCTGTGACCGATTACCCCTGCTAACTGACCTTTTTTTAACCATAGATGCACACTCAGCAGAGATTTTACTGCACCTAGAACAGTGCTTTTTAAATGCCTACTTATTAATAACTTCATCTAAATGGTCATTGTTCAACATGTCACACAGCAAAAATTTCCTGTAGGAAGTGGAAAGCAGTTGGCTGCTCTCTGGAAGTCTTTGATATTTATAAAGCCTGACCTGGATTTTCCAGCTAATTTGACTGAAAAATATTTTCCATTTCCCAGAACAGTTTCAGTGTATTTGATAACCACATTTAGGACTTCCTTTAGAGTATCCTTGATTGAAAAACATATGCAAGTAAATCTGTATTCCCAGAAAGAGTTTAAGGTTGCCTTAACTTTCTCTTAAGTGTGAATACCTGCACTGTAAAGATAAATGAGACCATCAGAGATAATACAGGATACAGAATTCAGCCCTTACATAGGATGATGCACTATGTCTCCTACCAGTGTCCTGCAGTGCTTTGCAGACATATCCCTTCCCAGCTTATTGCAAATGGCATTTACGATCAGCCATCCATAACTCACCAATATCACCAAAAGCCTATGAAAATATAGATTTGCTCACCATGAGAGGTTCTGAGAAGCTTTTATGTAGGATAAGGTCAGAATATTTTGGTTTTAGTGAAAAAGCATTGAGTAAAAGAGAAGTTTTCACTTCTTGTTCAGTATTAGTTACAGAAAACACCTCTTCTGCTCCTTCCCTGTTTGAAAATTCTCACTTGTACATCCGCTCTGGATTACAGTCGTGTGACCATTTCAGTCACATCCCATGAACGTGCTTCCCTGTGTTAGCCCTCTTCAGTGGCTTCCACCTCAGCAACTGCAATAGCCAAGAGTCCAGCTGGGTGAAACAGTGGGACACCAGCACAAACCCAAGGCTGTGTGCCACATCATGGTGGTTCAGTGTCCACTGCCCCTAGATAAAGCCTGCAGTCTGGAACCTTTTGCTAAGGAGCCCAGGGAGCAGATACGGTGCTGCAGATGAAAGTGTGCTCTGAGTTGCTTTCAGCAGCTTTGCTGTACAAGTGATACATGTTGATATGTCAGCATCTTCCCAGCATTGTTTTGAAACAGCAAGTTGGTTAAGAACACATTTTGTTCCCGTTGTCTTGTATTATGACTCACTTGCTCAACAATAAAAAATGCCAAAACCCCCAAAACTTTGAGTTAAAATCCATGAGCTGAGAACATAAATCTGCAAATAGTTGCTGTTTGTCTTCCTACTCTCTTCTCATAAAGAAATTGCTTGGGAAATAATTTTTCATGATACTCTAGAGTCAGTTGCTTTACACACATATCTGTGTAACATCAAAATTCATGTCAATTAACAGCAGTGCATTTTTAGAGGAGCATAACTACAGTGTGATCTGCCAGCCATCCTCGCAGCTATTTAATCCCCTGACCTAAATTTGGGTGTTTGTCACCACCACCGACACTACTACTATTTGCTTCTAAGATTAAAGGGGGAAATTATGTCTCTATCTGCATGCAGTTGTAAAGCTGGGCCAGACTAGGTTTTTCTCTGTTTATTAGTTCTGCTGAGGCAGAAGAGTGCTCTTCCTCATACAGTGGTAATTTTAGTGCAGGGTAAATAAAGCATATGTCGAAGTAAAATGCTGGGAAAGAGACCACTCTAAAATTTGAACACATTTTATTTAATCTTTTCTTTCTGGGCTTTTTGTGGATATTGCGTATCTTGATTTAACTGAAGGTCAGTCTTACATTTATGTGAGAAAAATCAGACTTGTTCTTTTCCTGGATGAAGTTGGGAAACCTCAGGAATCTCATGCAAGTAATTTTGTGAAATTTCCATCCCAGCTTCCCAGCAGTTTAGATGCAGTCTTAGTCATACTCTGAAGAACATTCTGCCACCTAAACAAGGAGTACTAAAAGAAAAACACCCTTCTTTCAAAGATGTCTGTTGTCTATGGGCCAATAACTTATTTTGCTAAGGACTGAAAGGTAATTGCAAGCCTTCACAAATCTCCACATATGCAATGGGGATCCCATTTTGTTAGAATGGTATTTGACTGTCTTTCCTTTTTAGCTTACTTGAGCCAGAACTCCCAGATAATTCATGCTGCCTACACATTAAATCTCACTTTGTCTAAGTTGGGTGAGCCAAGATCCTGCCAGGAGGAGTGACTCAGACATGGGGATAGTCAGGTTCCCATGAAAGTCTATCCCTCCAGGCTCTGGGGGTGCAGCTGGATCCAGGAACTTGACCATAAACATAGGCTCAGCTACAGCATTATATATAAGCACGAGCCTAATTTGCCTCAGTTTCATGTAGTTTAAATAACAAATTGTTTGATGCAAAAAGCAACCCCAACCCAGCTCTGTAGGAGGATGTGTCTCTCCTCTATTTATGCAGAAAAAACGTGAATCCCATATTCCAGTATTCCTTTTATTTCATAAGATGTCACGAACCACCATTTCTGCAGCTGTCTCTTGCAGGCAGAGGCTGGTGCTGCATTCGCGGGAACTGAGCCTCTGCTCATTTAAACTGTAGGAGGGGCTTACAGAGATGTCCTTGCATGCTTTCTGCATCTCCAATTGTGGTCTTCAGGAAGTCAAGTGGTTTTACAAGGACCAAGGTTAACTGGAGCCAGACTGTACTTCTAAATCTGTAGTCTAACAATATTTTGATATTGTAATCCTTCTCTAAGTAGATGTGAATGTGAGAGGAAGGGGGAAAAGGGAAATGAGGGAAATGTAAAGTTGGAGAGAAGGTGAGAAATGCACATAAAGCAGGAAAGAAATGAACTTGAAAGCAGAACATAGAAAATAAAAATAGAAGCAGAAAAGGAAATTTAAAAAAAACCAAGAAGTAGAAAAGACAATTTAAAAAATGATTCTATTTGTCACAAGTTCTTGGCTCAGCTGCAACTGAGTCTGCAAGATGGAGACTGATAGTCTGCAGTGCAGGAAATGGGCATTGCTCACTTCTTCACAGACTCACAAGTTACAATGAACGAATGAAAGAAAGAAAGAGAAGCTTAGATAAATAGAGTAATTTAAACCTGCTAAGTGTCAGAAATTTTGTAATATGTCATTAAATCCTCTAGAAAATTGGGCACTTTTTGCTGAGGTTTTCTTACTTTCTTCTGTTGAATTTTGTCCTTATTTCACTTGGCCATACCACCTGTCCAGGGGAGTAGTGGATCTTGGAAACAGCCTGCTTATGGTTTACTGGAAACTTGAATTCATACAGTCAGATGTGGGAGAAGAAGCTTCAAGTAAAAATGGTTAGACTGTGGTGGCTGGCTCTGACACAAATTCCTGGACAGTGGGAGCCCTGGTTTGTTCTCCCAGGCTCACTGTGCAGCCCACGAGGAGTGGATCAGGGAACCATCTGAATCCTTGGGGGTTGCTACTGAGGCCTAAGTGGTATGTGGGTAAGTTCAAAACTCAGTTCTTCCTTCAGGAATGTCATTTCTTCCATTTGTGATCTTGTATTGTGGGGGACCAACAGCCTGTCATCAGAAAGCCACAGTAGTCATTTAACAGTCAGAGCAAGAAATGGTAGTTTCCTTTTCACAATATGTGCATTAAAGCATCTCCCAGGAAGTAAAAGATGCAGGTGTCAACTTCTTCCTCTGCCAGAACGGATTTAACTACCTTTCCCTCCAAATCACAACAATCACTAGCTGTCCGATTTGCTGTGGGACAGAGCCTCTCCTTTTTTCCTGCATGATAACCAGCATGACTGGGGTGTTCATACGGAACAAAGTTTCATTAATTCTGTTTCAGGATCATTAAATAATCATTGAATAAAACACTTAAATTCTGTCTAAATGTGGGCTTGGGCTTGGGCTTGGCTCTTGACTGAATGACAAGGCATTTGAATTGTGCTTATTTTACAGAGCACATACTAAATAATAAACAGGATACAGGAATCTGGCCTACAGTCAGAGCACATAAATCTTGTCCTGGAGGTCACCATCCTATGAGACGGAAGCAAACAAATCTGTCTAAAAGCAAAGTTTAAAAACTTTTTGCGCTGACTGACCAAAGTATGTTAAAAGGAAGTTAGTTCAACATCACATTGACCTTTTCTCTGTGAGGGTGGCTATCATTGATTCAGTTACCTTAATTTCTTACTGCAAGCACAAAGGGTTAATATACAAAGAATTTTGTTTAGCATATGACTTTTGTACTATCTTAACCCATTCTAAATAGCCTATTTCATTCTCACTAATCAAATCTGTCTTCAGCTGTGCAGGTTTTACAACTGATTACAAAAAAAAGGCAAGAAAAAGTAACTATGTCCTCAATTTCAGAGGAGCTGAGCACACTGCAACAATTGTAAACTTCGGTGGGAATACAAGGACTGACTTCTGGAAAGAAGACTTCATGCAGGTGTGTAAATATTCCCAACTTTACCTGGGAGCAGGCTCTGTCCTATTGAAAGGTATAAACTTCTAAACCAGTTAACTGTTTTTCTCCGGCAGTCCATCAAGTTTGAAAATTTTGCCTCAGTTGTAATTAATGAGGTGAAAGAAATCAGCACATTTGAATGTTTCCATCAAATGGCTGCATAGGTCTTTTCCTTGCCCTTCAGCAAAATCAGCAGCTTAGATTTTGTTATTGTTGTTGTTTTTTGAAATAATTCCATTTTAGAAGTGAAAAACAGATAAAATAAAAATACAGAATTGAGAGTTATTTTCAGATGCTTTTGAGAACAGATACTTCTACACTTTGGAATGGAAAGAGGAAAAGCCCCCAGTAGCGGTAATACTAAGAATCTTTCAGCTGAGAACTCACTAGTGTGTAGCAAAATCACTGGTAAAACTGAGGAGCTGAAGTTCAAAGCTCAGAGCTATGATGTGGGGAGTAACAAAAAGATGAAAGGTTTTAATAGATAGAAGGCCCAAGATTTGCTGGTCTTTATGAAATGTAATTAATTTTTAAGTCCTATTTTGAGTTCATACGGTTCAGCTTAACTCACTGAGTCTTTCTTTACAGTTTTACATCTGATAATTTGATTATGAAAATGAACTCTCCCACATAGCAGAGAATGCTAGCAATCCTGTTCTGATAAGAGATATTTATACAGCACCACCAAATCACTTAAACATAAGGGGGCCATGTGCTTATCCTCATTTCTGATGACGAGTCTACTGTAGCTATCTAAGATTTGTCAGCACATGTTGATATTCCCTGTTCAGTCAGGGCCAGTGCTTTCCAGTGCTGCTTCAGGCAATAATTTTGACTTACTTGGATATTCTGTGAATTTAATTGCTGTGAATTGAGACCCTTTCTTTATGCTTGCAGCTTAGAATAGAGAGGTGCTGATAGAGGACCTAACTTTTAACCTGTCCTTGATCAGGGAGAAAAGAAAAATCTAAAGAATCTTGAGAAACAGAGCAGGGGAAGAAAGTACTAACTTTTGTAAAAAGCAATATAACTGGTAAATTTTCATGGCTGACAGGTATGTTGAATGAGCATGAAACATTTGCTGTAAAGTATTTCTTAGCAAGCCATAATGGCAAAGTAGAGTTCAAAATCAGAGTTGTCTGTGGAAAATCTGGGGGAGATGATGGGGGAATAAAAGTGATGGAAATGATGTTTAGACTCACTGCTTACTCTCCCCTCCTTTCTTTGCCAAATGATATAATCTAATAATCATTTTAATTTATGTCTATAGCCCAAATTCCATCTTCAGTTAAACAAATGTAAATTCCCATAGTCATGGTTTCATCATATTAAAAGCAAATATTTGCTATTATATTACAGTGAAGCCTTGACTGCTGTTTCTAAAACACAGAATACTGGGATTTGTGTTAGTCTGCACAGACATTTAGTATAAGACCCCATTCTGTTAAAAAATGAATGCTTTATTTATCACATTTTTAAATGGAATGCAATACCAATATTAGAAAGAAGTAACAGAAGCCTGACTGTTCTGCTGCTACGAACATTAATAGCTGAGAAAATACATGATCTACTAGAGCATTTCTGGATTACAAGAGTTGTATAAACTTCATATCAGCTGGTGTGGTATAAACTAGTAGAGTGCAGTGCATGTAAAATTCTGTTTATAGAGAGGTTTCCATATGAAAAAAAAAATCATTAAACCCCTTCAAAAATTGTCTTTTTATACAGGAATCATTTATCCAGCAAGGAAAGTCTTAAGTAGCTAGAAAAATATCTCTGGAAGGAGAGAAAGAAAAATAACATTAGATGTTTTCTGAGCTAATATTTGTTCTTTTTATGGATCTTTGAAAACTTGTATGATGTGACAGAAAATGTCTAGAATTTAATCCTAAAAAAGTTTTATGTGGAGAAAAAGATTCAGTTATTATTTGAAAGTGTGATTTTCAAATAAGAGTTCCTTGTTCTAGCAGATGTCCTATCATTATGGGATCTCAAATACTTTGAATTTGGAAAGCATTGCACAGAAAGCCTCCTGGGCAGAGGAGAGGCAGCTGGGTGGGACAAAAACTGAAAAGTCACACAGCCTGTAGTGGGACCTTCTCCATATGCGCACTCCACAAGAGCTTTTAGCTTTTAAGTGCACTTATCAGTAGGCTTCCTAAGCCTTGAACTCTGGTCTTCAAGGCAATAGAAAATCTGGGATTAAAACAAAAATTCTGGTTCTGCCCATGTTTACGCAGGCCTGTGTTCTCACTTGTTTTACCCGTCTTTCCTGATCTTTCTGCAGTCAAATATTAGGGAAGCACTTTTCAGCTGACCTATTTTACTTGATTATTAGATATTAATATCACTTCCTATTCACTCCAATCACCAACAGAATTGACATCTGTGTTTGCAGTCACTTCTTTTGAATTCAAGATGTAGCTCTAATTCTAAAAAAAATTTATTCATTGTTCCCATTCTAAAGCATGTGTGTTGGCAATATTTTCCTATATGCACCTTTTAGTGCATAACCTGTGGTTGGTTTCAGCATCATCAGTTATAGATAACCTGTGCTGGAATATTTTAGAGAATTCTTCCATGCTATGTTTGGATGATCCTTAGTTGCCAGATAGGGATTTCAGGATCATAGGATAAGGTGGGAAGGGATCACAGGAGCGCTCTGGTCAAAACTGCTGCACAATGCAGGGTGAGCCATGAGCTCAGGCCGGTCAGTCAGGGCTTTGGCCAGCCTGAGCATCTCTCATTTCTGTTCCTCACCCTCTGCACGCACCATGGGCCTGACTCCGTCTCCTCCATCACCTCTGCACAGGCACTGGCCATTTGCTGGTCACTGTCTGAACCCATCCCCTCCCCAGGCTGAGCGAGTCCCCTTCCCTCAGTCTTCTCCTCACAGAGCTCCAGCCCCAGACCGACTTCACCACCAGTGTCCTCCTTGTGTGGAGGGGCTCAAAACTGGATGAAATATTCTCAGCATGGGCTAGAAAATAGTAAATGTGTCACTAATATTTTAGTGACCAGAAGGAGACGCCTCAGCTCAGAGGAGGAACAGCCACCAGTCGAACAAAGGGCATGAGAGGAGAAGAGGTTCAACAATACCCTTTTTGAGAGTAACAGAGTTCAGTCAGAACCAGAGTACAGTATTTCCTGGAGACATTTTTGTAACTGGCTGCATATAATGCCCTTATTATTTATCTTGCAACTCCAGTCCCCACATGTCTGAGTGCAGTGCCATTGGATCACTGCATTCATCCAAACACAATTCTCTCTCATGCAAGTACACTAGAGACACAGTTTGAGAGGATTTATCCCATTTCCTCAGTACATAGAACTTCTGAGTCATTGCCACTACTTGTTTGAGCAGCACTAAATGTAAGCATCTTAGTTGTATCTATACACCCACACTTAAGTTTTTATATAAGATTCAAATGTGCCTGATTAACATAAGAAAACCCTGTGCATATTTGTGGAGCAGGTGCAAGCAATGTCTCATCTCTTCCTGAACAAAAGGTTCCTGAACAAATACATTCTCACAAGTGACTTAATCCAACCTTATAGTTAAAAATTACGTGATTGTAAATGGATAAAAAAATGAAAGTTAAAAAGCTTCAAGAAATGCAGTGTAAGTATCAGTTAATATTCAAAAAGGACAGGATGTTTAAAAAAAGAGAAAAGTTACCCCACTAACTACCAACAACTAATTTGCACACATTGCATTAATTTTAAGAATTAATTATGCTGTGAAATATAAGCTTAAGTAGATACAGCACGTGCAATGTAGGAGTGTGATGTAACAAGGTCTGCAACTCGTGTTTTGACTTGTAGATTTAAAATCAAGTGAATTGAAAGCAAATGTAAACCTGGAGGATGTAAGTTTTATGGTGCAGAACCCCATTGAAAAGGGAAGGTAGAACTTGGTAGAATGTAAATGATACCGAAAGTCCCAAATTCATTTCATGGTTTTTATCACCTCAGTTAAAGTCTATACGTAATGAAGAGTAATTAATCATTATATATAGAAAAATAAGAGGAGTTATAATAAATAAGGGGTTACCATGAGGTGACAGGGTGTGAATTGAGCCTGGGTAACAAAATTCCGTGTGTGTGTATAAGTGTGTGTATGTGTGTAGCAGCAAGTAAAAATTGTTTGGGGAATTTAATCCCATTGAGGAGTAAAACCTGTTGTGGATGACTCCCATCTAGAGATTTTCTAACCTCAAGGAGAAAAAGGTTGCATGTAAATCCTTGTCAAGTCAGCTCCAGGTTCCTCCAATGCAGGCAGCACAGCAGGGATGGCACTGGGGCACAGCCCTCACATCAGCAAGGTGAGAAGGGAGGGGCAGCTCTGCAGCCTCGCCTCTGCCCACTGCTCTGCCCCTGGCCCCTGAGGTCAGATCACAGGGAGTGAGGGCTGAGTACTTGACTGGACCTGCCAGGAAACCACCAAGGGCTGCCAGTTATTAATGACAGCTGCTCCTTGTAACAGACTGGTGGAGCTCAGGGAGGTGCAGCAAGAGCTGTCAGGGTTGCTGAGCTGCTCTTTACTGTACATTTATCAAAAGGAGGTTTATTTCTGGGATCCTGAGTTGTGTTAATCTTTGTTAAATGTGTTGGCTGAGCATTTACATGCTTTTCTATGTATGGAAGACAAAAATTGCACTTCAGTTTTTCAATGGGATTTTTTTGTTCATCTGAATTTTGTTTTATTTTGTGATTTTCTTTTAACCATTTTTTTAACTTTCATTGGTAACAAAATCCGCACATTTAAAAACCAAGTCAAGTATATTAATTTTTTGAATACTGGAAATGGGTAAAGATCCATTCAAATGTGGTTAATAAGAGCTTGTTTTCTTAAGCACAGACAGCAACTTCTTTGTGATTTTCTTTCAAGATTTTTAAAAATACATTCAGAATTCTTCAAAAAGAAAACATTGAAAATCATTAGCAGCACAGCCTAGTAACTCAGAGAGGTGCTCTTCAAAGGATATCGAGTGTCTGTGTCCCAAACATACTTCAGTGGGTGTCTATTGCCCCCTTCAGACTATTCCTAGTACTAGAGAAAAATAATTAGCTGGAAATTGATAGCATTCCTTTCCACTAAGGGAAAAACCCTAAGAAGAAAGATACTGTTAAACAGATGATTGGAGAACTTTTTTGGATATTAGCAAAGATTTTTCTTGTTATTAGAAATGCATGGTAATGCAATTATTTTAATTAGTACAGCAAACAATACCTCAAGTTGCATCTTCAGCAGTTAGGTTCAGAAGTCACAACTGAGGAAAAGAAGATCTTAGAGCAATGGCTGCAGGATGGGCTGGAAAACTTGGAAATCAATTCAAGCTTCCAGAGGGCATTTATACAGTTTTGGTTGAGTGATTCCAACTCTGTAAATCAGGTCTTCATATGCAAAACAAATTGTGCCCCACTTCTCCTTTTACCTTCCTTCTACTTCAGAAAAAGTTTTTGTAGCATGATCAAGGCTGGCCTAGTAGAAGGTCTGCTTTACTAAATCCCCAGATGGGGGATAACACACCTGGATTTTATATGCCTATACAAACTGTGTGTATTTACAGAGCTCCATGTCCATACACACAGAAATCTGTGTCTATATGTGTGTTCAACAGCGCCCTAATCTCAGCTGAAATTAAGCACTCCCTTCAAAAAGAACAAACCACCACCTCAGTGAAAATGTAGCCTCAGGTTGCATGCTAAGTGACAAGGACAACTGTAGCTAGAAAATAAAATTGTGTCATGAAGTTAATACTTGATGTCTGGGCTGTAATGTAGTACATTGATTTAGCTTGCCTGAGAAGGCTTTTTAAAAGAGATGAAAAAAGAAGATGTAAAAGATTATCTTACGCATTGAGTCTTCTTTCTGTAAGGAGAAAAAGAAACGATGCTGCTGAAAAGTTATTTTGTATCCACTTTTCCCAAGCACAACCTGCTGAGATAACAGCACATACAAATGCCAGCCTTTTATAGGGTGATGCTGCTTTATTATTTAAGCAAATGGCTAAGGAAGAACAGCAATACAGATTTGATGGTGCATTTCATTCCATGTACCTCACAACAAAGGTTTCCAGAGAATAAAACTTACATTTTTTAAAAAAAAGGGAAAGAAATACTGAACTAAAATAGTTATTTTCTACTTAGGTAAAGTTGAGTTTTCAAAGCTTGTAACTGAAGCTCTCACATACATACAATATATTCTATTTGCTGTCCTGTTGCTACTCATTTTGCTGCTAATAGTAAAAAAAAAAAAAAAAAAGTAAAATTTTCATTTTTCACATGACAGATTCTCACCATACCAAGGAAAAGCTTGACATCAACCTTCAAGTTAAATCCCTCTGATGTGACAGAAGGCTCCTCCTCTTCAGGCAGATCATACATCCATTGAAATGTAGTGCAATACATCATTGAGGTATGTTGAGTGTTGCTTTTGGCAGCTTGCTGCCTTTTTTTTTTTTTTTTAACCCTATAAATTTGGGTTTATCATCCCTATTCCTTGGCACTCAATGATGTAGGTATCATTACTGGGGTCTTCCTCTTCTGATTTTGTCACAGTAAATTTGGCCTAAAAGAGGATTAGAAACACATCACTAATTAAGTTATTACATACAGCAGTTTAAATATTCAACATCTGATGTCCCAATAATTGCATTGCCATGTGTTTACGTATATTACAGCTTTGAACGATTTATTTCAAAAAAACATTTAAATAAAGGTGGTAAAAGTATCTAACCACTCTAAAAGCTTTTAACTCTTGAGTATGCTCACTTTCTACAGGGAAACTCCCAGGTAAATATTATAGCAATTGTTTTATCAGTGCTTGTCCTCCATGATTGTGTTCAGCTCACACTGCCTGATGAACTCTACGTTGCCAAGTTACTGGAAGACAACTGATAGGTAAAACTTCCTGAACTTTTGGACTCACCTTTGTTAGCTGCTCTGCAAAGTGAATAGCTGTTTGAGTGTGAAGTGTAATTGGTCCACTTTTCACTCTAGACACTCCCTTTGCTAGTGCCATAAAAATGATCAGCTGAAAGGGAGGGAAAGGCAATTATTAAGTCATTCTACACATTCTAGGAATTTACTGATTAAAAACAACCCAACCAAAACATGCAAAATGTCTCTAGATACAAAAATTTGGTCTTCCAAGTTTCATAAAAGTTAATGAAGCCAAGTTTGAAGAGTGACCCAAGGCTCCATAAGTTTGGAGATTACTACTGTAATGCCTATTACAGAAGGGCTACTTTTCCACAGTGGAGATTGCCCCTGAATTCCTGTTACTGAATTCCTGTTACTACGTTTAACTTGGTTCTTCCCCACTGTCACACCAGACTCCAGATTAATAGATTACCTATATGGAGAGAAACTCAGGAAGAGGTACTTCAATTCTAACACTTCCTGATCACATATTCACCAGACAGACACCTAGAAACCTCTGATTTGACTTACAAACATCACCAGGACAAGAATACTGTAAGGTGTGATATAACTCTGTGCAGTTCCCATATACAGTGACTCTGGCTGTGGGTTGTTCCCACCAATTGTACTTTCATGCTTTGAAAAAAGTAGGTTGAGTCCAAAACCTAAATACTTATTATACTACACAATATTAATGTGTGCCCAGGTGTTTACAGCTAAGAGGTCATGTCATCCTAGCTAAACCAGCCCAAGATTCTTATCAGGCTAAGATAAGGCAGTGGAGTGCCTTCATTCTCAAATGCAGTTAGGCGAGCAAGACAATCGGGAGCACGTCCTAGATATTCTCTAATGCCTTCCCTTAGTATCAGTCTATGTATGCAAGCAGGGAGCTATTATCACTGCACTGCATGGAATGGCAAATAGAAGGAAATTCCTGCCTATTTCTTCCATACTTACTGAAGGTTAGAGAAAGGGAAAATTTGAGGGTGTTGGTGCAAAGCCAAGAGCATTTGTGGTTCCTAAGAACTGTATGTAATTCGCTAATCCTAGTGATGTTGTGACTACACATCTCCGAGACTTCTAACTAACATCTTGGTCCTTCCCTGTTCAGATCTATATTGTTTACAAGTAAAGCATTCATATTCTTGCTACTTCAACTTCATGTAAACAAATATAGGAACCTTACTTGGTCCTGCAGAGAATCATCCACAGTTCCACCGTGTTTAAGATTCTGAAGCAGCCTCTCAGCTGCTTCAATGCCAACCTTGTCAGAATTCTTTCCTAACAGAGAAATTAGAAAGCTGAAAATTACTATTTAAAGTTTTAAAAATACAAAAGAAAAAAAAATACCAAGAAATCATCAGCTTTTTAAACGTTATTTTCATGCTCTTGCCTCAAATGTCTGCTTAAAAAAAACCCTTCCCATCTTATGCTCATATACAGCTCATACTGCCTAAGCAGTGGAAAGAAAGTAGCCTCATTTAGTCAGAAAATTATTTGATTCAAATCATTTAAAACCAAGATCACTTCTATTCATTTTAATCTAGATTCACTCTTGAGCAAAAGCTTCATATGTAAAACACAGTCTATGTTCTTAAAATTCAGAAATATTTCCAGTGATTCTCCAGTGATCTTTAACATTCCATTCTGATAAAAGGTCAAGTTAACAGTTTTATAATTTTTATAAATTTCCATTTACTATGTTTTAAATCTGCTAATTTCTGCTGTCCTTTATTATTAAACAACCTACATTTAAAACTGCAGCATTCAAAGCATCAGATCTTTAAACAGATGATACTTCAGATTCCTATTTGTTATTGGTATATTCAGTTAAGTCCCAAAGAATTAATGGAATTCTTACCTCTCTTGCCAAGTGATGATCCAGCTAACAAACAGCCTGTTGAGGTCTCTGCAACAATGCTAAGGAAAAAAAAATTAAGAACAAAATCAGTCATATTACAGTTTATTTATCAGAAATGTAATCAAGATCTAGCTAATCAATCAGTAAGATTAGACTGATCAATAGAAAGCTTGGACTCACATTATTCCACTTCCAGTCCCAACAGCTTGATCATCAGGTTCTCTGACAGGCTGAATGTTAATGTAAAGATCTCTGATTTCTCTTCTGATGCATCTCACTGCTGCTGCTGACATGTCTTTTGCCAGCTAACAAGACAAGACATAAACCCAGTAATTAAGTTATGTAACTATAGCAATACTTTTTCCTCATAAATCTAATTATTACAGTTAATCTCTGAATAAAGGGGCTACTTTATTAACTGGAAAAACAAAGGATTTTTATAAAACCCCTACAAGCAAGAATGGAACATGATTTTTTTCTGAAAGTTTTTCTACAAAATTAAGGTAACATTAAATGCTGTACAAATGACAGTTATAGAAATGTATGTAGAAACTTCAGTATCAATAGAAATTCAATAACTTTTCTTCATTTATAGATAAAAAGGATTTTAGTCTTATCTCAAGACATTAGATTCTAAAAAAAACCCACCCCAAAACCAACTGCAACCCCACAATTATTTTGTACAGAATATACTCTGTAAGAGAGAATACATAAAATAACTATTTTAAATGACAGGCAAGTGGGGACATACGAAGCTTATCCCATTCCTGTGACCTAATCACAGCTATATTCATAGGTTTGGAGATTTTAAGACCAAAACCAGCAGTCCACAGCTCTTTGAAAAGTAACTAAGTTTCTCTTCTTCCTTCCTCTACTAATTCCTAGCCTGTTTGTGAGAAGGAACCTTAAGGAGATCCCACCACTCAGGACAGAAAGAATAGAAAGAAGGAGATATAAAGGAGCAAATTTCTCTCCTTTTCATTTTTGGTTAAACCCATCCTTTACTTGTTCTAATACCTTTAGCAATGGTTGAAAAACTTGTAATCTGGCCTCTACCTATTACAGTGCCCACAAATCTATGAACAAGGGCCCTAATTTCAGATTTAAAATAATGCCCATGAACAACACATAAATGAGATATAAGATGCACCTCAATATATGCTAAAGACTTTTGAATAGTCCCATGACGGATAATGAGGATACTGTTCTCATTTCCTGTTTTAGCTTTACACTGCTGCACAATTAATTAATTTTAGGTATGTCCAATATAATATTCTACAGCCCGAAAAATTGAAACCATTTAATAAGGTTGCTTAGCTTGTGTAGGACTGCAGAAGACAGGAGAGTAGAGGAATGTTAAGCAGATTACATGCAATTTTATACAGCTATATAAAGTTGGATACTACCATAGTCATTACCAGCACTTACTTTGATAGGCAGTGCTCCAGCAACAAATGCCCTTCCATATATCTTTGTCACTGTGCCACGTTCTGTTAAGTTTATTGGGCTCAGCTCTTTGACTGGAGACATCTGGACTACAACTTCACCACCTCCTTGAGGATAGTAGCCCCTTTTTAGAAACAGTAATCAGATATAATTAAATGCAATGCTCACAAGGAAACCAAGAAAAGGGCCAGAAGGCTCTTCATATATTTCACTATACATTTTTATGTTCCCTGTTACTGTACATGCAAATTTTCTTGATGTGTGCCTTAGAAACCCTTATAATGGAATTAGGTTCTCTAACAGTAATCCTTTGTAATGCACATCTTATTAACTTTCTAACACCAACCTAACTGGCACCTCGGGAAAAGCTCAGTAATGCACTGCCTGTTCAGCATGTGCTCCCCTCAGGGGAGCCAACAGGAAACATTACACAGCAGCTGTAGACTCAGCAAGGGAAAAATAAGACAGGAAAGAATTACATCCTATTCATCATATGGTGACAGTACACACAGGTGAAGCTAATACACATTAGTTCATGTATTATAAATTCATCCCTCAGTTTGATTGAGAGCACCTTGTGTGTGCCTCTGCTCACACACGGATTCAGTAAGGCCCAGCTCTGCTGCATGGCCCCACAACTCACCTCCTTTTTATGTCACAATTAAATGTGAAATTGAACTTTTCAACTATTGGCTTGAAAACCTGAAAAATAAACACATATAAAAACACAGAGTGAATTTATTTTGCATTGATAAATTCCCACTATTTTATGCAATCTTATTTAAAAAAAAAAAAAAAAAAAAAAAAAAAAATTTCAGTTAAATTATTTAAAAAAAAAAAAAAAAAAGCCGGCTCAATCAATAAAGCTTTTTTAACATTC